>OY998175.1:35287013-35887013 GCA_963921935.1 Galeruca laticollis
TGTTTGTCCGGATGCCTCTCATTAAATATTTGAGCTGTTCGTAAATAACACTGGTTCTGGGAGCCAAATATGAAAATGGTCTCCACACGTTCAGGTATACTGTAAACCATCGTGACAACTACAGCGAATGACAGTACTGATCGTACACAATGATGACACTAATGACATTTAAATGTCTCAAATAAACAAAAAATTATTGGCTGCGACAGAAATCAAAAAACAGATGTTTACAACTTGTATTGGAAAGACGGCAAATTAAAGTTTTTATTCAACAACAAAAAGTCCCCTCGGACACTTATCATTGAAAATAAGGTTTTATTGGCCTTTAAAGATTTTTAACATTGTATCACAAGTAGGGTTCCTACGTTTGTTTTTAAAATTGTTAGATAATAATTTGGTAATTATTGATACCGTTGAATAGCATTTTTTGTAGGCTTTTCAATGATGTATCACAAGTAGGGGTCTGCCATTTAAACTTTTTCAGTTGGGGTAAGTGGGGCCTAGGGGGTTGATGGGGGCGAGTTCTTTTTTAAGCCATTTTAGTTCCCCCTTCCTATCCTAGAAACGATTTTGAGCATTTTTTGATATCATCTTTCGTTCGTGAGATATAGCCCATTGTAAGTTTTTAAATTGTCACACTGTATTATCAACTTATTGATCATAACACTACCATGTATGAGGATAAGTTTAGAGTAATTGGTTGAAATTTTATTACCAAAAATATTTTTACAAATTTCATTCCCAACATTTTAGTATTCGATTTACCTTTGAAAAGTTTTAATCGTATTGTAAAAATGCAGTCCGAGTCCGTTGTTCTAAATGTGTCCGAACTGTTGAGTGAAAAAGGAAAAGATCTGTATATTGTAGACGATTTTAACTTTAGATTTTAAAATTTTTTGAGTAACGACGGACATGTACGAAAACAACGTGTACGGCTTATATTAAAAAACAAAATGAAATAATTGTGGACGCCGTTTTAGAACAAAATCACGAACGTGTCAGTGACCAAATATTAAACAGGCAAAAGTTTAGTAATTCCCTCAATAGGAAAGCATTGGAAGATATTTGGGAAAAACCGTCAAATCTTTTACATCAACAATTATAAAGTCTTACCACGGAAGACGTTAATTTGATCAGAAAAAATATATATTATTAGCCGAAAGGACATCTTACCAACAATGCCATCAAATATTTGTCATGTACATGATGCATTAGATTCTATTCAGGTTTTTACTAATGCAAATGAACCGTTTTTAATAATTAACAACAAAGAAGAAATGTTATAATGTTTTCTTGTAAAACAAATTTGACATTTGTACGTCAGCTAAAAGTAATTTACGTTGATGGAACATTTCGTTTCTGCACAAAATTTTTCAAACAAATGTTCACAGTGCACGGTTTACAAAATAATCACTACATTACTTTAGTGTTTTTTTTTGTGTCATCAAACCAAACCGTTACATCATATAATGAAGCATTTCTCGGAATTGTGCAAGAATGCAAGAAAATAAATTAAAATTTTTCTCCGCAATCCATATACGCGAATTTTGAAAACGCCATACATTCTGCATCCAACATCAAACAAAAGAGGATGTCTCTTTAGTTTAGGATAATCGTGATTAGTTAACTAAAGATATAGTTTAATAATCAATTCAATTTTAATTATCCGGTTCCGGATTATAATTTAGATAAGAAAATTGTCAACCCGGACGCAACTTCTTGAATTCATCTCCAATAATTTTTGCCTCAAACAAAATAATAATTCTTATCAAGAAAAATATGGAATAAGCCTATGTCTTCAAGATATTATTCCATATCCACAGTAAACTTATGCAGAAATAATCTATGTCCGCCGAAGCGATGGAGATCGGATGCATTCTCTGCGGTGCTCGTACATAGACTGATTCTGCATAATCTGCATTAAAAGTAACAGCGCCAGTGAACATACTTCGAGGTTTCACTGATATGAACGCTAGTTGTAAAGATGGACTTACGATACTTCTGCATCCAAGCGACGATATAAAGCTTTTTGATTTATCTGCCGTCAAGAATACCCTTTTGGTATATTATCAGACAAGTGTCAAAGTAAAAAAAAACTTCAGCGGTATCCGATCAAATTCCTTTCATAACAATGCTCTATAACTGCTTCAATATCATATTCATAAATTTTTTTCTGAGTTTTGTTTTAATACGAAGATATGATCTTGTATATTGTAACTTTTTCTGAATCAGCTTCAAATTTGATGTTCAATCTTTTATTTAAGTTTGCTATCGTGCATAACTTTCAAAGCCTTTGTTATCCCTATTTTTGAAAATAGGGAATTAGGCATGTTCCCATATTTTGTTAAAATAGATGAAAAATAACATTTCGACTACATCCTTACCAAGAAATTCAAACCTTTAACATTACCTCTACCAATAGCCTTTCCAATTTTTAGTCGATCAATAGCATCGACTATTTCTTCTTTTGAAATCGGTCATATTGGGTTCTCTCCTGTTGGTCTTTCTTATTGTAAAACTTCATTGTTGTCCCTACTATTTTTTTTTCTTTTCCGGATCTCAAAAACTCTTTAAATATGGTACCCATCTATATTTCATGATTTTTCCATATTTCATTATATTTCCGTCTATATTCTTGATTTGTACGGATAAGTGATTCTTCCCTGTCCTTGAGTTTTTCAATAGGTACAAGAGTTTCTGGTTTCTTTTGCTGTTCTCTTCCATACGGTTCACAAATTATTCCAGGATGTTACTGAATCAATTTTCATCGGCATGTCTTTGATTTTCATTAATATTATATGCATAAATGTACACTATTTAAAAAATCTCCTAAACATTCATTTTCGAAAAAAATATCCTCCTTTATTCCTTATTTAAATTTACAAAAATATTCTTTGGTTCATTACATTTTTAACCTTAACCCTTTGGGTATAAAACTTGCGACAATAAAAATAATTTAATTAACTACAATCTCCCAATTCCGTCCTAATATACTAATAATCCAGTCAAAGTATATAACAAAAATCGTGGTATTACAATGATTCGAAATAAATTGATACATCATTACAAGTGAAATATCAAAGAATCTGTATGGATCTTCTCCCTGTCAAAAAATGTATTCAATATCAAATGTCAAAAATACTTTAGATAAAAGCTGTAGATATCATACAATTCTCGGAAGTAATTGCAGAAGTGCATAAAAAATACCGATAATTTTGCATGACAACGTGTTGTCTAAAAACTGCATGAGTTCATTTTCATATTTTAAAGAAAGAGCCCGACGCCGAAGGTGGAGGGGTCTTTTAACAAAATATGAAAATGATCGAATGCAGTTTTTCCAAAACAACACGCTCAAATGCAAAATTATCTGGTTATTTTGATGCACGAGTGTAATTCGGGGGAATATTTCCCAAATACAAATATTGCCTTAAATATTAAATTCCTATTTCTATTTATTAATACAAATTATCCATTTTAAAACATGCTGTTAGGTACAAACAAAATAAAAAGACCCAAAAATACGACTTTTTCATAACTTTTTTTAATAGAAAGAACGGAAATATATGATAAATAGTCATTTGTTTTACTAGACATAAAAGTACAAGATTTAATGCCGCGGCTGGTGTTTCATAGCCGGGCATAGCGAGGCTATGAAACCAGCCAAGGCATTAAATCTGCTTTTCTGCCGTGTGAAACATATAATTTTTTCTTCAAATTTGTTCCAATTCCACGCAAAATCGATTTTTTCATATTTAAATTGCATTTCATTATCAATATCCAAATAACTAAATTATTTTATCAAAGGTAACTGGGCTCTGCGTTACTATGTTTACCGCTGATGACGTTTGTTGAATATGTTTGTTTACTGTTTACTTTGTCATTGTCAATTTTGAAAAGTTGTCATGTTAGAAATGGATTTACTGCAAAGTGAGGAGGAATTGATGCAATTAACACCACCTGAGATAAGAGACCAGGCGCGAGATGTGGAATTTAACCTTTTACCGGAAAAATCAAGAACTATATATGAACTCACATATAGCAGATTCATGGAATATAGACAGAAGAAAAATATATGATCCTTCTCTGAAAATGTGCTGATTGTCTATTTTTCCGATCATTCAAAGAAAATAGATCCTTCAACGTTATGATCTACCTATTCGATGTTGAAAGCTACCCTGAACATAAAAAATAACATTGATTTGGCAAAATACCTGAAGTTACGGGCTTTTTTGAAACGCCAGTCAGACGGTTTCCATGCAAAAAAATCCCGAGTTTTTCAAAGAGAAGAAATCGAGAAATTTTTATCAGATGCCCCAGATGAACTGTATTTGTGTACGAAGGTAGGAATATATTGAAAATGATCTATTATGGATTAAAGAACTAATTTTCAATTTATATCTTAGGTTGTACTTATTGTTGCAGTCGCTGGGGCTTGTAGATGTGATGAGCTTTTGCAATTGAAAACAGATGATATAAATGATATGGGCGACAAATTGCTAATTATGCTACCAAATACTAAGACCAAAAGATCAAGATCTTTTGTAGTAACGGAATATTTAAGCGTTTACAGAAAATATGCAGCCTCCAGACCCTCGAATTTAAATAATCGGCGTGTCTTCTATAAGTATGCGAACGGTAAAGCACATCATCAATTCATTGGCATTCACAAATTCGGTAAAATGCCAAAAGAAATTGCTACTTTTCTGGGACTATCCCATGGGAAAGAGTATACCGGGCACTGCTTTCGCAGAACTCGGCCACATTGCTGGTGCATTCTGGTGGGGACATAACAATGTTGAAGAAACATGGAGGATGGAAGTCTTCCGCTGTAGCGGAGGGCTATATTGAGGACTCGCTAGCCAATAAGTCAAACATCGGCAATAAAATATTTTCTGGCGTTTCCGGAGTATCAAGTGTGGATACTGAAGTTGTTAATTTTACTGGAAAGGAGTGAAGTGGACAGAGTTCAATTGTATTAAATAATTGTTCACAATTCACCATAAATATATCTAACAAATAAAAATTTCGTGTTGTAGTTTGTAGTTTCAATGCAATAAAACCAGTTTATTATCATCAGCATCATTTTAATATTTAGAGGTGCAATAAAATGGTATTGTGATAAGGTATATGGTAGTAAATGGATTGAACGACGAAATTACCAGCTCAATCACTTTACCTCACACCTCTGGATTTTTTCTATGGAGGTATATTGAATCGAAGGTACACAACTGACAATATTTGTGTTTTAAAACAATGTATTGTTATATAATATTAAGCTACTTTAGCAGAAACATTTCAAAGAGTAGGAGAAGGGTTTCTCAATAGGTTGTTGATTGGCAGTAAGTAAATAGAGCTCAAGGCAAGCAGTTTTTAGAAGTACTGATTCTTGAATCTTAATATCATTCGAAGTAATTATAAGAGTAGTGGGAGTACTGATTTAATCCATCAACATTGCCATTAACACAAACGATATTAGTACCATTGAATATATTTCTTCAATACCGTTTAAAAGTGGTATCGCTGTCAAATTTCACTATAAGTTTATGTGTAATGGTAGGACCAATAATTCGAAGAGAGAGGGGATTTTTGAACAGCATTGTACTTATTGCATATTTATTTTATCAATCTGTTATTTTTATAATAGGGCGACCTCTTATGAACCCGAGGGCCTCTGGCCCGAGGGTTTGTAAGTCGCACGAGAGTATACACATCTATTTATGCCCGCAGTAAATACAAACTTTTATGTCATACTCGTTCGATATTGCAATCCAATCTCAATACAAATCAGTATTTTAAAAAATCCGATTTGAATTAATAACATTGCCATTTTATCATAGTAGACACTATCGTTGCTAGGTGAACGTTGACAAACGTAAATGTTATGAAATCACAATAATTTTTATATGTGTCAAAGTTAGATGTCAAAATGAACGAAGATTTTGGAATTCCTGACGAAATTATTGAAAAAGCGAAGAAAGCAACTGAAAATCTGTTGCCAAAAAATTCTAAAGAAGCTTACGACATGAAATACGAAAAATTATTAAATTGGATGCAAGAAAACTACGTAAAAGATGTTAATGAACCTGTATTGCTTGGATACTTCGGCGATCTCGCTAAGACGTTTTCTCCGAATTCCTTGTAGTCCAAATATTCCATGATAAAGAAGACTCTAATTGTAAATAAAAATATTAACATTGCTAATTACCATAAGTTAATGGAATATTTGAAGCAAACTTCAAAAGCCTACAAACCAAAGAATTCTAAAATTCTGTCTAGAGAAGATGTTTTAAAGTTTATTCATGAGGCACCGAACGAGACGTTTTTAATGAACAAAGTTGCCTTAATATTTGGAATATTTGGTGGATGTCGACGGCAAAAAATTGTGAACATGTTAGTTACTCATATAGAAGATAGAAAATCGGTTTTTGTGATAAATGTACCAGAGGCAAAGACCGATAAAAAACTCATTTTTACCATTATAGATGAGGGTGAAATGAACAGTACAAAGCTAATAAGACATTATATGTCACTACGGCCACGTGGTTGATAAGAAAAAAGGCTTTTTCTGACCTATAGACAAAGTCGATGTACTGTACAGCCAGTAGGAAAAAACACGTTTGGAAGAATCCCGTCCATTATAGCGAAATATCTGGGTTTAAGTGATCCTGAGAAATATACAGGTCATTGTATGCGTAGAACGTCAGCAATTCTTCTTGCAGAGGCTGGAGCCAGTATGACCACGTTGAAGCGCCATAGTGGATGGAAGAGTATATCGGTTGCTGAAGGATATTTATAGAATAGTTTATCTTCAAAAAATGAAGTTTCAAGAATGCTGGCAGGTGTACCTTCCGGGTCTGGCGTTTTGATACACAAATATGATACTCAAACAATGATACATAAATCGTTTGCTGCAGGTAACTTAACTATCACCGGATCTTTTCAGAACTGCCAACTTTATGTTAATTCGGCAAAATAATGTTCATCGAATATTTACATATAATACTATATTCTGCTTGTAATTTTATTAATAAAGGTTATTAAATAAGTTAAACAAAAAAGTATTACTCTTTATGCCCGCGCGGGCCATAAAGTGTACTTTATGCCCACAGGGGCATAAAGTACGACATTAGATAGTTGGTAACTAAGCAATAATAACACAATAATGAACTAGTATGACATAAAAATATTTATTATTATTATAACTTTCAATTGTAATAGTTACTGTGGAAAATATGGAGTATGTTGATTAGCGTGGACAAGTTGTCAAGGCCACTTTTGCTTTAATATATCAAAGATAACAGACCAATCTACAGAAATACAGCAAGGAGAGGAAGAGAATGTAGCATTTCAAAATTATCAATCAAACTAAAATCGTATAATAAAACTTTCATTGTAATGGTAATTGGTATGAAAAAAAATGAATGAATAACTTTTGTAAAGGATTAAATCATTAACAACGTTTGTTTCGCCTATTTTCACAATACCGTTTATGAGAAATAGTGAAAACTCCATATTTCTAATATTTGATATTGAATAATATTTTTGAAGAGGTAGTATCAATGAGAATTTTTAATGTTTCATTTGTAATTCGTAATTAGTATCTGAGATACGTACCAATATTCAATTCAATGCGATTTATTGTAACCTCAAACATATTTTTCGACCGAATCAAAGTTTTCAACAATAAATAACTTAATAATTACATACATTATCACAAAATGGTATATCAATGGAAATAAAACGTAACGATATCATTAAAAAATTTATCAATAACAAGACTCACGTGTTTGTTATCGAATTTGAAAGCATCCTCGTCTCGACATCCCAAACTCCGCATATATTTCAAATACGTCGTCGTAATGGGTAACGAGTAGTCGATGTCGCCTCCGCTAAGCAACAATTTCTTCTTTTGAGGTTCGTCACCATCGAGATCGGCCACAGGCGACCAAAGTTTCGGAACCGCATCTTTGTAACGTCTTTTCGCTGGACTACGAGGTGGGTCTTTTGAGGTTAAGTTGCAAACGTCCAAAGGATTATTTGATCTTCTCAAAGGTTCGGGAGTACTCGTTTGTACGGTAACCGATTTTTTTAATGATAAATTAGTATCTGACTGAAGGAGAGGATAATCTGCTTGGAGTGGGCTGCATGATGCCGATAAAACTGTAACAAAAAGGACAAGTTAATTTTTGGCGATTTGCAACGTACTTTTTATGAAAAAAACCAATGCGAAAGTTCTAATTAAAATTATATTTCGCTGAAAAGATAAGCAACACCTATATTTAGATCATTAGGCGAAGTGTGTGCTCTACATGAATACGAAAAAATCGGTAGTGGGAGGTGTGTATTCTTGAAAACGAAAACAATTACCAGTAGCGGCGGTACTTTTCAATGTACGAAGTCTTGATTACTCTTCAATTAAACTGTTAGATTTTGATAAATAAAATATGTACGTGTTTTCAATTCGACATTGCAAATGAAATAAATGTGTTTTCTTCAAACTTTAGAATGTGTTTCTTGTCGTACTAATTGCTATATTGATACAATATGATTATATATTATTCTTTTAATTGGTTAACTACCGACGTACAGAAACGTTGTAAATGCTATCTAATACTGGAGATTTCAAACGTTTTTGTCGTTTGTGAACACATGTTACATTGCCAGTTGCAATATTCATTAATAAACACTATTCAGAAAATAATTACAAAAATGTATTATATTGTTAGTTATTGCAACATCTAGTTAAATTTACTACAATTAACTTTATATTATTTGAATTTATGATACATTATGTGAACAGTTCCTTATTTTTAATTTTGACATTTAATAAGTGAATGACATATTCATTGTGATATAAAACTAAGAAAAAGCGCATGTGTTTTATTTCTCATTGCAATTCACATTTCAATAATTCCAAATCATCTGCTTTATTTAAACAGGTTATGGGCCCAGAAAATTGTAATGGATCTACGGGAAACGTCAATAATTTAATTGGCGCATATATTTTTAAGTTTAAGTGGAGTATAAAACAGAAAAATGTCTGATTCGACAAAAATGCAGGTAACGAAACTAAATGATGGAAACTATCAGGTGTGGTAGTACAAAATGGAACTTTTATCAACAAAAGAAGATTTATGGACAACAATCATCGAAGAAGTACTATCAGATAGAACTCAACTAGTATCATGAAATGAAAAAGACGGTAAAGCACGTGCATATATTGGTTTGTTTGTTGGAGACGATCAAATTATTCATATTAAGAATAAAACATAGGCAAAAGCATCGTGAAAAGCATTAAAAGAATATCATCAAAAATCAACTTATACCAAGTGACGAGTTGAGAAAACAAATACTTTTCTAAATATGAATACTAAAAATTATTAAAAATATGTATTTTCCATGCAAATACACTTATGAAAGTCAATATCAAACTCGACAACCGACAATAATATACTGCAGTGTCGCCAACCGTTTGGAAACTTTTTCCCCAAAAAGAATTCACGTATTTTTCATTTTCAACATAATAAAATAATTTCACATATTTATCTAATAATATTGAATAATATAATTGTATTTATGATTTAATAAATGTTTAATACTATTATAATTTAATAAACTTCGGTTTTGAATATACGTAAGTTTCGCACATAGTTTTCCTCATAGTGAAAGTAATATGCATTCATCCTTCCGCTTGAAAAATATCCAATACTTTGTAACGCGCACATCAGGTTATTCAAGAAGGAAAAGGGTGAATCCAATGATTATATTTTCTTCCCCTTCTTGAATAACTTAATATCCAATACTTTGTAACGCACATTAAGTATTCAAGAAGGGGAAAGGAACATAATGAATAATTATATTCCCTTCCCCTTCTTGAATAACTTGATATCCAATATTTTGTAACGCACATTAAGTTATTCAAGAAGGGAAAGGGTGAATTAAATTATTATATTCATTTCCCCTTCTTGAATAACTTAATATCCAATACGTTGTAACGGACATTAAGTTATTCAAGAAGGAAAAGGGTGAATCCAATGAGTATACTCCCTTCTACTTCTTGAATAACTAAATATCCAATACTTTGTAACGCACATTACATTATTCAAGAAGGGAAAGGGTAAATCTAATGATTATATTCCCTTCCCCTTCTTGAATAATTTAATATCCAATACTTTGTAACGCACATTAAGTTATTCAAGAAGGGAAAGGGTGAATCCAATGATTATATTCCCTTCTCCTTCTTGAATAACTTAATATCCAATACTTAATAAACTTCGGTATTGAATATACGTAAATTTCGCACATAGTTTTCCTCATAGTGAAAGTAATATGCATTCATCCTTCCCCTTGAAAAATATCCAATATTTTGTAACTCGCACATCAGGCTATTCAAGAAGGAAAAGGGTGAATCCAATTATTATATTCCCTTCCCCTTCTTGAATAACTTAACATCCAATACTTTGTAACGCACATCGAGTTATTCAAGAAGGGAAAGGGAATATAATAATTGAATTCACCCTTTCCCTTCTTGAATAATCTGATGTGCGCGTAAAATTATATTTTGTTGGGGGGGGTCAATATGTTCTGTTTTATATTTATACATGCTATTTAATTACGAAATGAAAAAAATATAAAAAATCCGATTTTTGGGAACAAAAATTATTGGAGGGGGAGGGGAAGGGGTAAATTTTGATGAGCCTGCCGAGTTTTTTTCCTTCTCTATGTTCAGGGGGCTTATTTAGTTACGAAAAACAAAATAAAACGAAAAAAGGCAAATGCCCGTAATCTGCATTTATTTCCAAGGTTAGACTTTTAAGACGGTTATATCGAATGATATTGCCTGCAGGTGGAAATAAGCAAACACATTCAAATGCAATGGACGAATGTATAGATCAATTGACAACATTAGGTAAACCAATTGCAGTTTATCCGAAAGTTATGGTGTTTTAATAACGGCTCTTGAATCACGTCCTGAGGCTGATTTAACTAAAACTATAGTGAAAAACAAACTTTTGGAAGAATATAGACGACGAAAATAAATCGAAACTGTTAATGAAGGTGGTGAAAAAGCATTGAAAGCCATCAAAGAAAATAATGTATCAGACAGTTCGAAATCAATGTATTGTTTCTTTTGTAAAAAAAAGGTCACATCAAAAGTGAATGCCGTAAATTTGCAGCATGGAAAAAAACAAAGAGAAAGAAAATCAAGGTCAATGACAGGCAAATGCAGTACAAAACAAAAGTGATTCTGTATGTTTAATAGTCAATCAAAATATAAATAAAGCCGAATGGTGTATTTATTCTGGTGCATCGGCACACATGTGTGGTGATGAAACATTCTTTAAAAGTTTGAACAAATCAAGCAATGATTCGGTGAATTTGGCTGATGGTAGAAAGTTACCAATTAAAGGAATCGGAGTCATTGAATTCAAAACTGCTGTCAATAAATTCAAATTGAATGATGTGCAATTTGTACCTGGATTAAAATGTAACCTCTTATCAGTCAGTGAGCTTGCAAAAAATGGCTGCAGTATCATTTTTAAGGGCGAGAAGTGTGACATCAATAAAGATAGTAAAACATTAATAACGGTAAAGTCACAAAATGATGTTTATAAAACAACACCATCGAATCGGGCTTACAATGCATCAAAATCGGGTGAATCAAAATGCATCACGAATGTCATAGAGTTTTTGGTCATCGGAATTTAATTGATATAAGAAAAATGGCAGATTTATCAGTCAGCATGAAAATTTCAGAATGCAGTCACAGTGATATTTGTGAAACATGTTTACAATGCAAGAAAACCAGAGATCCTTTTCATCATAATTCATTAACCAGATCAAAAGAAAATTTGGATTTGGTACATATGGATGTATGTGAACCTATACAGTTGCCAACACCTAGAGGAAACAGATATATACTCACTTTAATTGACGATTACACGAGATTTTCACATATTTATTTGATTAAACAAAAATCAGATGTTCGTGATAAAATGATCGAGTTTGTTGAAATGATGAAAACGCAGCACGGTAAAGTACCAAAGGTTATCAGATCAGATAGAGGTGGTGAGTATATGGGTGGTAAATTACGTAAATATTTCAAATCAAAAGGAATTAAAACTCACTTATCGGTACCTAAAATACCTCAACGAAATGGAGTGGCTGAGCGCAAACATCGTACTTTAATCGAAATGACACGTTGTATGTTGGCTAGTTCTGGTTTACACAAACAGTTTTGGGGCGAGGCAGTGACAACAGCTAATCACATTATAAATCGTTTACCTAATAAAAGTGTAGAATGAATTAACTCCATATGAATACTGGCACGGCAAGAAACCAGATATCAGTTATTTTCATATTTTTGGAACTCGCATTCCAAAAGATCAACGTAAAAAGTTGGATGATGTGTCTGAAAATTAATTTTCGTTGGATATGAATTGGGAACGAAAGAATGTCGACTTTTAAACACTGATACTCATCGAATCAAAATAAGTCGTGATGTTAAGTTTATTGAAGATAAAATTGTCGAATAACCTGATATTGAATTGACAGTTAAGAATAATCGAATCGATTGATTAAAACCAATGACGTTACAACATGATGTTGAAGTATCTGAACCGGCTTCAAAAGGGGAAAATCAACTGGATGTCACCGAACTCAGACGTTCTGAACGATCAAATAAAGGTTTTCCATCAAAACGTTTAATAATGGAAATAAACAAAGTAGAAAAAATGGTGGATGTTGATCCAGTCACTTACGATGAAGCTATTGGTGGACCAAACGCTGATAAATGGAAGTCAGCAATGGATGCAGAAATTGAATCTCTTCGTAATTTTGGAACTTGGGAAATGACCAAATTACCTCCAAACTCCAGTGCTATTGGACGTAAATGGGTGTACAAGACAAAAACTGATCAAAATGGGAACATCGTAAAGTTCAAGGCTCGTTTAGTGGCACAGGGTTTCTCACAAAAGTATGGTCGTGATTGTGATGAAGTTTTAGCACCTATGGCAAATCCTACTACGCTCAAAATTCTTCTTGCGGTGGCAGGTAAAAGAAAAATGAAGGTTCAACATTTCGACATCGAAACTGCATATTTGAATGGTGATCTGTCACATGAAGCAACCGAAAGGATATACTTCTTCTGATAAGGATCAGGTATGTAAGCTCATAAAGAATTTATATGGTCGTAAAGAGGGTGCTAATGAATGGATCAAGAAATTCGATGAAGTTATGAAGAAAAATGAATATGCTCAAAGTAAAAATGATCCATGTTTATACACAAAGAAGACGGATGGACAAACAATATACATATGTAAGCACGTAGATAATATTGTTATTGCTGCCACAACCAAAGAATTAATGAATGATGTTGAATCACAGATGAATGCCGAATTTACTATTAAGAATCTCGGAGAACTTAAATTTTATCTTGGTATTCAATTTGATAGAGTTGAAAACGGTATATTTAGCCTAAATCAAGAAAAATATATCATAAACAAACCACAGGAATTTAATTTGAACGATGCTAAGAATTCAACAACTCCAATTATTATTGGCTACTTAAGTCAAACAATGAATCAGGAACCTTTCGAATCACAAGAAATTTATCGAAGTGCAATTGGATCTTTGCTTCATCTGTCAATCAGTACTAGACCTGATATTCCAATGGCAACGTCGATATTGGCAAGACATGTAAGCAGTCCAAGATTGTGTTATAAAACTAAGAAAAAAGCGCATGTGTTTCATTTCTCATTGCAATTCACATTTTAGTAATTCCAAATCATCTGCTTTATTTAACATATGTTGGCAGTAGTGTTATGTGTGAAGTTAGATACTACTGTTTTTGATATAAAATGAGATGGATAAGAACAGCTCACACTCTATTATTCCGTGGTGCATTCTAATAGCAAAATATCTCGTCAATATTAACTTAATTAAGGAATGTTGATGATTTAAAAATTCACCATCATGTACATGATCTCTAAATTGAAGCGAAATTTTATCAGGTAGATCTGAAACGGTTTTATTTATAATTATCTCCATTAAATTTTTATATTTTATTGAAAATATACGATCTCCCCTTTTGCGAATAACGACATAATATGCTGGTTACAAATGAGGAAGCTTTTATTAAGTTATCAAAAGTAATAAGGAAGTTGTTTCCTTACTTTATAGAAGAACTAAACATTTACAACAGGTTATACATTTTTTCAATGATTTAACCACAATACCTGAAATATATGTGATTACATCTTGTAAAAATGAGGATATTTACCAACCTGTTGTAGAGAAAAAGTGATGATTATCCAAATCCTCACACAGTTTTTTGTATTCAGTGGATGCTTAAATATCGTCTTCATCATCGTTAATAGTGTGCTTTTTATTAGATACATGTTAAATCAAGGTATTGTCAAGAGTGCAATATCTGCTCCTCTAACTTTTCTAGATACAAGGAGTTTTTTGTAAGCAGATTGGAATTCTCTACAGCTAGGATCGCTGCACAACTGAAAAATGTTTCCAGGTGATCCTGACTAAATTTGTAGCATAATAAAAATTCAATTTTCCAGATTTTCATAAGTTTCATAAATATCTTTGACACTTTTCATTTCCACTAATTACCCGTTTGCCTAGAGCTTGTAATAACTCCCTCAAAATCAAACTTAAAATACAATATTTGATTTCACTGAACGTGTGTAATAATATGGATTCTATTTCAGAAGAAAATCCTCTCTTATAAATGTAACTAGCAAACTTACTTCTGGAATTAAGGATATCAAAAATATCATTAAAAATAAAACAAAAATCGGCCGTATCTTCAGCTCCTCTGAAACTATTCAAACTCAAGTTCTCCTCCAAGAATAATAAAGTATCATGCACACTCTTGCTAAATGTTTGGGTTGCAGCACTTAAACCTTCAGTAGTTATATTAACTAGCTCATCGAGATACTGCGAATTTATCGTTTTATTATTTTATATTTTTAAAAATTTTGAATCTCCCAAACAGTTACGAACTAACTTAATCATATTGTTACGAAACAGCACACTGGTATAGTCCCTGAATCCGACTCTATCTAAGCCATGTATGAAAGTTAAAATTAGGGCGGACGCGCAGGGATTTCTTAGAATTGTTTACGATTGTGACTATCTAGACATTGTTTTTGTGACCAGTCTTATCTAGAAAATGCCAGAGCCAATTGTTTTTGTGTAAGCCGCAATCTAGAATTATCTAGTAGAAAAGGCACTAATATATAAATAACCGATCAGGGAGAGTTGAGTTTAGTTTATAATTTGACATCGTGAGATAAACAGTAAATAAGTGAATATAAATTAAGTGATTAGAAAAATTAGTTTAAGTGAATATACTGTGTATAATAAATTAAGTAAGTAAACCTACCGTAATATAAATTTATCCCACCCGTAAATAAAAACGTTTAAATAAATAAGGGAAGTAATTTGTGTCAGGTGTGGGGTAATATAAATAAATTGCTACGTAAAAATGGACAAGAGACTATGTGATCTGGAAGTGGCGAAATTGAGAGCAGAATTGGAATATCGTGAGTTGGAAACGTCCGGTAAGAAAAGTGAATTCGTAGAAAGACTTAAAGTGGCATTGGAAAATGACGGCTTTGATCCAGAAACAGTTTTATTTAATGACAAGGCTTCCACCTTAATCTCGTCAATTTCTGCTAACATGGACGAGAAGATTTCTGCCATGGAAGAAAACATGGACGAGAAGATTTCTGCCATGGAAGAGAAACTTTCTACGAATGTGAAAAGAAGCGATATTTCGGCTATAAAGAACGATATTTCTGCTATGAAGAACGATATATCTGCCGATATCTTATTAATGGAAAACGACATTGCCGCTGACGTCGAAAATGAAATTTCGTCTCTAAAATCTGAAATTAAGAATAAGATGACAACGATGAACGAAAAAATTAGTTTAAGTGCATATACTGTGTATATAATTAGTGAATAGTGTAGTGAATAAATAAATTAAGTAAGTGAACCTACCGAGTGTATGAATTTATCCCACCCGTAATAAAAACGTTTTAATGAATAAGAAAAACATTACAATAAATTATATGAAGGCATTCACAGAAATTCTATTTGAGATGAAGTAATGTTCGCATATGTGAATAAGTAAATAAGAGCATAATGTCTTACCTCCATTTTTCATCCTATAACCGTTTTCGTCGTCTTGTTGAACTGTATTAATTACCATGGGCGTCGCTACTTGTGGCACTGGGGGAGTGCTTCCTAAGGCTGGTCCCGTCTGTTGTAAAGGTGCCACTGCTGGAGGTAGCGTAGGGCTGGGGCTGGGTGTGGGTAACAGTGACGTGGGTGAAGGTGATCGAGGGTGTTTCTGGCACTCGGTGCATCCGAGCAGGAAGCGGGTGACGGCTTCTCTCGGTAGAAACGCATACGTCTCTGTTATCTGCAAACAATATATTGTATCAATGTTGGATATATAGGATTTATAATAGTAGCGTGGCTTAATTGCTTAAAAATTTAGTAATTTTCGAAGGAAAAGTTTGTATTTGGAAACATAATCTAGATTAAATTATAAGATACAAAAAGCTAATGAGATGTACGTCTATTATCATTCGTATCTAAGTTTCAATCCAAAGTCTCTGTTTGAGAATTATTCGATCTTCTCCCTATTGTTTCACAAGCTACGTAGTACCTTCTGATTCTGCATGTTTTAATGGTACCTCCTTGTCAACATATACATTACCAAGACTGGAGGTGGTAATGAATGGAATGTTTGTGTCGTTGATATAAACTACTGAAGTTACTCAGTCTGTGTAGTCTGTATAATTGTTTTCTCAGCGCCACTAAGGAACAGTAGTTGATTGGAACTCAGCATTAAGAGTGGTGATTCTCAGACCAAAGTGTTAAGAAGAAGAAATAATTTCTAATCAAATGATAATTAGAAAATACTCCTGCGGTAGGTGAGAATTGAGTTCAATGTTTTAGGACTTTCTTAGTCCAAGCTCACAACAGACGTCAGTAAGTAATCAACTAGTGTCTTCGTCCTCGGCCACTTTTCGTGACTTGTCCTGTTAGCACGATACAGCCTTCAGACTACAACAAATTTTATGATTAAATATAATTCAAGACATCTCACAGATGAACCCTATTTATTTTCAGCTCGCCACAACCAGTACGACGGGTGCTATGGTATTTAAGGTACCACATTTTTTCAATTTTTGGACAAATTTCGGTTTGTTAGTACGATACAGCCTCTGGAGTATCTATAAATGACCAATTTTATGATTGGATATTGTTCAGGGCATCTGATAGATGAAACCTATCAATTTTCAGCTCACTATAGCCAGTACAACTGGTGCTATGGTACTAGAAGTACCACATTTTTGGTCATTTTTGCAAAAATTTCGGGTTGTTAGCACGATACAGCCTCCGGAGTGTATAAAAGTGACCAATTTTATGATTGAATATTGTTCAAGGCATATATTTGATGAGCCCTATTGATTTTCAGCTCGCCAAAAC
Organism: Galeruca laticollis; assembly: GCA_963921935.1. Taxonomy (NCBI): domain Eukaryota; kingdom Metazoa; phylum Arthropoda; class Insecta; order Coleoptera; family Chrysomelidae; genus Galeruca; species Galeruca laticollis. The sequence goes on from OY998175.1 coordinate 35,304,534, forward strand.
CAGTAAAACGGGTGCTAAGGTATTAAAGTACCACATTTTTTTAATTTTTGCAGAAATTTCGAGGTGGTAGCACGATACAGCCTCCGGAGTGTATGAAAGTGACCAATTCTATGATTGGATATTGTTAAGGACATACAATAGATAAACCCTATCGATTTTCAGGTCACCAGAACCACTACAATGGGTGCTATGGTACTCAAAGTACCGTATTTTTGTAATTTTTGAAAAATTTCGGTTGGCTAGCACGATACAGCCTCCGGAGTGTACACAAGTACAGGGCATCCAGGGCATCTAATAAATGAACTCTATTGATTTTTTGCACATTAGAGCCTGTACAGCGAATGATATGGTACTTGTAGTACCACGTTTTTGGTAATTTTTGTAGAAATTTCAGGTTGTTAGCACGATACAGCCTCCGGAGTGTATAAAAGTGACCAATTTGATTATTGGATATTGTTCAAAGCATATATTAGATGGACCCTATTGATTTTCAGCTCGCTAGAGCCAGTACAACGGGTGCTATGGTATATATAGTACCACATTTTTGTCATTTTCGAAAAAAATACGGATTTTTAGGACGATATAGCCTCCGGAGAGTACACAAGTGATCAATTTTATGATTGGATATCATTCAAGGCGTCTAATAAATGAAATCTTTCGATTTTTATCTCACTAAAGCCAGTACAACGGGTGCTATGGTACTTGAAGTACCACATTTTTGGTCATTATTGCAGAAATTTCGGGTTGTTAACACGATACAGCCTCCGGAGTGGATAAAAGTGACGAGTTCTATGGTTGGATATTGTTCAGGGCATAAAATAGATGAACCTTATTGATTTTCAGCTCTCCAGAGCCAGTACAACGGGTGCTATGATACTTAAAGTACCACATTTTGTCATTTTTAGAAAAACTTCGGTTTTTTCGCACTATTCACCCTCCGGTTTTATTCAAGTGACCAATATTATTATCTAATATTGTTCAGGGCGTCTAATAGGTGAACCAGTCTAACGTGTCCTACAAATCCAGATATATTACATTTATGGTCATTATTGGAAAAATTTCGTTTCGTTAACACGATACAGCCTTCGAATTGTATACAAGTAAGCAATTTTATCGTAGGATATTGTTTTGGGCGAGTTACATATGCGGAAAAGTAGTTTTAATCTTCAAAACCGTTTATTTTATTGGCCTTATACAGCATGTCAGACGAGGAGTGTCTTGTCTATTTAAAATTAACTTTAAAAAACTGTTTTTGTAAGAGGATTCTAATTTCTTAAGCTGAGAAGTTGCGATACCCCCTCAAGCTACACACATCTCCAAAAGTCTTGGTCCCCTTGTAAGATCCCATTTTTTGTTTTTAATTTTTATGGCACATAATCATAGAAATAAAAACAATATTGTAAATCCGTAAATATATGAATTTTTGTAAAAGAAATCCGATTTAATGAATTAACTTGACAGCGAGTTCATTTAAATTTCGTTGAAAATGCCGGGTAATCTGATTTCTGGGTTTGATCGAGCAAGAATAGTGGCCTTACATCAAGAAGGTTTATCTAATCACCAGATTGCCCTTCGTCTGAATATGCCACGGACTTCGGTGAAGCGGATAGTGGCCCTTTTCCAGGAAATTGGTAGTGTTGCGCGAAGACTCGTCACGGGTCGACCCAGAGTTACATCAGGGAGAAAAGACCGTTACATAGCTAATTTCATCCGAAGAATCCGATTTACAACAGTAACAGTCGTTCGAAGTCACTTTTTGCAACCGCACCGAAGGGCAGTTTCGACAAGTACCATCAGAAGGAGATTACATTCATCGAATCCAAGGGCAAGAAGACCTTTAAGGATGCCCATCTTCAATGGCCTGAAGAGCACAGGGATTGTGTTTTACAACAATGTCGTAACGTTCTTTTTCCCGACGAGTACCGATTTGGTTTCCAGAGTAATAGTTGGCGGGAAAGGGTTTGGAGAGGCCTAGGTAGACAGGAACGAATCAATTTTGCCAGACTTGACTACTGCAGTGCAAGAAGAGTGGGAGAATATGGCTGATCATGTTATTGATAACTTGAATCGCAAGATGTCGAGACGCGTTGACCAATTGATTACAAGAAGAGGCGGTCAAACGAACTATTAATTTATGCTTAATTTATTACATTATATCTTTTTTCTAGAAATAAAAATTTTCTAACTCCAATATTTTGCACATTTTTCGTCGCACGGTTTACTGTATATTCTTTGTTAGGTACGTACATTTAAAAATAAGAGCTTCACATATAATGTTATTACAGTAAAGTATAAGGTTGAGCACATTTTGTGAATTTAAATTTTTTTTTAAATAACCAGTGGGGCGTAGATTTTTGGAGATGTGTGTAGTTACCATATATCAATCGAGATTCTATAAGTATAATTTTCTCAATTGCTGAGTATCCAAGATATTTGTTAAGATTTTAAGTTTAAACAACTTACATCGAAAGATTTTTTGTACTTGATTGCTGTAAAAATTGCATCGTAAATGGCTCCCAAATATTTAACGTTATCGTATTAATGTAGTACAATATTATGACTTTTTATTATCTAGAGTTGTACGATGGTCAAAAGAAAGCTAGACATGTGAAGGGTAAGTAACAAATTTTGTCATAGTTTACAGACCACTTCTTTACTATTTGATATTTTGTTTCTTCTCTCTTCAATTCCAAATTTTCTTTTCAGCTATTTTTGATTTTTAGTTCTTGATTTTCTTTCTCTATTAGTTCTATCGTCCTCTTCACTTCAGTTTTGGTTTCGATTTTTCCTAACTTCCTCTAATAATTTTTTTTTGAAATATATTCTTCGTTCATTTTATAATTTAGTGGAATGGAATTTAAGACATGTATGGTCTGCTTTAATACTTGAATATTTTGTGGCTAATAAGAGGTTATTATGAGGAATTTTTGTTTTATAGCGATTTCTTTACGATGTTAGATATTCGCCAACCTTCCTTTCTTTATATTATTATAACTTAATTGTTATTACCGTTCTTAAATTATCACATTGCTGTGTTATAAAGTTATTCTCGTACAAAATTCAGTATTATTTATTAAGTACGTAATAATAAAACTTGATTAAGCTTCAGGAGCCAATTCACACACACACAACACGCCAAACCATTTGCGAAAATTGCACTAGTATTGTAGTGTCAACAAAGGTTTTTCGAGTCGAGTCCAAAAGAGTGTGTCTATCAACGAAAGCGCCGGGCATGTTTATAACCAAGTGGTGTAGTGTCCGTAAAGAAATCTTGTAAGAATTGCATATAAACTCAACATGTACATATTGAGACTAATTCACGGATCCAAAATTAACTAGACGGTATTATGAAACAACCATTCCAAAGTGTGCGTTGCCAGTTAACAATTGGTACGATATGTCCACTCATGAGATCCTTGGTCTTTATTTCGTTGGATACGCAAATCAGAATCCGTTCACTGCTATCCATTATTGTCATAATTTTATTGCTAGAATGCTTTCCTACAGACTAGATACCAAATGTCCTTCTTAATCACCAGATATGACGCCACCTGATGCATTTGAGGTATGATAAAAAAAAAAGCATCATAGTATATCAATGATAGGTCAAAAATGCTTAAACAACTAATTTTTTTCTCTCAAACTGTCAGTCATCTCAAGTACTAGCTATTTACAAAATTTTCGTAGCTTCTATTACCAACTTCAATTTGAAGCCCTATCAAATTCATATCATTCCTATTTGAGTAACAGTATTTCCCACTGGCCATATAAGTATTTCCTTCTTTATCCTATATCTTAGTTATTTCTGTTCTTAGAAAATTTCTCACGTAGTATTCTGGTTACCAACCTCACTTTTTATTGCAAACTTTTATATACAGTCTTCACCATGAAAATTCCAATAAAATATTTACGTAAGCTTCCATACCAACCATAATATGTATATCAAAATTGAAGGTATTGTTAATCCGTTATTGCGTGACTTAATGTCTTCATTTTGCATCAGTCTACTATTGAGAGGACAAGGGAATTGTTTGCGTAGCGACAACTCCACTCATATGACGAAGATATATGAATCAGAATACTTTTGTCTTGTTTCTGAGCTTTATCGAATATGTCAACTTTTCAATCGCGTATTCGTATGTAAATTTCCAACGTCACCACTTTCCGTATGTACATATGTATAAAAAAATGAGAATAAAATGCTTTTTATTGGAATACAAGGCGTTTCAAGATACCGTGACTTGAACTTTTCACTCATATGCTCCATTTTGTAATATATCTTTGACGTGCACATTCTTTGAATTGTGTTTTTGTGGTGTTATTTTATTTTTAGAAGATCGTCTTCTTTGTCTTCAGTATATAGTGTTTTCGACTTGAATGCTTTACTTTTCTCTTCTCCGCAGTATTTTTCTCTACTACTTTTATTTTGCTTTTTTCACGGACTATAAATATTTTTGCAACTCTTCTCTGTTTCTCGTATTTCCATTTGTTCGTTTCATTTCTAGTAAGCACCTATTTTTTTCTTAAAACTCATTTCTTATTTACTTTTAATCGAATTTAATTTTTCTATGTGTGACTTTTATATAATTGGAACTTTCCTATTGTAACTTTGATTTCTACATATATCTGTTATTTGATATTGTTGTAATTCATTCACTTCATAGTTCATCGCTTTTCTATTACTTTTCATCCAGTTTTTGGACAACAAATATGACCGAAGGTTACAAAAAGTATTGAAATCCAAACAAGACAATCGATTAATGAGGAAAATTGTTCACAAATCAATACTAATTCCTACCCTATAGTATTGTATAGAAATGAAGTCTGGGTTATAAACAAGAAATATAACAAATTCAACTTGAAATTTTGAGAATTTATGTTGGAAAAAGAACAGAAGAAGGATAGGAACTGCGCACAGAAAATGAGATATATGAGCTGTGTAACGATTCAACAATAATTAAAGTAGTCCGATCAAAAAAGTTACAATGCTTAGAATATCTGAAACGAATGGAACAGGCAACATATATCAAGGAACAAGGAAAATACAAAAAAAAGAAGAAAAAGTGCAGAAACAGAAAGCCTGGAATAAATTAGACGGATGCAATTTTTTTGTATTCAACTTTTTCCTGACTGACTTTACCCTATCCCCAAGTAATTATTGTCATTATTCTAGTGTTATTTAAATGGATTTTTTCATAAACATTTTTGCAGATTAATCTGTATTTTTTGAGATCTACTAATTGTACAAGGCCATCTCGATTTCCAGATATCCTATTGTTACATGAAATATCGTTTCCAAACATTTTTGTTAAGTTGAAATGTATTCATTAAAATTTTCTCATTTCATTTCTAATAAGTAGTAATAAACATACATGACAAGACATTTTTAATATCTAAGCTCAAAAATTTAGGATTTGTTGAGGTAATTATAGCATGAATGTAACTGCTTTTCAGTCCGCAAGGTAATTAATACCCAAATTTGCAATTTAAAGCATGTACAACTATTTTTCACAATCTTATGAAAAATTCTCAATAGAATTCAAAAATATATTATATACAAATGTTAATATGATAAACAGTGATCTGGCAACTTTGCATGTATATATATCTAGAAATTCCACAATATGGTTTCGTCTAGGCTAGAATCATCTTCAACGGATTAATTTTTGTTTATAAATTGTTCCTAATGTTATGACTCCTTTATGTCAAATTTGTCATTTCTATGAAGAAAGCAGTGTTAAATACACGTACTGGGAGCAGCCAGGTTAAGGACACTGCAGACCGTGCCATCTATAGAGCCTGTCGAGTATCTAAGATCGGTAGATTTCAAAAAATTCCAAAAAATTAACTAAAACTGTAACGTCGTTAGTAATCAATTTTATTATAGATTTTTATAACTGCGTATGCGCGATGTCATATTGCTCGTCCAATCTTTTTCGTTTATCCTGTTGTGACCGTTTCGAGTTATCTGATGTTATTATGATGTTTCGGTATTTTGGTGCATTTTTAATTGCTATAGTGTAATACTTACTCATTTGTTGTATCGTTGCTTTATTATTATTTTAGTGTTATTAATTGAAAAGACAATGTCAAAGTGTATTGTGAAGGAGTCTAATACGTGGTGTACTCGATGAATTTTATTAAAAAAATTAGAGCATTCATCTTTCTAAATTAACAACCATTTTCTTTATTTTTATAGAATACAGAATTTTCACTAATTCAATCGACAACTTTAGAGATCATGGTTGTTTTTTACATTAGCTAAACTGAAAATTGTTGCATTACTAAAGTAAATATTTCTTAATATAGTTTTGTTCCTCCAACCCAGGAAGATATAAGTTTAATATGGCTGGAACGCAGTGGTAATAAATCATTGAATTTGTCGACGAGGAAACAATGAAGGATATGTCCCCTTCATTTTCAAAAAAAGATGTTTCTTTAGATTTGAGAAAGACGAGGGGAGGTTATTAATAGTTTGATTTGGCTTCCCATATGAGAGGAAATTAACAAAAATTGATGGTAAGTTTTATTGTATTCAATATAACATGCTATAATTTTGGACATTTTAAAATTTACCCATTGAAAAAATAATAATTTGGATTTTATTCTATGTTATAGCTATTCCTCCCTCCACCAGTAAAGCTGTTGAGCCATTGCCACCTTCACCACATGTGGAAGATATTCCCTCCACCAGCTATGGGATGGAAGGTATTGAGCCCTTGCCGATTTTCATATATAACATGGTATAACAATTTACGGGAAATCAAAGTGAGTATTAACTTTTGTTGAGCTATTACGTCTAAGTATTTGGTCTCGTGGTAACCAAAAATCCAAAATATCCAATAAACACAAAAAAGTAAAAAAAAACAGTAAATCAAAAAATAGAAATCCAAAAAGTATTTAATAACCAAAAAAATCAAAAACTCCAAAAAAGAGAATTCAAAAAAACCAAAAAAATATAAACATTCAAACATTTTTCAATATTTTTTTGGCTTAGTACCAGAACATGTGTAAACTTATTATTTCAATAGTAAGCGCATTTTGTTTTCTTTTGTTGATATAAATTTTGAAGCATATTTGTGTGTTTACTTATTTATTGTTGTTATTTTGTGTGTTTACTTGTAGAAGTTCAATCAGAAACTAGGAAGGACACAAAACGGTGGGATTTTTAAGAGCCCTTAAGAAACATTTTAACAATCATAGACTGCCAGAAGCTGCAGAGTAACTTAAACTGCCTTATGCGATGGTTTCATAAGAACCGAATGCTTTTAAATGTAGAAATATACAAATATGCAATATACCAGGTTTAAGCTTGTGATATAAACCTATTTAATACTTCCAGTGAAAAAATAAAGTTCTTTTTTTAGTCACGAGAGGGTAGGGTTCAGGTGCCCTAATTGTTGCCGCTCAGCTATTGATTGGCTTATTGTGCACCCCCACTCACAGGTATTAAGCAGAGTCCCATCCTAAATTCTTAGCGAACATTGAGATTATTCGGACTATGTTTTCCTGCATTCCTTCCTGATTTGTGCATAGGAAGATATCTAGACAGGAGGCTCGCCTTCTGCACAGGGCAGGGCAATCGAAGATCACGTGCTTTGCGGTTTCTTCTACTTCTCCACACATCCTGCAAATGGGATTTGTTATTTCAATCCCCATTTTCACTAGGTGTGCGTTCAATGTCCAATGGCCAGTTATGAGTCCTACCACTTTTCGCAGTTCTTTCCTACCCAGTCTAAAAGCATTTGCAAGAAATAAAGATGGAAATGAAATGTTAGATATATTATTTTAAAATTTTGTACAGTGACAAGTGCTGTTTAGCACTGTTATATGTAATTACTTGGCACATTGTATTTACAGAGCTGGGCAGTAATTAACTACTTTTCCTATAAAAATATTTTAATTACTATTGTTCTAACAGTCACAGTAATTATACTCAAATATTTTCTTTCACTGAAAGTTGCTAAAAATAGTAGTTCACTACTCATCGCTAACACTTCTTATGATTAAGTAGTTAGCAGTTATACTGCAGTAGTTTGTCCAGCACTGCGTGTTTATAGGAGTATAATAATAAATAAATAAATTAATATAAACTTATCATAAATAATTTTCTACTTTTATCTTGATTTAACATCATTTAAAAATCTAATGATACTCCAATCTAAAATGTATGTTACTCAAATAATTTTTCAATTATTGCATTGTTTTTACATTATCGTTTATTTATTGTCATTCTGTTTGTTAAGAAAAGTACTTTGTAAAAGAAATTATTTGCTGTGTATTTTTCTACCAAAATAAATTACTATTTATATTATTATTGTTTTATTTTTTCCAATTTCACCATTTATGCTCCATCATTTGATATTTCATTTAATTTAACTCAACATCTAACCATTATTGAGTTCGTGGAGCTAAATTGATTGGATTGTCAAATATGATGGACTATAAATGGTTATTTTGAAATAAAATAATTAGAATACAGTAATTTTGATTATACCGCCAAAACCTAAAATTACAGAAATCTTTTTAACATCACTCAATTGTTTAGTTGACAGGCTCTTTAGATGGCGCCACAATCAGTGTCTCATCTATCTGTGGGAGCAACTTCGCTAGATATTGCAACGTAGAATATTTCGAAGTTTGTGTGTGTAAGTATCTGTGTTCTGAGGTTCGCAACAGTGAATACTTCGAATTTTCTCTATCACGATTGAACTATCTCAAGGAAGAGATCTAGAGGAATGATATAAAGTGCGCTCTATTATAACCCTTCTCTAAGCTACTAAAATCTGCACTTACTGTTCTATACGTCCGCTTTTGTCCAGCATGTTTTCCAGGTCGTCCTTCCAAATCAACGTGTACGTTATAAATGATGTCGAAGAAATTTTCAACAATGGCAACTTTTCTATAGACTGGATCTCCTGTTGAATTCTGTAATAAAAAAGAAAAAAATATTATTAGTAACCTTACAATTAAAATATTTTGTTGGCATTTTATCAATATAGTCATGGATATCAGGAACCATTATTAAAAATGCTGAAATGTTTTTCGTCGCTAAGTCAGCAAAATTTCCTTCTATATGTAACAGAAATTGGTACGTCTCATGTCATTTCATGTGATCGCAGTTCTCAATTTTGTCAGTTCATATCACAGGTGTTTTGCAATTCTTGGAATTGATCGTACAAATAATCTGTTTTAAATTTTGCGTATTTTAAATAAAATTTCATGTACCAGAGATAAGGTGAATACATGCATATGTGTAGTACACTGCATTTAAAAGTAGTCGAGATGTAGTGGAATAATTGTTTCGCTCTGACTATCAGCAGATAGAAATTGGATTCCATTCAGCCACGAATAAACAAATTGTATAATTAAATTAGAAATAAAAATGAAGGACATGTGACAGCAAACTTATTCACACAACATTCATTGCCCTTTACAACAGAATTAGTAGAAAAATCGCAGAGGACGAGGATACTAAACATGGATACTAACGCTAAGGACTCCTTCATAGCGATTTATTTACAACACACAATACAAGTAACGGTAAGATGGTACAGAAAAGTTACAGAGGGAAGACAGTAGGTGTACTAGGACTAAACTCTTTCACTCTACATCTAACGTACAGTTACTTATTCTGGTTTACTGAATATACTGATTTCTATATTTTTATTTTGGTACGTTTCAGAAATACCCATATCAAAGTTCGAACTGTAATATTTTGCCGACTGAGAAATAATAAATAAACTTGACTTGTGGGGGAGGAATAGTCTCTTTAGACAGAGCTTTCCTGATATATCTTGTAAGTTAACTACTGTGTTGACAGCTAAACATCCAATGATTGATATCATTAAAACATTTATTACAATCGCATACTGCAGAGTTGCTTATTTTAACTTTATAAAGATGCGCGTGAACTGTTGCATAGTTTACGATGCATCTAAAGTAAATAACCTCACTCTTTCTTACAAGATGACTATGCTCCTCAAATATTGTAGATGAAAGAGAGAGGTGTATTTTCCTGTACGAGTTGTTAATACTGTTGCAGAAATGCGACCATCTTATTTCCCAATTGTGCCTCAAACTCTCCTTCCTCGAGCGAATGACGTCACACCATGGTAAACAACAATTATATGATCCGGAAAGAATTGCTGCTTTAGCTATCTGATCAACTTTTTCGTTTCCATAGATTTGGAAGTGGATTTGACCCACACAAACGTAACTGATTTATTAAGTTCTCTTAATGGAACTAATTTATGCATAATATTTGTAGGATTATATTATTGGGACATGTACATCTTGGAGAGCTTCTAATGGCTGACTGGAAGATAACAAAGTTTTGATTAGGGCATGAGATAAGAATAATAGCTCTGCAGTGAAAATTGAGCAATGAGGGGTTAATTCATATTGTAATTATATTCTCTCGTTAGATATGTTTACAGCACAACCCACATTTAGAGAAGATTTGGATCCGTATGTAAGTATTTTGCAGAGTTTACTCAACTTTCCAAAGTGTTATTTTATAACTGTGCAATAGTAGCTACTTGGTACGTCGTAATTAGATATGAGAATTCTGCACTGAAAAATATATGTCATAGGAAGCTGGGTGAACACTATTTCTACTAATTGAAAGATGTGATAAATAGGGAAACTTCTTCAATTGAACTTAACATCGGTAACTAGAAATTATCGTTTAAGTCTTAAGGAGATAGCCGCTGGAAACATAAATAATAACATTCTGACTGTTGAAGTTTCGGGTGTAGACCTTTCGGATTTCGAAATTTCTTGTTAAATTTATTGATCTCATCCCACTTGATACTCTAGCATTACTTACCATTCCCACGATCGGACGACGGTCCGTACAACAAACGTGACTATTTTTGCAGTGGTCACCTCAGCATCTCACATCAAGCGATAATTCTATCTTACAAGACCTTTATTCCGAAACTTTTCACATATAACCATAGTAACAGCTAGTGGCGGTATTTTCGAATGGATATCCAAGGGAAAGAATATTTTTCCTTTGTGCAGAAAAGGTCGTTTCGGGATCCAGAGATCCAGAGAGCTGCACCGTTGGGGTTTAGAGGGTGTAATAACCGACCCCTTACGACCCCCAATTCCTTTTCGAGAGAACGACGTCGGTCATATAAACCCCCGTTATCCCTCTTTGGTTGGCCACCGACATTGGCGTACATCAAACTAGTTTTATCGGGGGTAAATACAGAGATCATTTTTTATCGATAAGTACATGTTTAATTGTATGAAAGTTTTATTGTCATGGCAATAAATCGAGAATCAAGAGAGTGAATAAATCGCGAGAGCTTGCTCTTGATTCGATAGTTTATGCCGTGACATTAAAATTTGAATACACCTTTTAATGTATTTTTTGATTAAAAAAATAATCTAGAATGTATTTTAGGGAGATTAATACACAACTACATAAATGCAGACAATTTAATTTAAAATAGAAGCTTTAATGCAAAACTTAACAATAAATATTTCAAATTAATTTGACATTTTGAATCGAAGATTCATGATGATAATTGTATAACTGCTAATAAATTTCTTTTCTTTGTGTTAATGTTAACAGGCGTCATTTTCTTGAAATAAAAGCTTTCTGAAGAAAGCATACTTTAAAAACATGTACCAATGCGTGCTTACCGTTGACAGAGGTTACAATAAAAAAAATAAAAAATTTAGGCATTTTATTAAGAAAATAATAGGGGTACCCGTTTTTCGTGCCGGTAAGTGTATTATTGAATTATAATCTTTAGTTTTCAATATAACAGTGGCATTCCCCTTGTCAGATTTTGGAATTGTTAGGTTATTATTTTCTACTTTCATTTTGATTGAATTTAAAACTGTAATGTCATTTTTTGTTTGACGTTTAACCCTTAACGGTTCAATATTTTTCATTAAATTGACCATTTTTAATTTCTCATAAAGAAAATTATGTGAATTAGATTTTAAAACAATTTCTGATTCTGTAGCTTTTTTTGTTTAACCCTTCAGTGCACGGGTCGGGTCTTACGGACCCAAAGCTATTTTCCATGTGCGAGAACACGCGAACGCGACTTCGGCCGACTTCACCCGACTTGGTACCTCTTCCTCTTCGTCCTGACAGACCCAACCCGTTCCTGCTGGTAAGTTTTTATTTTGAAAAATGTAAAGGTGAAAAAGAGAAATAGTATAATTTTAGATTGAAAAATGTTAGATCCATGCGAAAAAAATATCAATTGGTTGCAGAAGTTGTATGATAAGGTGCCTACGGACGAGGAAGACACTATTGAAGAATCTGACGTTTCCGATGCAGATGACAGAACATGTGAGCACAGCGATCACGATACCGATTCAGAGCAGGAAATTACTCCGTTAGACGAACTTGAAAATCCTACACCGAGCATTTCACGTGGTAAAAGGGCTCACTTATATTATGAAGCCAAATATGGGTTTAAATGGAATAAAATGTGTTCTCCAAAAAACGTGAGAACTAGACAGCACAATATTATATCCAAACTGCCAGGAGTGATTGGTGATGCAAAAAATGCTTCTACGGAGAAACAGTGTTGGGACTTATTTTTTGACGCGGATATAACCATGAACATTGTAGAGTGCACTAACATTTACATCGAAACTATTGCCAACCGTTACCAAGACAGCTCTGATGTAAGACCAATTACAATAACTGAGCTGAAAGCCTTGTTTGGTCTACTATATCTGATCGGAGTATACCATAGCGGCCGAACATCTATTTTTGAGTTCTGGGCAACTGATGGAACTGGCGTAGACATTTTTCCTGCTACAATGGTTTTGAGAAAATTTCGATTTTTGATACGATGCCTACGATTCGAAGATAATCTCGCTTTTGAAGCCATTTTTAGAAATTTTCAGAAATGTTATACCATCGGGCAATATGCGACCATCGATGAAATGTTGGTAGCTTTCCGAGGTCGCTGCAGCTTCAGGATGTACATTCCCAACAAGCCTGCCCGATATGGGTTGAAAGTTTTTTCATTAGACGATGCTCGAACGTTTTACGCCCTGAACCTAGAAATTCATGCAGGTAAGCAGCTAGAGGGTCCGTACAGAGTGAGCAACGCAGCCTATGATGTAGTTAAAAGAATTGTTCAACCGATTGCGCAATCAAACCGAAACATTACTGTGGACAATTGATTCACTTCGGTGGAATGTGCTGAAAATTTACTAGTGATCCATAAGTTGACGGTTGTCGATACTATGTAGAAAAATAAGCGACAAATGCCAAAAGAATTCATTTCTATTGCAAGACCAGAGAAGTCAAGTATGTTTGTGTTTACTAAAAATATAACCGTTGTTTCCTATAAACCAAAAAAAACATGTTATTCTTCTGTCTACGATGCACCATGACGACTCCATCGATGAAAGCTCTGGTGAAGATGATAAACCGGAAATAATCACTTTCTATAATATGACAAAATGGGGTGTTGATGTAGTGGATCAGCTTGGTGCCAAATATAATGTTGCCAGAAACACCAGGAGGTGGCCGATGGTCATTTTCTACAATTTATTGAACGTGTCTGCGATTAACGCTTTCATTATAAAAAGAAGTAATGATCCTTCATCACCGTCAGGAAAACAGAGAAGGATATTCCTGAAATAGCTTGGAATTCAATTGGTAATGGAGTATATGAAAGAAAGAGTTACATCTTCGCATTTGACGAGAGAAATACGATACCATGCTGCAAAAATTAGCGTTGTCCAGGTACCTGAACAAGTAGCTGTCGAGGGTAATAAAATGTGTAAGAAATATATTTGTTTAGAACATTCCAGATATGTATGTCATGTGTGTGCTGACGAAATTTGAAACGGTTATTTTCTACTGGGTATTTAACATTTATGGACCAAAAAATATATAATATATATTTTTTATTATTATTACTGATCTTTTCAAAAATTAGAACGTTTTTTGTCAAAAATAGGAATTGAAATGTTTATTTAGATAATGTGTAATGTTATTTTGCATAATGAAAATCTTCAATTGAAAATATATACAGTTTTTCTTCTGGGTATGTAAGACCCGAGCCGTTCCTTTATGTATTAAAATTTCACCCGTGCACTGAAGGGTTAATATCATTCGTAAGTTTTGGTGGTATACTGTACTTAAAACCTTTATTTAATAATTCTATTTCACTATCTGTAAAATTAGTGTCTGAAAGCTTTTCAAATCGTGGTGCAAAGTGTGTTGGTATTTAAGTACTTACAATTTCAAGATGTTTAGTGTATTGGATTATATGTTGTGTGTGTTCAAGTTTCTGTAGTTTTTATTCATGTTTCTTAAATTTCTTTTGCTTCATCGTGCTGACATTTTCTCTGATTTTGTCATCTAAACAGTAAAATTCTACTGGATATAGTTGGAACGTGAGTTCAGAATGTACAACTTTTATGTAGTTGTCTAGGGAGTCTCTTATTTTAAACCATTTTTTATATTTTTCTTTAAGCCATACTCGTTGAGCACATTTTATAGATTTTTGTGATTGAGGTGTTTTAGTATGCCATTTCATATTTATATAATTTGATATTACCTCTTTTCTAAGGTATTCTTGGTTAAACCAAACGTTTTGTGATGCTTTGTAATGTTTTCGTAGTAACTTCTGATACAGTCGGGTCAAATCTTATCTCGATGATTTTTAATGAAATCAACTGTTTCGACCCTTACTTCGTGGAATCTACTCATATTAGCGTTTTAAATGAAACTTACTGTTTCTAGTTTATTGAAAAATGTTAAGAATTCTAAAAAATTGACAATTGTTGAGATATTAAATGTCATCGTCAGAATGATTGAAGTTACATTTCATTTGATGCCTACCTGATGTTTCATAATTATTTTTGACTAGACCAAGAAGTGACCTACCTTGTATAACCGGAAGTGGTATGTCTGTCAAAATATTTTCAATAAATTTGCCGTAAGCTACTATGCATATTAACCAACTTTTATCAGAATCGTGTGAGTGGTTTTCAATATATAGAAAATGTAAGCTCGTCGTGAAAGAGTCCACATAAATATGTACATTCAGTCAACTTATATTAAAATAAACGGTTTTGAAGATTAAAACTAACTTTTACGCATCTGTGGCCCTGAACAATATTCTATCATAAAATTGTTACTTGTATATGTTACCGGCAAAGCATATAATCCGGCATTCTATATAATGCGTAGTCATTTCACGAAATGACTAACTATGGTAGGCGAAGTATATAATGTATCCATGTTACATGCTTCGCCTAGGCAAGACATAAAATGACGGCTACATTTCCGTCAAAGCGTGAAATGAACAGATCCAAGCCCGTAGAAAGAGATATACGGAGTCAAGGTTAGGTTAGGTTAGTTGGTGTGACATGTATTGTATTATACAACTTGTATAACTCTGTGTATACTGTGTTATGATAGTTGCGTTCTGCATTCATTGTTATATTAACAGTACGTACAATTACTTGTCAGTTGTAAACTTCAATACTACAATCGTCACGTCAATTATCAGAAGATGAATAAAGTATCTTTTAATACAAACTCACGTAGTTAATATGAATATTATATACATGACCTAAGTTCACTCCGGCTTTTCATGTAATGCCTAGATATTTTATAGAATGCCTAGTCGGACCATAGAATGAATGTTCGATTCCATACTTTGTCTAAAAAGACCGGGAATTTTATAGAATGCCTAGGCGTTTCATAGAATGCCTGAATTACATGATTTGCCACTAACATATACACTCCGGGGGATGTATCGTGCTAACAAACCGAAATTTCTCCATAAATAACCAAAAATTTAGTATATATGGATTTATAGGACCCGCTGTACTCGCTCTAGTCAACTGAAAATCAATAGGGTATATCTGTGAGACACCTTGAACAATATTCAATCATAAAATTGATCAATTGTGTACTCTCTGGGGGCTGTATCATGCTAACAAACTGAAAATTCTCCAAAAATTTGGTACTCCAAGTACCATAGCACCCGTTGTACTGGCTTTGGTGAGCTGAATATCAATAGGCTTCATCTTTGAGGTGCTCTGAATAATATCCAATCATAAAATTGATAACTTGTATATACTCCGGAGGCTGTATCGTGCTAACAAACTGAAATTTCTCCAAAAATGAGAAAAATATCGTACTTAAAGTACTGTAGCACCTGTTGTATTGGCTCTGGTGAGCTGAAAATCAATAAGGTTCATAAGTGAGATGTCCTGAATAATATTCAGTCATAAAATTCGTGACTTGTTGAACTCCGGAGGCTGTATCGTGCTAACAAACTGAAATTTCTTAAAAAATTACAAAATGTCGCACTTCAAGTACCATAGCACCCGTCGTACTGGCTCTGGTGAGCTAAAAATCAATAGGGTTCATCTGTGATATGTCCTTAACAATATTCAATCATGAAATTGCTGATTTATTGCACTCCGGAAGCTGTATCGTGCTAACAAGACATGTTAGGAAAAGTGGCCGACGACGACGACGACATACACACAGGATTTTTTTTTCTAAAAACCGTTTTTTCGTGTTGTTGTTGATGGAAAACGTCGAAATAACTAAAAAAAAATTTCAAAATTCCAAATTTTTTTGGGGTAAACCAATACTTTTCTCTCATATAGATAGGTTGGGCGGGAAAGTAATATGAACATTTGCTATAAAAAACTTGTATAGAAAAGCCATAAAAAACAGTTCTGTGACATGATAATAGACATTATTATTGATAAAAGGTACGGCCAACTATCAAAATTAATGTAATTATGGACAAATAGTATATATTCAACTAGTTCACTACAAGTACAATGTTTTAAAGTTTCGTCTACACGCTAGTCAAACCTCAACCTTATGAACCATCATCTAAAACTATCTATCAAAATTATACATAAGATAATCGTCAGACTCTGAACCAATAGCACCCACGCTGGGTATTCATGTATGTCCTGAAAGCTTTGGCACAAAATACATTAGCTTTAATTTTAACAAAAACAAAATAATATCAAGTTGCCTTTGGAAACACAGGTTTGTTTACCTTGTATACTGTCAACTGAGATTTGTTTACTGCACAGAGGTCAGAAAGACTGGTGAGAACAGCAAAAAACCAGTTTGGAATGTGTACGAGGAGACTGGCGATAGAAATTATGACTAATGAATTGATATATCATTTACTGCAATCAATTTTTCAGAGAAAAGAACTAGGATAATCGAAGGTCTTGGAAGAAGATAAAATATAATAGAATACCATAATTTTTGACAGAAGTATTTGAATTGATCGAGTCTTTTTAATTAGAAACTGATCTTCGATAAGAAGTTCTTTGTTGAAAATACTATTCGAATTTTTCATAATTCCAAAGTAGAAATGTATATTTGTTATACAACACAGATTTATAATAGAAGTATATAATAAATTATTGCAGTAATTATATCCCTTAACTCCCTGTACCGGGAGACTATGCTTTCCTGAGCTCAGTTGGCGGCGAAGTTGTGCCGAATCATCCTCAACCCTGAGGACCTCTGGTATATCCGGCCTTCTACTCTCTATACAGCCAGACCCACTCCAGGGTCTCGGCCGAGCCATTCCCTTGCGATCCCAAAACAGAGCCGGTGTGAGTAGGATTAATTTACACGAAAATTTGAACATCACATGGAATTTATTGTTTCGACCCTTACTGTGTAGATTGTACTCATATTACTTTTTTAACGATACTAACCCTTTCTAAATAATTCCCCAATATAATAAAAAAAGTATAACAATTCCAAAAAATTGACAATTTTTTTGATATCATCGTCTGAATGAAATGAAAATGTCATTCTGTTGATGATATTTGACGAAGCAATTATAAATTTGTTTGAATTTCTATCGTTTTTTCATTACTTTGTGGAATGATTTAAAAACAGTTAGTTTCATTTAAAAAAGTAAACATCGCATATTATTTCTATATGAATGGATCTAAATTTATTAAAACAGAGATAAAATACAAAATTTTGAGGGTTAGAATTTCATATGCTATCGATTAAGAAAAATATTAGTCGAATTCAAACTTCTTTCTATACGAATTCACAGTTTGTCTACAGTTTTTCTTAAATGCAGTATAATTGTGCGAAATACATTGTTACTCATTTATATATAATAGGAAGAACTAAAAAGTAAATTTTATCAAAAATATTTTTATTGTTTTTCAAAATATTCGGTTTTGACGTCTATACTTTTTTGCATATAGTTGAAAGCACCTAGTCCAGTCAGAAGTCCATAGCTTTGAAACATGCTTTTTCAAAGACTCAACTGCTCCTTCGAGCGACACGAGAATTGATGTCCACACATAATATAGGGTGTCCCAAATAAGAGTGACTGATTTTAAACATAAATTCCCAGCTTATTAATTGCTCCAAAGAGATGGGGTTTTCAATAGTTTCACTAGTTTATCAAAGAGATTTTATTAGGCTTGGCTGGCATTTCATCTCATCAACACAGGGTGTTTTATTAATGTTAGTCAAATTCAAAGGGGAAAATATGTATTATTCCAAATGGAACACCCTATAATTTTCAATCTTATTCGAAAGAGCAATAATTCTCCTTTCCAAAAACGTATAGTTTTCTACCTTTTGTTTTATTAGCAACAAAAATATTCGAGGTTTCATGTAGTAGTACATTTTTAATTAGTAGTTTTATATGAACGTATTTTGATGCCTAAAATCAACTCATGCTGTGACCGTTTGACGCATAACAACAAAATCAGCAATTTTGACAATAGTAATATAAGTCGGTTTCGAAATGATTTATACAGTGAGTGAAAAAGCTCAAACTGTAACAATTTATGCAGAAACGAAATCAATAATTCAAACAAGGAGGATATTCAGAAGGAAATTTATGAAAAGTCCGCCGTCAGTGATATAATTAAAAAAATTATATGTACAATTTATCGAAACTGGTTGCATTGCACACTTAAAAAAACCAAGAAATAATGTTAAACAAGTTGATGTCAATTAATGAAGTGATACATGATAACGATCATAAAATTTCAATTCGAAAAATTGCTGGAATTTTAGAGCTTAGCAAGAGTGACGTTCAAAGATGTCTAAAAAATTTAAAACTAACTCCATACAAAATTCATACTTGTACGAGTCAGATTATGAAAAACGGGTAATGGTATGTGAGACTTTACTTGACTTATTAAGAAACGAACCCAATTCATTATTAATTATGTCTGATGAAGCAACGTTTCACATTAATGGCATGTGTAACAAACATAATTGTAGAATATGAGGTTCTCAAAAACCAATTTCTTTTAATAAATTTCAGAGAGATAGTCCAAAAGTAAGCGTTTGGTGTGCATTAACTTGGCGAAAAATCGATGGTCCTTTTTTCTTCTCGGAACCAACAGTGACGGGTACTAATTACACGGATATGTTGGAAACTTTTTTTATCCGCAACTAGTTCAAGATGGAATTAGCGACGACGTTAACTTTCAACAAGACGGTGCACATCCACATTATTCGTTAATAGCACGAGATTCATTGAAAACGTTTTTTAATGATAAGTGGATAGGTCGAGATGGACCGATTGAATGGGCACCGCGGTCTCCTGAATTAACTGTCCCAGATTTTTTTCTCTGGGGATATGTGAAGGATAGGTGCTACAATCCTAAGCTTAACAATTTAGCAGAACTAAAAAATAGTATCAGGAACATTATTGAAAACATTCCGCAAAAAAATTCATTTGAAAATTTCGCTTACCGTTGTGCATAAACTAAGAGGGTAGGCATATGCAGCATTTATTGTAACTTTTTTGTTCGTCGTTCTTTATATGTTTGTCAGATTTGTTGGCAATTATTTACGTAATTAAAAATGCATACTACATAAAACCGACTTAAATGATTTTGTTATGCGTCAAACGGTCACAGCATGAGTTTATTTTAGGCATCAAAATACGTTCATATACAACTACTAATTAAAAATGTACTACTACATGAAACCTCGAATATCTTTGTTGTTAATGAAACAAAAGATAGAAAACTATACATTTTTGGAAAGGAAAATGATTGCTCTTTCGAATGAGATTAACAATTATAGAGTGTTCCATTTAAAATAATACATATTTTCCCCTTTGAATTTGACCAACATTAGTAAAACACCCTGTGTTGATGAGATGAAATGCCAGCCAAGCCTAAAAGAATATCTTTGATAAACTAGTGGAAACCCCATCTCTTTGAAGCAATTAATAAGTTGGGCGTTCATGTTTAAAAAGAGTCACTCTTATTTGGGACACCCTGTATATTTCATTAGTGAGAACAAAGAGAAATGATTGGGTGCAAAGGCTGGTGACCGATTAATTCTTTCTTCTACTTCCGTTATTAAACCGCATTTTCGACACGGGTTTGACATGCACAAAACGACTCTTTAAACACTAGTGTTTAAAATGCGAAAAGTCACATCTCGCTTATCTTTTGTGTCTTAAACGTCAAATCAAGTGTATCGTTTGTATGTTAAATTTCATGTTCCGCGACAATTTTGTTGTTCCGTGTCATTTGATTTGTCAGTCAGCCGTCAGCCATCGTCCGTAATGTTATGAAAATAATTAAAATATAATAAAAAGTTTCCCTCCTTAAGAGCCAAGAAAAAGTATAGTAAGCACCTCGTGTTAAAAACCTCTTTAGTCACTCGTTTCACAAGGCACTCGGTCCGCTTGACTCCACTCGTGCCTAGTAAAACTCGTGACTAAAGTAACCTTTTTGACACTTGGTACTTAATATCTATTTTATAATTCGCGTATAAAAGAGACTTTATTATAACATTCTTTACAGTGTCACAATGAAGTCTCTTTGAAGTTTTTTTAGTAATTTTTAGTGTCATACAGTTGGTTATTGTATGTAGTATATATTTTTATTTGACATTCCACTTTAACCTTGAAACAAATTATAAAATGGTCTAGCGTTGTTTTAGCTAGCAAACTATTATATTAAATGATCTTAAAGGTAAATTTGAATAAACGATATATTAAAAATATTAATAAATAAAGTACGCTAACGTTTATTCATCAATGATTTGTCAATTGTTTATTTTTATATTGTATAGGATCAATATAACGAGTAGTGACTCGATCTTAGGATAATAGTATTTTAACATGGGAAATCAGAAACTCCTAAATATTTCCTTCCCAGCAAAAGAGGACATAATTAAATTTTGTATGGACGTGAAGTACATTAGTTCTGATAATTTTGCCATAAAATAATACTGTTTGATAGCAAAAAAGTTTAAAAATTGAGAAAATAAATTAGAAAACACGGATTGAATTTTACACTTTTTAAGTCTGAGTTGGTTATAGCCCAGTGGTACAAGCGCTTGGTTTTGACGCCGTGGGTTAGGGTTCGAAACCAGAGAAATAATATATCGTTTTTTTATTCTTAATATGATTTTTTTTCTTTAGTTTCTTATTAATATTTTTTTATTTGTTATTAATATTTGAAAACAATAATAGTTATTGAGTAAACTAGTTTGTTAATGAAGGCGATTAATAAATCGAAAGCACGAACGAGCGACAGCGAGTGAGTGACTTTAATAGCGGAGTTTATTAGTCGGCCATTAACAAATTAGTTGATTGCAATATTTTTACGTTGCCCGTAAACTTTTTTGTGTGACAAAGTTAGAAATTTATCCGAAATGGAAACCAATTTAATCTTTTTTAACATATCGATAAAGATCAGAGCTTAAAAAATACCTTTAACCTTTTTTTGCCCTCGAGGTAAGAAATTTTTAATTTTTTCAACACTTTTCATTTATTTTTCCGCAAAGGCTATCAGGAGACAATAACGTCAACTCCATACATTTTCAATTTCAAGTAAAAATCACGTTTGCTAAGAAAAACCAGTTACCATTGAAAAATATAAAATACAACTTGTCACAAAAAATTGTCATTGTGACAAAGTTATTGTAAATTCGTAATTGTGTAGTGCAACAATTTTAAAGTTAGTCTGTGATTGTTTTTCTTATTTTTAAGAGTACCTATAGCTGGTTGTCTATATCAAAATACCATCAAATTGTCAAAATCACAAAAACAGTTACTTCATGAAAAAGAGTATATTAATTACGACTATTAATACATTCTTTTTTAAACAAAATATTACATTAATATTGAAATTAATAAACGGTCAACGAAAAATTAGATTAAACAAGTTATCACACTAAACAGATTTGATGAAATTCGGTAAAAAACGAAAAGTAAAAGAATAATAACGAAGAAAATTGTGCGTCTAGAATATATGTGCAAACAAATCCCCATAATTCGCTAAACAAAACAAAGTTTATTGTAAAAATTTCCCACACATTTACTAATTGTTTATTTGAAATCTTAGCACATTGTTCAATTATTTTCCGCTTGAGAGAATCAATATTGGGATGTCTTGTTTTGAGAATTTTAGATTTTAAATGTCCCCATAAAAAGTGTCATTTGGTGCCAAAACCAGTGATCGAGCTAGCCAATGCATTGTTCGACTATAACCAAAAGCCTTATTTACTTGTAATTTAGTTGCATTGGATGAATGAGCCGGACGTCTGTCCTGCTGAAACCAAATAACATTCTCGCCAGCAACATTTTAAATTGCAGGTTCGATATTATTTTTTATAATTGTAAATATTTGTCTCCCTTAAGTTGGCCCTCAATGAACAATGGACCTATGTATTAGGAGCCAATATCCCAATCCAGACATTAAGAACTTCACGATATAGAGAACGATTATTGATTCTGCCAATTTCGAAAAATTTGCCTATTTGGTTCCCCGTTTATGCTGAATGAACTTTTGTCGGAAAAACAAATATTCTTCATAAAATTTCGGTCTCTACCAACCCGACACAAAAATATTCGGTTGAATTTATCTTCTTCAAAAATTTATTTTGTTAATTCTTGAACTTATTGGCTATTAAACAGTGATTATTTTATGGCAATATTGTCAGAACTAATGTACTTCACGTCCATATAAAACTTCATTATGTTCTCTTTTGCTGGGAAGCAAATCTTTGGGATTTTCTGATTTCCCAAGTAAAAATCCTATGGTCCTAAGATCGAGTCACCACCCGGTATAGGTATACATAACGTTCGATTTTTGGGGTAAATTACCAGATATCTATGTGAAGATGTATTATAGAAATATAAATAGATCGCAAGCATATACGAAGATGCTCTTTTTTAAACAAATAATCATCCTCTGTTCACTTAAATGAAAGTTTGATCATAATTTATAAAATTATTCATAGTCATCGGTATCAGTCAATCAGTCATAGTATGTCGAAAGTCAAAAGTGCTGAATAAAATAATTTGTTATTCAACCAATCAGCAATCTACAGTATTGCCAACTCAAATTGAAACCACTTCTCCTAGTTTAAAAACAAGGATTATATGTAATTCTATTTTATTTATAAAATGAAATAAATGCGAATTATAAAAAATATTGTGTGAAATTTGTATCACAATGACTTTCTGTAGTAGTCCTGATTCACTCTTCACTCGTACGACAAAACGAGTCATTGTGACACTTCTTTTACAAATACTTTTTTAGTAATTTTTAGTGTAATACAGTTGGTTATTGTATGTATTTTTATTTGATATTTGACATTAACCTTAACTAAAATGGACACTGTTTGTTTACAATTTACACAATTGTTCGATCATAATAGGTCTCAAAAGTAAAAAGTGCTGAGTGACACTGGCTTTAATCTGACCAATCAGGAATTGCCAACTTCAATTCAAATAATTCCTCCTAGTTTAAAAAAAAGGGGTTATGTAATTTTATTTTATTGAAAAAATTCAGTAAATGCCAATTACAAAAAATATTGTGTAAACGTGTGTCAAAATGAATTTTTGTAGTGCTCGTGCTTTGCGGAGTTCACCGGTTCGTGGTTCTTTGCGCAAATTGCACTCGTACTACAAAACGAGTCATTGTGACACTTCTTTTACAAACACTTTTTTAGTAATTTTTAGTGTAATACAGTTGGTTATTGTATGTATTTTTATTTGACATTTGACATTAACCTTTTCTAAAATGAACACTGTTTGTTTACAATTTACACAATTGTTCGATCATAATAGTTGTCAAAAGTAAAAAGTACTGAGTAAAACTAGCTGTAATCTGTCCAATCAGGAGTTGCCAACTTAAATTAAAATCACTCCCCCTAGTTTAAAGAAAAGGGGAAATATAACTTTATTTTATTGAAAAAATTCAGTAAATGCGATTTAAAAAAATATTGTGTAAACTTGTGTCAAAATGACTCTTAGTAGTGCTCGTGCTTTGCGGAACTCACTGATTCGCGGTTCTTTGCGCAAACTACACTCGTACTAAAAAACGAGTGACTGTGACACTTGTGTTACAAACAACTATTTACATTAATCTTTTGGGCGTCCAAATAGTTAAATAGGATGGATTTTGATGGAAAATGATTAATCTTTTTAATTGGTTTCTCTCAATTGACCGAGAACTGCTGGCAAAAAATGGAATACTACGCTGAATTTGATCTAGATCTTGGTTTCATTCGATTGACGAGTTGCCACACGAATAATAACGCGATAGTTTTCCTCTTAATTTTTCAAGAAGAAAAAGTTTTGTTGGCTTTTCTCCACATTGAATCACCCAAACTGCTGATTGGTAAATTCTCTGTGGCTTATATGCATAAATCTACGACTCATCACCTGTGACAATATGGCTTTGGATGCATAACAGCTGTATTTTTAAATTAGTCAATGGCAATGAAATATTTAATCCAGTGTTACCTTTATTAGCTCGGAGCCTTTCTGTGGTGTAGAAAAATGGTCCTATAATAATGAGTTCCGGTAGAAGGAGGAAACCAAAAGAGAATCACTTTGACTGTGCCTTCCCGAGCTGTATCATTCCAAAAAGTTTCTGCGGAACTTTGACACCGCTAGATCCAAAAGTTATTTGGATCTCAGTAAAAATATCTCCTCACGGGCTTCTTTACAGGACACTGCCGCCTTAGGAAGCAGCTAATGAGAATAGGTGTAGCAGATTTTGACGAGTGTAGCAACCGATGCATTTTTAAATGGGGATATATGAATTTTCCTCATTTAGTATTTTTTTTTATTAATTTGAGTTAGGAGATAGATATTAAGATTCGGTTCGCATAAGTTTATTTGTTGGTTATTTGTCTATTTTCTAATCTAAAAAAGTCATATCATCGCATCTAAATTTTTTGAAAAAATCCAATATTTTGGTTATAATATCGAATAACGCCCTCTATCAGCCGCCGTGTAGGTCACAACTATCTTTATTACAAGAAACCTAAACGCCCCAAGAAATTATCTTTTCAATTGACAAAATTTATCCACATCCATTAAGCCGCTTCGAAGTTACAGGCATTTATTTAACCCCCCACCACTTTATTTCGAAAGATAGAGAAAAATTGTTTTCACAAAAAATGTTCGACTTTAAGTAATTCAAGATGGTGGAAACGCCCACTGGCAGCCATCTTGGAAACATGAAAATAATTTCCAGCATTTTCCCTTGCCCACTTTACCAATAAATTTTTTCTGAGATACAGCCGCTTATTTGCCCACCTTGTACAATTATCATGAAAGTGTTATATTTAGCCAATTTCATTTTTATTTTCAATTTTTAATAATCAATTTGTCCCACCTCCCCTACATTGCAAGTAACCATTTTCCTTCTTACACATGTGTCACGGCTGCGAATACTCGAATGATGAATATCTTTTTTCTACATTCATGCAAACAACACTTTTGTGAAACACATTTGATAGAAAAAGTGGTTCTTTTTTGCACTAGTGCAACAAAATTTTTGTTGCACTCATCTGTCATTCTTGTCAGTTTTGTGATGATTTATGACAAACATAAACATTTAAATAAAATAAAAATCCAGAGCAAGTGTCTGATCCTTCTCTAATACAGCAATAATATATGTATATTTTACTACTTAGTCTCAACGAGTCACAATTATTGCAAAGATCTTTGATTATTTAAAATTTAAATGGTCAAAGCGAAAACCAGCTATGATTAAGTACTGACAAGGTGGAGGCCATAAAGATACAAAAAAAGAAGAACGGTTAAAATACATTCTGAGTAACATATTATATTCTAATTTTCCAGTTTTTGCATGAATGTAGAAAAAATATTGTATGCAACTCGTGCAAAACGTGTTTTTTGCAGTCGACGTGTTGTCCAACTCGGCCTAAAGTCCTCGTTGGACAATTTCACGTCGCGTGCAAAAAACACTCACTTTTTGCACTTGTTGCATAAATAACTATTAAGCTTGAATTATCTCCTGTTCTATTTCCAACTTAACATGTTAGTTGCAAGATAATAATCATTTCAGCTGGTCGTTATGAAGATGTAAAATTTTGGCGTGTGCGTGATCTGTTCCTTCGCCAAATATTCTAAAAAATCAACATGTTGAATTTGTAATTATTATGACAATTATTTCCTTCAATGGAACCAAAATTAGGAGTTTTCTAGCAAATACAAAAAATCGTCGAAAACAATCCCTTTTGCCAGGTTATTTTACTACGGCTCAAAGCTATTGTTCTTGAAGGGCAGCATTAAGCTAATTGAATAATACATCGCTAATTATAGAGTAGACAGACTGCCGTTCGTAAGCGCTCTACTTGTGGGGCTACCTCGAATTTCTTTCTATCGGGAGAAAAAAGGGTGAGGGACAGCGAAAGGAAGAGGTGAAGGGGGAAACAGAAAAAGGGACGAATACTACAAAAATTGGATTATTAATTTATATAGGTCTTCTCGAAGCTTTTAGATTGATTTTATGGTTATTGTAGATTGCGCTATAAATAAAGGCAGCGAAATTGAACGATAAAATTAGTTTAATAAATAATTTCCATTAATACTTAACTAAAAAAAAACTATCAACCTACATTATTTTAGAATAATTATGGAGAATATATTGTTTGTCAACATGATTGAGAAATAATTGTTGAAGGTACACATTCGAATAAAACTGGACGCTACAAGATATAAGAGGCGATCTACCTGGTCATTATGTATTTTTTAATGTTTAAACTACAGTACATATATATACAAGGTGGCGCATTAGAAACAGTCCACCTCAAATATTGTTGGCGGGGGAGGTTTTTGCGGAAAACCCCGAGACACGTCGATTTTGTTTTCGAGGAGGACAACTCCTAAAAGGGGTGACTACCCCTTCGAGAATCTTTAATGGCATGAAGGGTCGAGTGGCACATAATTTGAAAGGTATTCCGATTCTCTTTAAAGACATGCTAACATTTTTGTGTTAAGTGTTAAAATTAACGACAAAAACCAGCTGGAAGTGTGAGTGAAAGAAATGAAAAAAAAGATGTCAGAAAACTTTTATTCAAAGTAAGTGTTCAAATTGTGATACGTTTGCTTCCAACCTTTGTTCAACACTGTTCCGAATATTTTGTAGCATAACAGGAGTTATTTCATCACATGCCACATTTATCCGATTTCTTTAACAGAGATTTGAATCTGGTTTTTGTCATTAATTTTAATACTTAACACAAAAATGTTAGCATGTCTTTAAAGAGAATGGAAATACCCTTCAAGTTATGTGCCACTCGACCCCCCATACCATTAAAGATTATCGAAGGGGTAGTCACCCCTTTTAGGGGGATGACCGTACAACCATAAGTTAACTATCAAAAGTTGTACCCCTCAAAAACAAAATCGACGTGTCTCGGGGTTTGCCGCAAAAACCTCCCCCGCCAACAATATTTGAGGTGGACTGTTTCTAATGCGCCACCCTGTACATATGTTGCTAATGCGACGGATTACTTATAATACACGTTATTTACAAGGACGAGTACTGTGTTCCTACCTATTCAATATCCTTCCTGTATAATTCTTTTTATGGAGTAATCAAATAATTCGGAAGTTGATGTACCTAAAAAAACTCTATCGTTCTGTCTCTATTCAGATTTTGACATCCACATGTGGATATAAGCCTCTTCCACTTTCATCCATTCCCCTTTGTCCTGAGCTTTTACTATAACATTTTTGCTAAGATCTTGCTAATGTCGTCATACTATCTTGTGAGCAGTCTACCGGGTTCCCTTTTTACTGTCCATCGTTTCTTATTGTTACGAAACAGCACACTGGTATAGACCTTAAATCCGACCCTGACTAAGCCAGGTAAGAAAATTAAAATTATGGCGGATACGCAGTGTTTTTATAACTGTTTGGGACTATCTTATCTAAACATTGTTTTTGTGACCAGACTTATCTAGAAAATGCCAGAAAAATTATTTGTGTCTGTGTAAGCCGCAGCCCGGAATTTTCTAGTAAGGAAGGCATTAATATAAATAAGGACCGATCAGCGGAGGAGTTAGTTGATAAAGTGATCTCGTGAAATAAATACACCGAAATAGCAAACAGTAAATATAAATTAGTTAAGTGTTCATATAAATTAGTTTAAGTGAATATACTGAGTATATATAAATTAAGTGTTAGTGATTAGTTCAGTGTTTTAAATAAATTAGTAAGTAGCCATACCGAATGTTTGAAATTTATCCCCCTCCGTTTATTGTTTAAATAAATTATAATAACATTACATGGGTGTCAGGTGTGGGGTAATATAAATAAATTGCTACGTAAAAATGGCCAAGAGATTAAGGGATCTGAAAGTGGCGGAATTAAGAGCAGAATTGGAAGATCGTGAGTTGGAAACGTCCGGTAAGAAAAGTGAATTAGTAGAAAGACTTAAGTGGCACTGGAAAATGACGGCTTTGATCCAGAAACAGTTTTATTTATTGACGAGGCTTCCACCTTAATCTCGTCTATTTCTGCTAATATTTCTGCTAACATGGACGAGAAGATTTCTGCCATGGAAGAGAACATGGACGAGAAGATTTCTTCTTTGAAGAACGATATATCTGCAGACATCTTATTAATGAAAAACGACATTGCCGCTGACGTTGAAAATGAAATTTCGTCCCTAAAATCTGAAATCGAGAATAAGATTATAACGATAGACGAGAAAATCAAGAAGTTAGAGGAAAAGATTGCCGATTCAAGAACGCGAGGCACGCCAGAGGAAGAAAAGAAGACCGAGCAAACGAAACCTTGCAAGCCAGAAACACACCCTAAGTTAGAAGACATTGGCAGTTTTACCCGAGCCAAGGCCCCAACGTTCGATGGAAAAATGTCGTGGACCAATTATGTGAAACAATTTGAAGCAGCCGCTAGAGTGAATAAATGGTCCGATAGGGAGAAGGCAATAAACTTAACCATCGCGCTTCGGGGAGATGCCTTATATGTACTTCAGACGATACCGCTTGAAGAAATGGATGACTTCAAGCTGCTGAAGAAGAGGTTGGACATGCGATATGGTCAACATTTGGGTGAGAGGGTGCTCCATCGTGCATAAACCACATATATTGGCGCTTTTGTAAAGGTACATTCTCTAATAAAATTGGCAGAATATACTGCAGAAATTATGAATAAGTCTGTCCGTTTAAACGATTATTAATGATATTCGGACCAATTAAGCGGTTGCCTATAATACCTGCTCATTCATATATTGACCATAAACCTTTATTGGTGGTTAGTCCTAATTATGACGTGATGATTTTCATCCTCCCACAAATGATTATTGGAATTCATTATGCCAACTTTGTAAAAAAACCTTCTTCATCTGTAAATAGTACCTTTTCAATGAAATGTTGGTCTTTCCGTTGTTTACCGAAAAGCCAGTGCGCATAATAAAGCCTAGGACGATGGTCATCTAGTAACATAGCATAAAATTTTGTACATGAAATGGATGCAATAGTTGCTCCAGAAGTATTCTATGTAGGAGAAAACCGGGAGACTTGCCCAGGTGGGAGAGTTGAACCATTTTTCAAAATTGATTGTCAATTAAAAACGTGTTTTTGTTGCTGCGGAGTATTTTTTTAATGTAAATAGTTCAGTGATTGTTGTCGTGTTTATTGAGGTATGTATTATTTTGTTCTTATTATTATGTTACTAGATAAATATAGTTTGTCGTGTGTGAAGTATTTATTCTATACGATTGGAGGTTTTTCTATGCCATAACCTAAATGTGAAATTAGTGTGAGCGGGAGAGTTGCACCAGAGTGGGTGCGGGAGACATGCTCAGTGGTTCATGTCTCCCTTTGTAGGAAATTAAACGTAATTTTATTCAGGTGTTTTTTCTGTCTTAATATAATTTTTTCATTCATAGTACCTACGTATACTGCCTTCTCAATACAAATGTACGCAAAAGAAAGAAATAAACAAAAACGGAATTGCAAAATATGGCGATATGGCATAAAATAAAGGGAAGCGCTTCAATTAGAAAAACTATAAGCAAGTATGGGATAGAGAACGGCCCTGGTAATTAGTGAGAAAGTTGTGATTGATTTCGACTCCATAATCAACTTCTAATTTCAGGGGTATTACGAGCATTTAAATCTATCAAGTGGTTATTGTGTGAAGGTAAAGGTTTTGAGTGCGCATATTCAAAATATCAAAGTAGTAAAGTAAGAAGAGTCCTTTCAAATAAGTAATCTAAGTTTTAAACTGCAGTAGATAAAAGTAGCATACTATAAAAGTATAAGCACAAAACATCCATAGAAGCCAAGGGTTGACCGGGCAACAGCTTTTTCGCGATGTTAATAGAGATAGAGAAGTGTTATTTTGTTAATTTTTGTAGGTAAGAGTAGATAATAGTCATATTGAAGAAGAATCTATGCGAATATATTATTTGAATACAATTTAAAGGAACAGGATCGTATTCAGATTAAATTATTAGCAAAATGTTTAGCGACGATGAAAGTACGAAAAGAAAAAGCGATAGAGAGTATGTAGAATATCTTACAGATGATAATTTTAAGAAAAGTAAAATAGCCGGGAGATCACCAATTAGGAATCAGAGAAAATTAGAAGATAACATAGAGACCTTAATGAAGATAATGCAATCAATGGAAGAGAAGATGAACAATATGGCTACATAGATTAAGAAAACGAGAGAAGAACAGAAGGTGAATAGAGATGAAATCAATAAATTAAGGACTGAAAATAAGAAACTGGAGGCAGAGAACCAAAAACTGAAAAAAGCTATATTGGATATCGATGAGAGATTAGAGCGCATGGAAAACGAAAAAATAAGGAACAATGTTGTATTGTAAGGCCTAAAAGTAAGAACACACAACACAGAAGAACTAAAGAAATTAATGGATAATTTGATGATCAGAAACTGAGTTTAAAGACAGGTATTGATAGCTCTGTAAAACTTGGAGATCAGACATGCCTAGTTCGTTTCACAAACTATGAGGAGAAAAAGAAAGTAATGCAAAATGAAAATAAATTTAGAATGAAAAATGGGGAACCATTATATATTCAGAAAGATCTGTCAAAAAAGGATAGGGAAATTCAAGAAGAAATTAGGCTTAGAGCAAAAGAAGAAAATCAAAATGGAAAAACAACTAAATTAGAGTATAGAAAAATATATATAGGGACGAAAGAAGGGAGGTGGGATAACGAAGAGCAGAAACTGGAAAAAATTAAGGATACGGCAGCCAAAAACTAGCAGATACAATTATAAGTGATAATGTCAAGGCAGAGGAAAGAAACCAGGCTATGAAAATAGATATAAGACAAAATTTTAAGAAATTGGATAAAAAGGAGAATAAAACAAATCATAAACATGGACAGAAAGCATTGATGCAGGAGAAGAGACGAATTACCAAGTGAAAATAGCAGCATGGAATGTTAGAGGCATAACAGAAAAAGGAAAACAATTAATTGAGGACTTTGAAAAGAATTATCTGGATATCATAGGTGTACCTGAAAAAAAAAGAAAGGAAAGAGTGAAGTAGAAATGGACAATGGACACATTATGTTATTTAGCGGAGTGGAACATAAAGATAGAGCCAAAGAAGAAATAAGTTGTATCGTACATCACAAGAATATAAAATATTTTAGACAATGGACAGCTGAGTGGAACATAAAGATAGAGCCAAAGAAGAAATAAGTTGTATCGTACATCACAAGAATATAAAATATTTTAGACAATGGACAGCTGTCAATGAAAGAATATTAAAAATTGAAATAGAAATGGAAGAAAGAGTAAACACAACACTATAAATAGTATATGCTCCAAATGAAGACGAGTTAGCAAAAAATAAAGATGAATTCTGGGATCAGATGGTCGAGAAAATAGATGATACTGAGGGAAAAATAATGATAATAGGAGATCTAAATAGTAGAGTAGGGAAGAAAGATGATGAAACTGAAGAAACAATAGAGATTCATGGAAAAGTCACTAGAAATAACAACGAAAAAAGGTTCATAGAATTCTGTATAACAAACAATCTAATAATCACCCTTTCTGAACATAAAGATATCCACAGATACACCAGAGAGGTAAAGAGTAGAGGCGGAAAATCCATAATAGACTATGTAATAATAAAAATTTTCGAAAGAAGATAAAAGACACAAGAGTAAAAAGAGGAACAGAAATTTATTCTGGCCATTATTTGGTAGTCTCAAAATTAGTAATTAATTCAGAAAATGAAATAGAAAATAAAAAATGAAATAAAAAATACAGTACGATAGTTAAAATTAGATCATATATCCTATACGAAAGTAAGTCTGCAAAATTATATAAAGAGGCAGTTGAAACCGAGATGGATAATATTTTTAAAGACTTAAACAACAATAATATTGATGACCTATAGAAAGCATTTGAGGATACAATAATTAATGCTGCAAAAGAAGTATGCGGAACAGTAAGAGTAACAAAAATTCAAAAACAAACAAAGTGGTGGAGCCAAGAAATTAAAAATAAGGTAAAAATTAAAAAACAAAAATGGAAGAACTATATAGGAAATAAAACTACAGCATATTATGAAGAGTATAAAAGACAACGAACAAAAGTGAAAGATATGGTGAAGCAAGCGAAAAAAAATCTTGGAGAGATTTCGGAGAAAAATTGGAAGAAGACAGTCTATGGAATCAAAAACAGTTTTATAGAGTTTTCAAAACACTTAGAAAAGGAAAACAATATAACGTTAAACATATAAAAACAAAAGATGGAATAATAATAGCTGAAGAGG
Source organism: Galeruca laticollis (assembly GCA_963921935.1). NCBI lineage: Eukaryota > Metazoa > Arthropoda > Insecta > Coleoptera > Chrysomelidae > Galeruca > Galeruca laticollis. The sequence goes on from OY998175.1 coordinate 35,337,601, forward strand.
AAAATGTTATGAAAAGATGGAAAGAATATTTTGAGGAGATTCTGAACCCAGAAATAACGAACGATTGAGATAAAGTATCTGAGGCAGTATTGGCTAACAAAAACATGTGAAAGGCGACCAAGGGGGAGACCAGTAAAAACCTGGGATGTTGCAGTAGCGGAGATCCTGAATGAACGTGGACAAAATTGGCAGAAGTTAAAGGCTGGAAATAAATGAGAATGGACTAAATTTGCATTTAATTAAAAACACATTAGGGTATATTACATTGAGACGATATAAATTAGATACAGATCAAATTCATAAATTTGAAGAAAAAAACAGTCAGTACAAAGCATCACAGGTATTCACAATATCCTAGGAAAAGATCCTTGTTAATTATTTGTTGTTAGGCAGTAAAATAGATTATGGTTTGATCAGAAAACAAGCAATACAATACGTTGAAATTTGAATTTTCGACAGGTAATTTAATAGTTATTTGTAAAACAAGTGTCACAATGACTCGTTTTGTAGTACGAGTGAAGTTTGCACAACGAACCGCGAAGCGGTGAGTTGTGCAAATCACGAGTACTACAGAAAGTCACTGTGGCACAAGTTTTACACAATATTTTTTATAATTCGCGTTTATTTTATTATTTAAATAAAATATAATTTCATATAATCCCTCTTTTTAAACTAGGAGGTGTGGTTTGAATTTAAGTTGGCAATTCTGTAGATTCCTAATTGGTCAGATCACAGATGGTTTTATTCAGCACTTCTGACTCTTGACATATTATAACCGAATAATTGTGTAAATTGTAAACAAACTTTCATTTAAGTAAAAAGAGGATGATTATTTGTTTAAAAAAGAGCTTCTTCGTATATGCTCTTGGGATCTATTTATATTATATCATGAACAGAATTATTTCTGTAATACATCGTCACATAGACATCTGGCAATTTATCCCAAAAATCGTACAATTTATATACCTATATATTGATTCTATACAATATAAAAATAAACAATTGACAAATCATTGATAAATAAACGGTAGCGTACTTTATTCGTTATTATTTTTAATATATAAATCATTCTAATTTACCTTTAGTATAATAATTTGCTAGCTAGAACAACGCTAGATCATTTTATTTATAATCTGTGTCAAGGTTAAAGTCAAATGTCAAATAAAAATATAACTAAATACAATAACCAACTGTACTCTAAAAATTACTATTACAGTGTTCAAAGAGCTTCATTGTGACACTGTAAACAATGTCTCTTTTACACGGAAATTATAAAAAAAATTTGTTGATACTTGAACAACGAATAACCCTGCTGAGAAAATTAGTTTCGGGGTTTCCTTTTCAGAAATTTTAAAGTAAGTCAAAGAACACCCGAAGCCATCAGTCTATTCGGTACCATCAGTTTTAACAACGAAAAAATATAAGTTTGATGCTAACAATATTTCTAATTGTGATGAAACTGGTTGCCAATAAAAAGTCTAAGCAAGTCGGATAAATTACATCTGCAGAGAGAGGAACTATGTAACCTTATGTTTTGCTGTTAATTCGACTGGAAATGTGATACCTCCGTTCTTCATATTTTCAATGGTTACGTATCAAGACCCTTTCGTATCTGAAGGACCAGAAGGGTCAGACGGATATGCTTATTCGAGGGGTCGGATAACTATGAAGAGTTTCATCAAATTCCTTGGACATTTTGTAAAATATTCTCATGCCTTCGAGACGAGTCGCGTGCTCTTAATACTAAATAACTAAGAGTAATGGAATTACGCTGCTGACAATACCTCCACATTGTAGCAATCAATTACAGTCCTAAAAAACGCTAATAACTACTAACATGATTGTTTCAAAAGTTTGTTATTGTGATTTTGTTTATTTTGGAATTTTTTGTTATAAATGTTTTGAAAATTTGTTATATTTTTACATTTTCTTCGATGGCAGTACTGAAAGTAAGTTATTTATTGTGTAAGATTCAATATTAACAGTATGGTTCAAAACGAAAATTATTTTTCTTTTCCCAAAAGTAGTAAGGTCATTTCTCCCTATACCCCGGTTCAAGTTCCCTGCTAGGAAGACTTGACTTATATCTCTTTTTTTATTAAAACTTTAATGAAATTTTACCATCGCAATATATTCATAATACAATTAAAAACAAATGTACCTATTAAATATGGCATCGTAAAAATGTATAATCGATTCTCTTAACCATATTAGCAAGTAATTATGATATTTTATGTTCTAGCCAATTAATAATTATAAATAAAAACTATTTTTTATTCCCAACTTTATAGCCCTTTACTTCGAAATACCATCTTTATTTTTAGTATCTCTATCATCTCCAAGTTTTTCGTATGAACTCCTGGGACACCCTATATATGCTTAAATAATTTAATTTTGACATATTTTTATCCTATATGGTCCTTATGTAACAACTCTCATTATCTGATACATCTTTCTGGAGTGCATAAAAACTGTTTTCCTTTATTATTGGTTTTTATTGTAATTTTCCTTGGCGCCTTAATCATTTTTTTTGTTTGTTATAATTTCGCAATTCTAGTCACTGTTTTGTTGCGGTATTATTTTCACTGTCATTGTAGGAGGATTTTGGAAGGTCCAATATTTGATGTGGGTAAAGGGTTCGTGTGTATTGACAAATCTCCTCAAATTAATGTGTGTTTTATTTATTGTTTTAAATGAAACTCAACGTTTCTAGCTAATTCCACAATATAATGAAAAGTATTAAAAATTCTAAAAAATTGACAATTGTTTCGATAACTGAATATCATCGTCAGATTGACAGAAGTTAAATTTCATTTTATGCCTACCTGATGTTCAGTAGTTATTTTTGGCTAGACCAAGAAGTGACCTACCTTGTGATTGACTTAATATATGTTAATAGAAAAAAGAAGAAGATGTGATATTACAAAAATTGAAGCTTAGATATTATTAGCCCTATGGTGATATCCTGGATATCATTTTTCCAATTAAGATCAGTATAACTGTGCAATGATATAGAAAACCAGGAAAAATATATCTGCTGATCTTCACAATTAACACTTAAGAAGACAGTTTAATAGTGGAGAGCTTCCTAGATTTATCTGTTCATTGACGACTTCATATTGTGGGTTTCTTAAGTGTCTTCTAGTTTCCAACTCTTCAAGGAAATCCAGTTCTTGTTTCTTATCACAAATATGTAGTACTTCTAGTTCTGTGTTTGGTGTCAAGTAGATGTTTTGCGTAATGGGATTTATCTGGTTGTTTAAATCTGTATGCTCGTAAGTGTTCACTGTATTGGATTTCAAAATTTCTAAGGGTCTGACCCAAATAGACAGCATTACATTCTGGACATTTGAGTTTATATATACCTGATTTCTTTAATGTTGGTATTTTTGTTTTCACAATTTTGTACTTACGTTACTTTCTGTTTTATTTATTCTAATTTTTTTCCTGATATTTTGATATTTTTTACTGCCACATATCCGTGCTATTATTTTAACACAAGACTATTTATCAAAATTCTAATATTTTTTAATGCGAACTTGATTCATCGGACACGTCTCTATGATACGAAAATTCAGTCTATACTTGTCAAATGAAGTAATACAAAAGATACTAATTAATTTTCATATATACATCAGAACATATTTGGTAAAACATGAAACTTCTTTTCAATCATTTAAAATGTTTCCATGAATAGCGAGAAAATAAAAATTTTCTCTCAACGTCAAAATTTAGTTTAAGAATTATATTGGCACATTCTTGTTATACACAACATGCACATTTTGAAAAATAAGAAAGTTGTCATCATCACTTTCCCTACTTAACTAATTATTATACTTCAAACGCGAATAAATAGATTTTTTTTGAAAAGTAGAGGTTCTTTTGGTAATTCCTACTATATTCTGGTTCTCTTCTAATAATAGAAAAATAGTATTTCGTAGATAACTGAATCCAATAAGAATTTGAAGTGCATTTTAAAATTGTGGGATAAAGGATGAAATTAATATGCGAATCAATAAACTATATCTAATGTATAAAAATGCTTAAATATATGTATCAAGTGAAAGTAGGCAAAAAGCAGAAGAAAGTCATGTATCTCTGATCTAGGTAATACAGTATCTATTAGTATAATAATTATCACCTGAATTTACTGAATAATATGAAATAAAAGTAAATAAAACAATTCGGTTTGAATGATCTAACGATATAATAAATTTGAAGGAATATATCCAGTAGCGCCATCTCTTTCAAAGGATGCCGAACTTCTACTTACGGGTTTAAAAGATTCACGATCCCCAAAATAGGGTCGATTTCAGCGGATGTTCAAGTGTCTTTCGTCAGATGTCGCTAGCGTGGGAGTAATCGATAAGATTTCAAGAGGGAAATTCAACGGGGATTTTCAAATTTATATTGTGAAAAGTAACATCTTTTTATATGAGGCAGCGTCTGAGAGAATGAAAAGTTTGCAAATATGTTTTAGTTGAATAGTCATCTATCTGGACTCGTATCACTCCTACAATAAGGTCAATATGCAGCAGATAATATTGTATTACAAGGACGTTGTCATATGATTGCTACTTCTAGTTATATTTTTCGAATTACTAAACGTATGTAGTTTCTATTGATCACACTATTTACTGACGCACGTTTTTGTAACCAAATTATTGTCTTCAGAGGCCAAAGGTAAACTAAGAATGTAGTTTCTGAGTGAGAGATTTTTTCAATACGTTGTTTTCGTATTTTGGGTTAGTAAGTAAATGATTGTTGAAAATGTGGAAAAAAAATATACACATCAGTGTATTTCCGAAACTCAGCCATCTGTGGAGTAGTGAAGAGGATGGAAGTGGGTAGAAAAGTTCATCGCCGAAAGCCTTGCCAATATGTTTAGACTTTCAAGAAGACTCCATCCACACGAAGTAGTGACACCTCAACATACTTCAAAAGTGCAATCAAAGTTTATAAACTAGAAATAAATGGATTTTCATTGTATTTAACAACTATAAGAAAATACTTCAACTTCCACGGGGGGGGGTGTGGGGGGGTGGAAGGTATGTACCTTTTAATATATGGATTAGGGGAAAGTTAGTATTTTGGTTGACATTCTCCGTTAATTAATTAAAAAATAATAAAATCTTCATTGTTATCCAGGGATGGGAAAATCCGGCTCGCGACATGATTTCGTCCGGCCCGTGATTACTACAGCCAACTACTTAAATACTTAAATACTTCTTATATAATGTGACAAATTCGCCATTGGAAATTCTGCTCATAATAGATGAAATGCCAGATTAGTCATGTCAAATAAGGATATCGAGCATTCGTACTTTCTTCAAGTATAAAAAATGTTTTCACAACTATATTCAATAAAGATTCTCTAGTAAAAAATTCAATAAAAACATGGTACACTACCTTTGTAAATACTGGATCTATCAATCGAAAGAAAAGAACCCCCAATAATGTGAACCGGCTTAACAATGCAATAGAAATCCTGGGTTGCATACAAGAAGATCCCAGTTTATCTACACGAAAAATTTCTGCCATCACAGGTATTTCCTAAAGTTCACTTCACAATATTACGAAGAAATAAGACTGTAGGCAAATAAAATCAAGATGTTACAGTAAATCAAACCTGCTGATTTAGTGAAAAGGTTGAAGTTCTGTAGGAAAATCCGTGCATTAGGAAGCATTAAACACTTCCTGGATACTTTGATAATGTCGGACGAAGCAAGTTTCCATATAAATGGCAGGGTGAATAAACATAATTGCCGTATTTGGGCATTGGAAAATCCAAGAAGCATCCATGAACATGCAGGGACTCTCCAAAAGTGACCGTTTGGTGTGCCGTGTCAAAGCACAAAATTTATGGTCCATTATTCTTCAACAATCCAATTGTCAATGAAATTGACTGTCTCGACCCTTACTTCGTGGAATACGCTAATCCAATACTCAAGTTTACTTAGACATAATGGAAAACTTTTCTAACCACAATTGGAACAGGACAATTTACAGAATATAGCATATTTTCAATAAGATCCTACCTAAGAGCTACCCCCCACTATACAGCAGTCACAAGAGATTCTTTGAATGTCACTTTTGGAAATCGTTGGATTAGGAGAGGAGGCCCCATATTATGGCCAAAATGCCCAAAATCTCGATCAACTCGAAGAAAATATTCGTAACGTGATAGAAAGTATTCCCGTCGATATGTTGAGTCGCGGTTTTGATAACTTCATAAAAAGGACGTATGTGTGTATTCAAAACAATGGAGGACATTTTGAAGAGTTGCTAGAATTATTCATATTCACTTTGTTATTTTCATTAGTGTTGAACTGATGTTGAACAAAATCTCAAATTAACTTATCATAAATCTTTTTATACTCAATATTATACCGTAATAAGCATTTCATCATATGCAGTAGTTGTTTCAAAGATAGTTTTTTAAGGAATATAACTTGTTATACATTATTAGAAAGGGAAAAGACCAGTCTTTCTGAGCGTGAAAAAATATACAGGGTGATTTCATGAAATAAAACAGTTGCCCTATATATGAAAAATGGCTTGTTTGTTTCCGGAAGAACCGGATATTTTAGTGAAAAGTTGAAAAATATGAAAATAGATTAGTGAAAACCGCATGTCGATAACTTGAATAATTTCTGAGATATGAGCATTTGAAAAGGGTCAGAATATAACTGGTCACCTGTTGTATCGAAATTTCGAGACTACCAGAACACCGAAATATATTTGTTTTCGACGCAAATATCCCAAGGAAATGTCACTTATTTTCCCAAGCTACAGTCAGTTATTGAATTGACTAGAGAAAAAGTAAATTTTTATGTTAGCATCACTTGGAAAACAAGTTCAACAGGAAATTTTAAAAAGATAGAAGGTGACTTACAAATATTTTCTTTGCCATTCGCTATAAATTGCGAGGATATTGAAGCCGAATACTAACTTGAAATAATTTGATCTACAATGTTACAATACAATACGCTAAATCAACAATTCATCAAAGCTTGATTTCTACAAAAGTTTACCGAAGTCTCAATTCCCCAATTTGATAAAATGTGCTCTTAAAGTTATTTCGATGTTTGGTTCTTCATATATCCTGGGAACAAGTGTTTTCAATAATATCCTTAAAAACAAATTGAGTATCTTGAAAATGGTTTTCTAGCCGAAACTTTCAAGAAGGTAATTAAACAATAGTCTGAATTCCATTTCGCATACGTACCCAGTACGTCCAAACAATAAGTAAAAACAAATCTATTTGGCTCGCCTAAATATTTTAATTATATTTTATGGCCCTTCCATAAATCTATATCCCCATCCCTGTTATAACCTAATCTGGCCATTATGCTTAACTCTATTCGAAACCTTTTACAATAGGAAAAATATTAACCTATTCATCTACCTAGAAGTTTGTACATTAAGTGAGACTATCAAGTAAAATTTTTATGGTACACTATACAATAATAAAAAAAATCGTAATTTAAATCATTATTCCATACATTAAATGCTAAATACCCCAATCATGGTTCGACTTAGATATAGACAGTGGTTAACGAAACGTAAAGAGCAGGTAAAGTTCTTTCTAACAACGTCATAACATAGAGTGTGTTCAAATTAAGGAAGCTGAGATATCTTCAAGCGTATTAAACCACCTTATTCATTAAAAACTATTTTATCCACAATATGTCTCAGTTCTATTGATCGATATACATTATTCCACACTGAACCCATCTACCAATTTAATATTAATTGTTCATCCCACCCTTGTGTCAGCTATAGGAATACTTCAACTGAGACCGAATACCACTACCTGATGAGGAGTTTCCAGCCGAGGACTTTTAGGTTGCAACTTTTTCTTTATTTTTATTATTTTAGCACCGTATATTCAGTTTTCTCTCTTTCTTGTCTTTGCTTCAAAATGTGAATATGTTCAACAATTCCTATCAATTACAATGTTGCCAGGATATGTTGAAACATTGAAACCGACATCTTTTTAATCCACTTAATCACGGGTGTTAATTCGAGAGAACAATTGGTCACATTGTTGTAGCCTTTTCTTTATTCGAAACTCTTCTGAAATCCCGTCTTGCAAAATTATCTTTTTTGTCGTTTTCCTCATCGTGACTTCTACTAAATTTCTGTATTATCTCGATATTCATCCTTTATCTATTTTTCTGAATCTAGGCGTACTTGGTATATAAGATCCTTTTTATTTACCTAATACGTTTAATAATTCTCTTTGCATCTTATGTTAATAATTTAATTAAATTGAAAACAAAATATTTGAACGTATCCAACTTTTCATAGAATATGAATGCTTGTAATGCAAATATTAAATGTTAACACAACCTCAACGTTATTATTTTAAAATAATCGCTTCACTGTGATAACTTTCTAGAGCTGAAAATATATGATGGTTGTTGAAGGCACGTTCACGTTTCTGAATGGAAAACGAATATAGAGTAAAACAAGAAGACGATACGTCGCGTTGAACGGAACTGCAACAGGTGCACTAACCGTAGTTTTCTTGAGTTTAGAATTTGTATTTTACGAGTCGACGCTAAAAACATATTCATATTATCATATTATCATTACAAAGTGATTGTTAGGTGAGGTGCAATAAAAACAACAAAATCATTATTGAATCAATTATAAGAAAATAACTGTTGTAACTAGCCTAACACATATTAGCTGTAGTAGCAGCTAGTGTGAAATTTATACTCTACACTTTATAACATGATGTGGAATAAATAACCTATTGTTACGAAACAGCACACTGGTATAGACCCTAAATCTGACTCTGTCTAAGCCAGGTATGAAAATTAAAATTATGGCGGATACGCAGTGTTTTTATAACTGTTTGGGACTATCTTATCTAAACATTGTTTTTGTGACCAGACTTATCTAAAAAGGCCATAAAAATTATTTGTGTGTGTGTGTAAGCCGCAGCCCGGAATTTTCTAGTAAGAAAGGCATTAATATAAATAAGGACCGATCAGCGGAGGAGTGAGTTGATGAAGTGATCTCGTGAAATAAATAAACAAAAATACACCGAACAGTGAAGTGCTAATTCAAAATCAAGTTTGTGTGCATTTAAATTAAATTTAAGTGATTAGTTAAGTATATATAAATTAAGTGTTAGTGAGTTAGTGTTTAAATGAATTAGTAAGTAGCCATACCGAGTGTTTGAAATTTATCCCACCCGTAATAAAAACTTTTAATAAATAAGAAAAACATTACATTGGTGTCAGGTGTGGGGTAATATAAATAAATTGCTTCGTAAAAATGGTCAAGAGATTAAGGGATCTGAAAGTGGCGGAATTAAGAGCAGAATTAGAAGATCGTGAGTTGGAAATGTCCGGTAAGAAAAGTGAATTAGTAGAAAGACTAAAAGTGGCACTGGAAAATGACGGCTTTGATCCAGAAACAGTTATATTTAATGACGAGGCTTCCACCTTAATCTCGTCAATTTCTGCTAATATTTCTGCTAACATGGACGAGAAGATTTCTGCCATGGAAGAGAACATGGACGAGAAGATTTCTACTATGAAGAATGATATTTCGGCTAACATGGGCGAGAAGATTTCTGCCATGGAAGAGAAGATTTCTGCTAATATTTCTGCTAACATGGACGAGAAGATTTCTGCCATGGAAGAGAACATGGACGAGGAGATTTCTACTTTGAGGAACGATATATCTACCTATATCTTATTAATGAAAAACGACATTGCCGCTGACGTTGAAAATGAAATTTAGTCCCTAAAATCTGTAATCGAGAATAAGATTACAACGATAGACGAAAAAATCAAGGAGTTAGAGAAAAAGATTGCCGATTCAAGAACGCGAGGCACGCCAGAGGAAGAAAAGAAGACCAAGCAAACGAAACCTTGCAAGCCAGAAACACTACCTAAGTTTGAAGACATTGGAAGTTTTACCCGAGTCAAGGCCCCAACGTTCGATGGAAAAATGTCGTGGACCAATTATGTGAAACAATTTGAAGCAGCCGCTAGAGTGAATAATTGATCCGATAGAGAGAAGGCAGTGAATTTAACCATCGCGCTTCGCGGAGATGCCTTACATGTACTTCAGAAGATACCTTTAAAATACCTGTCCAAAGTAGTTTCCAGCCATCAGAGAGATTGGGACCAGTATCTCTCCCTATTCGCATTGGCTTATCGATCTGCCGTCAATGAGTCCACGGGTGAAATACCCGCGAAAATCCTATTTGGACGTGAAATGAGGCTTCCTTGTGACCTGGAATTTGGCTGCCGGCCTGGAGAAGATATAGCAGGCGAAGACTACGTGATCTAATTGAGAAGAAGGCTGGACGATATTCATGAATTAGTTCGAACAAATCTTCAAGTTGCCAGCGACAGAATGAAAAGTCGGCACGACACGCAGGCCATAGAAGGCGGTTTTAAAGAAGGGGACAAAGTATGGTTACACAACCCGACGAGGAGAAAAGGATTTTCTCCAAAATTACAAAAATCATGGGAAGGTCCATACTTGATCACGAAAAGGAACAATGATGTTATATATGGCATAAGCAAGATCCCCAACGGAAAATCAAAAGTAGTTCACCAAAACCGACTAGCCCCATTCGAAGGAGACTATGACCTAGAGGAAGGAGTAAAACTTATTCAAGATGTGTCTGACCCTACCTTCGATGAATTTATGGGCGCGTATGGAGGTACCGGGAAAGCTAGATATGGAGTCACTTCGGAACAACAAGATTTGTTCACTTTCCCAGAAGATTATTCACTGGCATACAACATCCCCGCCCGTATCAAGTACGCACGAGGGTTGGCAACCGTCTTTCGAAAGAAGTTCGGGCAATTAGAAAAACTTGAAGACCAGATTCCAGCCCCTGGCAAGACACTGAAACTGGAACATAATTCGCGGTACGTCTTCTACGTGGTAACTAAAGATGAATTTAAAGATCGATCTACCTACCGCGATGTGTAGGGAGCACTTCGTAACCTCCGAGACCATGTGTTAGAATCCAGCGAGAAGAAACTGGCTATGCCTAAGATAGCGAGTAACCAGTTGTATTGGCGAGTTATCGGGAACATGGTAGAGGTTATCTTTAGAGATACCGGTGTACAGATATTAATTTGCAGCTACAACCCCCGTCATCAGTATCCGATGAAGTGTAGAAATGGGGCCAGTTGCCAATTCAAACATTCAGTCTCGGCTACACAAAAGTTCGAGGAGGAACTTCCATTTAAGGAGGGGGTAATGTTACAAAACAGCACAAAAGTATAGACCCTAAATCCGACTCTGTCTAAGCCAGGTATGAAAATTAAAATTATGGCGGATACGCAGTGTTTTTATAACTGTTTGGGACTATCTTATCTAAACATTGTTTTTGTGACCAGACTTATCTAGAAAAGGCCATACAAATTATTTGTGTGTGTGTAAGCCGCAGCCCGGAATTTTCTAGTAAGAAAGGCATTAATATAAATAAGGACCGATCAGCGGAGGACTGAGTTGGTAAAGTGATCTCGTGAAATAAATAAACAAAAATACACCGAACAGTAAAGTGCTAATTAATAATCAAGTTTGTGTGCATATAAATCAAATTTAAGTGATTAGTTAAGTATATATAAATTAAGTGTTAGTGAGTTCTTTTTGTGTTAAACCTTTTTTTTGCCAGTATTATGTCAGTATTACAACAACAAAATAAATAATTTACATTACAACACATGTAATACAACTTATAACACAATGTCAAAATCGAAATATTTTCTTTTCTGTGACAGGAAAAAAATTTGAAATTTCATCTCTGTTGACAGGTAACAAAATACAACTTTTCACGAAATTACTTTTTTTCCCACGGGAAAAAAGTGAGTACTTTTTTCCCGGATATATATATATATATATATATATATATATATATATATATATATATATATATATATACATATAGATAGAGGAAGATATTTGATTTTAGAATATTTTATTGAACATAAGTTACATTTCCTTTATATCAACAAGAGTCAGAGAAAACTCGAAATCAGACATTTTTTAACTTTATATTTTCCAAAATAACTACTAAACAATCACTGAGTTCGCAATTTTGAATCAAATGACAGAATTAAATTGGCATATATTTGATTACTTTGAAGTTTTCCTTAGCAACGCAGGTCTAATTGTCGCTATAACTACAACAGCTTATTAGTTCAAAAATTCAAATTTCATATCCATAACATTCTGACTTTAATATATTGTAATAAAATGTTCTTTCACTATTGAATCGTCGTTTTTCCTGTCACAGAAAAAATAGTGTATTATACACGGGAAAATATTAGATTTTAACTCTTGGGCTCGAGCTCAAATCTAATACTTTTTTCCCTTGTATAATAATTAATTATATAACCTCAAAACTCTTCTATATGTCAAATAGAATATGACCTGATGCAAATGGGTATTTACTCAGGCACAGACGAATCATTCTGCTAAGCCATTTAAATGTAGCTGTGCATACCTACATCTAGTAAGTGTCCATCTTCACTTCCATCTTTGTTATGTCAGTATTGTTTATATTATAATGATATATAAAATGAGTAATTAAAAATATATGCCGTATTTCGCAAAAATCTACATAGCGACAATTTATGGGCAATTCCAAAATTGCTATCATAAATAACTCTAGCTTGGAAAATATCCCTGATATTGTATAGTTTTTATTATGTGTTCTCTATATAATTGGACATTTCCAAGCTTTTGTTTTACCCTGCATAACAATAGTGTACTGGATGATAATGTTTGATATCCATTATTTCAGAGCTTTTTCATTCAAAAAGATTATTACTGTTAAAAAAAGTAAAATCTCATCCATATCTCAAATGTGACTGGTAATAAAAATTAATGAAATACTCGAAGTCTATGTTGCAAGTGTTATTTAGATGTTTAAAACAAATTATTTTAGCAACTAGTTTCGGCTTTCAATGGTCATCTTCAGGCTACAAAGTTATTTTGGGATTGAGAAAGAAATTTATTAACAAACTCCTCCTCACCAAAATGAAAATATTAGTAGCTCAATAAACGTTGCTTGTTTTTTTATACAAAGAATTATACAATTTTATTTTCTTCCTTTATTTTCATGGGAAGCGTACGTTTGCAGTTGTTACGCTTTTCCATTAACTACCTTAACATTTCTTTGTTATTAAATTCTGACAATTTTGAAATTTGACCTACTTTCTCCAATTATCTTCTTGCCGGATCTACCTTCCATATCATCCATACTTTATATCACTAGTAGTGTAGTAGTACAACAAGGATTCTTACCAAATGAATGATCCTTATCTTACTGTGTATCCTCCATTTTTCAAAATTTCGAAGTTAAGGCTAGAGTTCAGTACTCACTAAATATATTTTTGGGAATAGGCAACCAATATGATATAAGAGGCTGAGGGTACTTTTTGAATTAGAATTTAGAATATCCAAATACAATTTACATTTATTTGTAGGTAAGAAATAATCAATATTGTAGATGTAGATGTGACTATAAGATCAATTTAACAAGTAGCTATGCTGAAATGATTTTTTTCAATTTTAAAATTCAATATCTAAATAGGTAAACACTTTATCGGATAAAGGCCGTAAAATTGAAGACCCAACATACCCCTCATAAATAATTCTACCATTGTCTCGTAGGTTGCCTAAAACTTATTTTTGTATGTGCTGAAACATTAAATTTATAAACAAATACAGCCTAATTAACAACAAATGTGAAGGAAAATAAAATAGGGCCTCGTAGCGCCATCAAGTTTAACGAGTATTTTTTTTTGGTTTAAAATTTGCGTAGAAAAAGTTAAAAATGTAGCCGGAAAATGGATTATTTGTTTTCAACATTTTAATTAATTAAGCGAAAACAAAAGCATTTTTTAAAAAAGGGTCTCGTAATACCATGCAACTAAATAAATAGATGATATGTAGAGTGCCACCCCCCTTTCAAATTTCAAAATACGCCTTAAAAGTTTCCTAAAAATTTCAGCAATTTACGCCCATTTTCATCCTACTGATTTCTAGCCTTTACATTGTTAGTCGTTACACTACTTCCTAATACTTGCACACTCCACTCACATAACAATGAGTTGGTATACATCAATCTAACCATTTTATCTTTTCCTCTCCATTATACCGTCATGACTCTTAATTACACCAGCATTTAATCTAATTTTAAAGAAGTTTTTCATTTATTTTATTTTCTAACCCCTTTTTTTCCATATGTCACATTATTACAACTCAAATATAATTTACATTTTATAAATAATCCTTTCATTTTTACTAATTAATAATTTTTATTTCTTTTCCCACAATCTTCCTTTATCAGCGCTGCAACTTGAACATTTGTTGTCCTACTAATATTTTTATTTGTGTAATGTATAGAGTTTGTTTCTTTCCTAATCCCCAAATAATTTTGCAGCCTGAAGATGGCCATTGAAAGCTGAAACCAGTTGCCAAAAGAATTGTTTAAAAACATAAAAATAAAACTTGTAAATTATTGTCTTCGAGTATATCATTAATAAGCTATTATTACTGTTGTTCCTTCAAATATTTAGAGTTCCACTTCCTTAAAAGATGTTGCCTTGTTGTATCATTTCAGATGTAGTTTCAATTACGCAAACATTTGAATGGGTATATGACTATGATCTGGAGAAAATATTCATTGTACTAAAGAAAAATGAAAAGAGTTCATACAAGCTCTGGGGAAAAACGGCTTCAGTCCGGCTTCAACAAGGAATCACCAGATTGAGTTTCTCTTTCCTCGAATATTCGTTTTGTTTACGTTAGGTTCAACTATTCGGTTTTGGTCAATATTTCAATGTACTCTGAAGGCGTTATTTTCCATTCTCAATTATTGTATTGTTGTAAGAAAGTTTAAAGTTTTCGGCCATCTTATCTGATCAGGTAAAAATGAACAGTGGTAATTCAATTTCCAGCGTGAAATCTCTAATTAATTAACATGAGGAAAAACCTCATGTTTTGTCTAATATACTGTTTGAAGTGGCAAAACAAAAAACGACGCAACACCATCGTAAATCTGACAATTCATTGAAAGAAAATATTTTTACGCGGAAGATTTAATATACATCCAATCAGTACCTTGATTATCGAACGAAATATGTTTGGAAATAACTTTGTACGAATTTGAATGAACACTCAAATTCCTACTGTAAATTCTTACTTTGTCTTCACCCTGTATATCATAATTTATATATTCCGTACATATCATAAAATAAAAATATCATTCTTCCCACATGTTTAATAAGTATTTAACCATGCAAAATACATTTCAATGTTCCAGTCATATAAAAACCACAAAAATACATGCATCGGCTGAGTTTTCAACAGTGGTATGACGGTTTCATTTAAATCCCTATTTCCCATTGGCTACATCCTCACATAACTCTCCTTGTTACCACTCACTTTGAACGACCTATAAAATATCCATAACACACTTATTAATCATCATTCATAAATAACGTTAATCAAGTTACAAAAAAGAATTCGAAATCTAATAACGCATCTTGTCATGAATAAATCACGAAAAGTAAAATATATCAATTGCATCTTACCGTAAGCAGTTTGTGATATTCTTAGTTGTGACGCAATATGAACAAGAATGTAACATAATGCAAATATAGAAAAAGTGCAAGTGATCACCGAGTTTCATTTAATATAATAACCAACTCCTATAAATGTAAAAGCAGTCATTACCGTGATATACGGACTTCCCGCATTTTGCTGTCCCATTGATAAAAATGAGGACACAAAACAAACTTCGACACATCTTTTGCTTATCTACTTTGGAAAAAACACAATTTCATTTTTCTCTATTTCCGTCTAAGAGAACTTGCAGATTTTTCCTGGGCTTTTCATATTCATCTTGCCAAAAACTTTTCTTAACGATAAGTTTTTTCCAATTCAACATTTTTACTAGAAAAACTGGTAAAAAAACACAAAATTTGATGTCTACTACTGCTGACTACTCTTGACTGAATTAATATTATGGCTAGGTTTTAATAAGGTTTGGGATTTTTATTTTCTCAAATTATGAGAAGGAGTTCAGTGGAGTTTGAATAAAGTTGAATGTGTAGAGGTTTAAGCATGGTTACAAAATATCAAAATCATCAAAAACTGTAGAATATCTAGAAGAAAATGTCGGAAAATTGGATTGTACTATGGACTTAAAAAACAGGCAGATTGATTTGGACCCCCTGTTCAATAGGTACTTTTAAAAAATTCGTTCTTCGATTTATGGGTAGCTGATCGACTGGACAATTTAAAAATTACCCTTTTCCAGTTATATTCTTGATTTAAAGGCATTTTTTATTTCTAATAACATAATATGTCATTATATAACTCTTGTTTGTTCATTTTTGCTCTAACTCCAGACTTTCCCCCTTCCCTGTTAAAAAAGTCATGAAATGCTACACTTAAAACCTCTCTAGTGTACGGCAAAATAAATATAGGATTTTCGAATGTCCTATAGCCTTCGTAGCTCAGTGAAGATGGGGTGAGTCCGAATCTTCGATGTGTAGATCCCAAATATTAAATAGTCTACCGGACGCCAGACAGTTACCCCCTTATAGATACACTCAACGTTTCAGCCTTTGAGAACCGTCCCGTCCAAGGCAGTATTCCATTTACAGATGTCCTCCTATATCTGTTCCTATTTTTGATTATTGAACAACTAGCATACACACAAAATAAAACTCTGGAACCACCTGCTATATAGTTTACTGTATTTATATTCGATAAAGGATGTTATTGTTTTAAAATGTATTGGTAAATTGTACTTGTATATAAGTTTAGTGCTTTATGGCTGACTGAAAACTGAGATATAACTTACAATATATACTTTTATTAATTATAACAGGAATTCGAAAAATACTGCAACATAAACTCGAATATTAGGGATTCAGTGAGTATAACAACCTTAAAATACCTGCCGGATGTCAGAACTCTGAAATGCGAATTTGTCAGCTTAATGGGTACGTTCTTAAAGATCGGGTTTAAAAATGTTAAAATATGACTAAATTGCCTTAGATTATTCGTTACAGCAAGATTTATAACTATTTAACTTACATCAACTCAAATAAATGGTGTATAAATAGCTATTAAACACTGGTAGATTGATTAAAATCGTATTCTTGTTCCCAATGGTGAAAATTATAATTAGGATTTGAATGTACCTTGAACTTGTTTCTACTTCCTATTATTCTGGTAGAAATAACCAATTGGTGTGTGAAAGGAACTCTAACAGTCCCCCATAAAACAGTTCTGGATTATGACTTGACTAAACTGGATACTGATAAATAAGAGGGATTGGGATAAGAATAAAAAACCCTAGATGGAATGAGAAGATTAGCAAGAAACAGGAAAACTGGATGCAATCGGTATAAGAAAAACGGGAATCCTCGTCCATTAACTGAGAATGTAGAAGGGGAAGAAAAGAAGGAAAAGAAGATTGTTATTGGATTTACATTGCACTGCAACCTTAAGGTTAATTATACCCCTATTTGCGATGTACTATAAGTATTAAGTTTTGGAAAGTTTAGTGAAATAAATAATGATACTTCTGCTTGAAAGATAATGCTGTTTGAACTATCTATAATCGCATATCTTCGCCACGTAAGGAATCATTATCGCCACCTTGATAGCGAATGTTCACCTTTTGTTCATTATATTGTGAAATTCCTTAGAAACAGTTAGTTTCATTTAAAAACTCGAACGATTAGAGCGCGCCCTACGTATTTGTAGGTCGACACTGTCCAAATTTGATTTTGACATTGAATTTATTTTACGTTGGTTGCGGAAAACAGGGATTGTGGAGTGTTTTAACCTTTAACATTATTACCAATGGAATTGGAAAATATTCTGCTGATGAAAACTTATAGCTAACCTCAACCCACAGAATAACAATTACTGACGCATGAACTTCTATAAACAAGAACATTTGTGTAATACGAATTACGCATGTCAGGGTAATAATTTCCTCGATCTCGAGCGGTAACTAAGAGTACACTTGCGGCGATTCCCGTGGTGCGTTTATAGACGCTGTGTTAGAGAGTGTGAAATATATATTAAACGTTTTATAAACGGTCACTTTGTACCTAAATATAACTCTTACACTCAAGACGTTGGTTTGTGAACGCACCCCTACTGATGTAAATGTTCAAGTTTAGGTTTCATGGTATATTATAAAGTATAATATGAAGAGAAAAATTTAAAATGTTCTCATTCGCATTGAATGAAGAAAAGAAAATGTTAGAGAATACATATTTAGATTTATGTTTGGTTACGCATTACGTTTCACGGAAAGGTATCTGTCAATTCTGTCATTGAAACTATTCACATACAAATTTGTTGTCTTACAATTATATATATTTATAAAAGTGGTAATTTAAATAATATTATCAGCAAACTAACGGATATTTCATTATAATTTGTGAGAATATATATTGTTGATCACTTTCCTGTACAGTGCGATACATTTAAACTGTTTTTTGTATAAAATATTTAATCCAAAAGTGATGGTTTAAGTGGCGAATAAAAATCTTTTTTTGGATTTTTCTCTGTAAATTGTGTATAACCCGCAAATTTTTCGACGGATAATGTTCAAAATAAGTGTGTACCATCGATTTTTCGCAAATTCAGTCAAAAATTCGCACCGGACCCGCATTTCTTGCATCTCGCGCATATTTGAATATCACACATTTTTCCTGGACTATCTTACTCATAGTATTCCAAATTGTTCTTACACTCGCTTCTTTATATTCAGCTTTTCTCATATTTACCGCATAATCTTTCAATACATTAGCCAAATTATGCAAACTCGTTTCAGCATTCAGTTCGTATTCTCTGGTCGCACAAAACTCTAAAAATATTTTCCATAGATATTTTTTTGATTTGATTGTATTTTTTGGTATACTATTAGATATAATATCATTAATGGAATCGTTAGATGCAATACCCAATCTTCGCGACATTTTTAAACCAGTTGTCAGTTTGATATTTAATTGATTTCTAATAAAAAAAACACCAAACGGAAAACACCACATGTAGGGTATTATCACTGTAATCCAGAGGTGATTGGATGAAATTTGACACATGACTTAAAATTAAGTAATTCGATTGGTTACCATATTTAGTCAAAAATTATAACAGGTATTTCACCCGTACTTCACTCATTTATGGCTGATGGATAAGCCAACGCAAATGGGGAAAGGTACTGGTCCCAATCTATCTGGTGGCTGGAAACTACTTTGGACAGGTATTTTCCAATGGTCCTGTTCATTCTTTCGACCATTCGATCTGACTGTGGATGCAACGCTGTTGTGATGGTCTTCTTTATTCCCAGCTTGTCACAAATTTCCTGGAATACTTGGCTCTCGGAATTACTTCCTTGATGGCTGTGGAATTCCAAGAACACTCCATATCGGCTGATAAATTCTTTAATCAGTACATCCGCGACAGTTGTGGCCTCTTGATTCGGGATCGCGTAAATTTCCACCCACTTTGTGAAATAATCTATTTCTATTATTATCAGGATGTATCTTCCACCATTTTGTCAATCTTATACATAAAATCCTTGGCGACACTACACTCAATAAATGGCATTGACGCAGCTTGTTTAGCCATATCAAACTCCTTTTCGTTGTCCTCATAACCCACGTGCCCCGGTACCCAGGCCACCGAGACTTTACTACGGTCACCCAGCGTATTTAGAGCACACACACAAACCCATTCCAGATTTCTTCCACACAGTAGTGGATCGCCGTCATTTCCGCCTGAAAAATTGTGGTGCCATCCCGTGTTTTATCCCCACTACTCGTACGCCTTCCGACGTCTTTCAGCTACCCGTATACCATGTAGCTTCCGCACGTATGGGTGTAGCTTCCGCATGTATGGATATAGCTCCCTTCTAGTCTACCCTGCCTGATATCGTTATTTTGAATCTGTTATTGAAGCTATATCTTGCGACTGTGTATCAATGGGTTGCCCCATTAATTTGTCCGTTTTCAGCCCCGCGATTAGCTTTCGATAATTCGCACGATGGATCTGACTTATGTGCTGTTGATTATGTATTAATCTATTTATTACAGATCTAGCCTCGCCTTGTAGGAAAATGTGTAGAGGCGGTAGATTCAGCAATACTTCCATAGCAGCTGTGAGAATAGTTCTTATGACATCCGTGAAACATAGGCAAGCTAGCCTTTGTGTGTTAGTTAATAGCCTTATAGTCTCCCTTTGCTGCGTCTTTGTTAACTACACCACCATCCCGTAAGTTACCATTCGCCTAACCACGCTTGTGTATAACCATAGGGTCATTTTAGGATTGAGCCCCTGTTCTTACCAAATATTCTTCTGCATCTGCCCAATGACGTAACAGTTTTATGCGTGGTTTTTAATATGTGAGTATACTATGTAAACCGATGATCGAAGTGAACTTCCCATTCTATCTTCTTCTGTAACTCCTCTCACTCTTCGTAAGTACTGGTTTTTGTATGTGTAAAAATTAATATGTATCTAATGAAGCAGAAGAGAATTATGGGAACCAAACAATTACAACACAATGGACTAGGAAATCAAGACAAGAATAAAGATTGGTAATAGATACTTCTCTCTAAACAAGATCTCAAAAGCGAGGAATATTAATTATACAAAACAAAACATAACCCACTAGCAAATTAAAGAATTAGATTGAATATGGATCAAAATCATAGATGGAGAATCTCAGTATCTCAGAAATCCCGAACTACGAATCCTGTTGAATAATTTAGTAGTAATAGTTCATTACCAAATCAAAGTAACAGTCCCAAATTTGTTGACTTCAAACAGTTTGCAGTTCCAATAACATATAAAAAAAGAATCTGTCATTCTGCCGACACTGAAGTTTAAAATATAACTCGAAATGCCAAACTTCATTAATTCCAAGTTTTACCCTTGTTAACGAATTTGAAAACCAGCCCTTTCGGTATATATCAGAACATCGCATCGTACAGACTTTCGCCTAAAACTCAGCCCTCTTGATCTCCGCGCTTCGACAACTCTAATCCCTAGCGAATTCGTTGAAAAGATTATTCCCTCTCTCTTCCTCACGAGTTTCAGTAGCTGCTCCATTATGATTCATATTAGAGGGGTCATGACTCGAATTATTAAAGGTTATCTCTAAAGAATATCGTATTATGTATTATCTACATTTACGTTAAGAGCAGCTCAAGTCATACTTTGTATTTATTGTTTGAAAATCAGGTTAAATCAAATAATCTGTCAGTTACAGACGTTCTATACTGAGATTTAATCATGCGCCTGCTTTATCTACTAATATAACTAAAACAGTTTACAATAATACTTTCAATAATAGGAATAAGGACATTTTTGTTGAAAAAACCGTATCGATCGAAGCCATTTTACGCTAGAGTTAGAGAGCTTCTCGAAAAAGTCAATGTTCTCTGTAGGTTATCCAGCTTCTTGGACACTAGTCTATGTTTCGCGATACTGTACTGACCTTGCTGGTCTTGATAGAGATATAAATCGCTCTGAAATTGTCACATGCATGAAAACTACAATTATTTTAATTTAGTTTACGCGGATGCTTCGAACTTACTAGCTACTTCCTTTCCCAATCCCCCCAAAATCTTAATTTTAACTGACTTTAAAGAACCAATAGTACAATCAATTATGTCACAGCTTAAAAAAAACCAGATCGAGAAGAAATCAGACAATTTCATGTGGAGTCCTTCACGTGCTGGTTTTAAAGGCAATGAAGAAGCGGATATAGGTGTTAGTGATAATGTCGAACTTATACCTTGATGACCTTAAAACGCTTATTCGGAAACAAATTTTCTACAACTGGCAACAAAGCTGACATCAATCGAAAGATTTGAATCAACAGTGACGTTGTGGAAACATCCAATCAAATCGCGAGTGCAAGTGATTCTTACTACACTTAAAGTATATCATTCCAAATTTACGCATACTTATCTTCTCAACATAGATAACGTTCCTTTATGCAATATATACAAAGAACAGTTAACAGTCAAACATATCCTAGTCAATTGTACCAAGTTTGAAATGAATTTTATATTTAGAGGGAGTGGTAATAAATTTATTATATTTGTGCTTTGTGTTTTTCTATATTTCGTTTTTATAATAAATTTTACTGATATTTTCGGTTTTTTTTAATTTCTATCATTTCTAGAACTGCGCGTTTTTTTCGTGTTGGTTTTCTGAAATATGTATAGTGAGTGCCGTTTTGTTTCGTTTGTCATATTTGGGACCATTCATTCAGTTCTTCAAATACTGACTTGTTTGTCCGATGTAGACCCTTTTACAGTTTTGACACGGTATTTCATAGATTATATTGCTCTTCTTTCTCTTTGAGATTAAACTTTTCAGGCAGGTGTAATTGGTTTTTAGTAGTTTTGAAATTCTTATTGTAACATGTACCATTTCTTTTAGCTTTTAGTTTTAACAAATTTTAATTGTGATGAAGGTCATAGTAAGAGTGAAACGTTAAATATAAATATATCAACTACAAGTTAAATGTCTTTCCAAATGGTCCTTAAACCCAAGAATACAAATTCAACCCTGCAACCATTTGATGGTGTAGGGTATGATGCGATTATTCACGTACGAATTTCTTCCATTCTCGTCTGTTTTGCGCCAATTCCGCTGCTTGTTTCCAGTTTATATCTCTTTTACTATTTCTCCTATAACTTGGTTCCACGTTTTTCTTGGTCTACCCCTTTTCTTGTTCTTTTGTATTTTCGCTCTGCAAGCTCTTTTTGCCGGGCTTTCTTCGTTCATTCTCTGCAAATGCTGTCTCTAGTTGTCTCTCTTCTATAAATTCCAGTATGGATTGTATCTCTGGATCTCTTCTTATATCTATATTTCTCAGCCTCTCTCCCTCTTGGTAACTCCTAAAGCTCTTCTAAGACATTTCGTTTCTGTTGCTTGTATTTTACTTTTTTGTTATTCTGTTAAGACCCAAGATTCACATACAAATATTAGTATTGGTTGATATAGCGTTTTGAAAACCTTTATTTTTGTCTGCTTTGAAATTTCATTTACTGTTGCCCTTACATATTGAAAATAATTTACTTGTTCTATTTTTTCTCCATCGATGTAGGTCTTTAATTTTTCTATCCTCTCCTATCATCATTACCTTTGGTTATTTCTTGATATTTTTCATTCCAGTTTCCTTCATTACTGTGTTCCATACATTTATGTTTATTTGCAAGTCTTTTTCACTTCCAGCCAGAAATACAACGTCATCTACGAATTCTTTTTTCAGTTATATTTACCATTTGTGATGGTGCTTCCACAATAATTTTTTGTTACCGGTTTACATTTCTTTATTAGTTTATCAATAAATATTAGAAAAAGTAATGGACTCAAGCTGCTCCCTTGTCTTAGACCTGTACTTGCTGTACTTGTAGTGGATGTTATTTTCTATAATTGCGTTTTCATGGTTCTTATAAATTTTCTTTGTTAATCTTAAAATTTTTCTACTTATTCCTCTGTCTAAAAGTATTTTCCACACTTTATGTATTGGAACTGCATCAAAAGCGTTTTCTATGTCTAAAAATGCCATAAAAATTTCCTTTTTCGGTTATCTGTTTTATTGTGAATACATGGTCCTGTGTACTTCTGCCATTTTTGAATCCGCTCTGTGTTTTCTTTCAGTGTTCTCGCGATTTTCATTCTGTTTCTTTTTTCAAAGATCTTTTCTAGTATTTTCATGGCTGTACTTAGTAATGTGATACCTCAATAGTGGTTGCACTCCATGTGGTCTCCTTTTTTGAAGATGGTTCTCCTTTTTTGACGATGGGTGCGATTAGTGCTTTCTCCCAATCCTTTGGCAAGGTCTCTTCTTACCATACTCTGTTGTAAATATGCAACAATGTATCTCTTCTTTTCTGTCCCATGCTTTTTATCATTTCTTTAGTAATTTTATAGGATCCGAGTGCTTTTCCATGTTTCAGTTCCTTGATAAGTTTTTCTAATTTTTTGTTTATCTATTGTTTAGTTAATGCCGGTTTCAACTCCGTCATTGTCCTCTATGTGTCCCTCCAGTTCTTGCGGGCGGTTGAGAAGATCCTGATAATACTCTCTCCATAATTTCCCTTTCTTCTGTTATTGTTGCCCTATTTATTTTTTATAAATTGCATATTTTGCTCTTTTTCTGTTCGTAATGACTTTAGCGTTAGTGTTTTTAAATGAAACTCAAGGTCTCTAGTTAATTCCACAATATAATACAAGTTATTGAAAATTCTAAAAAAATGACAATTGTTTCGATAAATCAATATCATCGAAACAATTGTCAATTTTTTAGAATTTTCAATAACTTGTATTATATTGTGGAATTAACTAGAGACCTTGAGTTTCATTTAAAAACACTAATATGAGCATATTCCACGAAGTAAGGGTCGAGACAGTCAATTTACTTTAGCGTTAGGTAAAATAATTGCTGATTCTCTGAGCAGTCTCTTTCCATTTTTTCTGCAAATTTTTCCCATTGGTCATTTTTAGAGGCTGTTATCAATTCATTTGTTTTCTTCCTTTCTGTTTTGTAATTTCATAGTTTTCTCCTGTTCTGTTCGCTAGGATATTGTTTCCAAACTTTTTTCTTTGTTCTTATGTTTTTAATTTCCTCCGTCCGCCAGGGTGTTTGTTGTCTGTTATTATTTTTCTTATTTATGCCACATGCGTCTTCTGCGGTTTCTTTATTTTGTATTTCAAATCTTTTATTTATCTGTTTTTCGTATTTTTTCTTGTTTCTTCCATCTCTTAATTTATATGATTTGATTGTGCTTGCTTGTTTTTTGCTGATGTGTAAACTTCTAATTTTTCTGTTTTGATGTAATTTCTCTCAATTGAGGCACTACCACAAAGTGATCACTACCAATTTCCGGTCCTCTTCTTACTTTTGTGTCTATTATTGTTTTTCTGCATCTGCTTTCTATGACTACCTAATCGATTATTTATTTTTCGTTTCTACTTTTAACTTTACTTGTGTATTTATGTATATCTTTGTGTGCAAAAAATGTGTTGGTAACGATAAAATTGTTGATGAGACAGAAGTCCAACTTTCTTCTTGTTGATTTTAACAGTTTCTCCATGCATAGTTCCTGGCCATAATTCCAAAATAGGTGCATTGAGAGGTTGAAAGCAAGGATCACATCAGCATATCGTGGAATGTTTACTACCATAGTAATTTGTATGGCAGGTGGTGGAAATTATGCTCCGCTATTAATTGGAATAGGATGAATGGAAAGATCTAGCACCTCCTGGAACAATTTTCGCTTGCAACGACAGCGGATTGTTGACCTTTGAAATATTTTCGATTTGGTTTGATCATTTTGTACATCATATTAAACCAACGGCGCAAGATCCTGCATGTTACTTCTTTGTATCTACAACCCCCGCCCCCCCACACACATTACACAAACTACAGCCATTAGATGGGGGGGGGTACTGTATCTTTATGTGGGGGTAATGTATCTTGAACCGTTATCTTGAACAATCATTTGTAAAATGGTTGAACAACAAGTTAGGTCACACTGTGTCTGTGTTTGAAATGAGCAAACTTTTGCGAAGCATATTTGAACGGTTGTACTCACGAGAATGCAATCAACGCATTCAAGAAAGTTGGAATTATGCCTTTTGACAGAAACTCATTTACCGAATCATATTTACCTTGTATGGATGCGAATATAGCTCAACCTACACCTGAAACAAGTAGAGACGTTCAATGTCATCCTACCTCTAGAACATATGCCACAGGTGATAATAATGGAACAGATGATATTGAAGTTGGGTCATGGATATTGCCAATTCTTCTTCTAAAATATCTGCCATAGATATTCGACCATTACCAAAAACAATAGCCTCTATAAAAACGACAAATAGACAGAAAGGAAAAACCGCTATCTTAACCAGTAGTCCGTACAAAAATGAGCTGCATGAACAAATTAAAAAAAGTAAAAGCGAAAAACAAGAAACAAGAAAGCTCGGAATTCAGAAAAAAGATGCTAAAGAGAAAACCAAATAAGGAAGCCAAGTTAGAATCTGATTCTGAGTCAGACAATGATACCGAATATTTGATCTGTGATGATCCGTATTCGATGTGTGCAAGTAGAGAGGATTGGATTCAATGCAGTCAAAGTCATTTGTGAGCCATGACACATATTCAGGGGCGGATGAAATTGATGACGCCTTCGTATGTGATCACTGTGCATATAATCCGTTAGCAAAAAAAGTACGTAGTAGAGTGCTAGATTAAGGTATTCGGTAACTAAATAAATAATTTTTGTAAGATGGTTAGTTAATATGTAGATATATTATTTATGTTTAGGAATCATTGCAATTACATCTTTTTTTGCTACAATGGTTGCTATATTTGTATATGCGCATTGTTCTTCAATTTTCTTTTTGGAGAATAAATCCGTAAATGTCTTACATAATACTTCGACTACAATAATGTTCCGTGCTTTTATTATTAAATGATGACTTTACTTACACCTACTATACCAAATCTCCAAATTACGTACACCCTTAATTATGAACAATTAAACCTTAGGGGGACCTTTTTTCTCCGGTCTCCCCTATGACCTATCGAAGAGCACATTAACATTCTCTCGGTTATTGTTTTACGGCAGTCATAATATATAAAGAATAAAGTGGTTTGGACAAGTATACTTATCATAAATTAATAGATTATGTTTGTAAGTATAACCACGATTTGATTTTACCTCTTGTACCGCACCTGATCCTATTATCCAACATCCGAAGAACCGCAATCTCTGTCCGGGTTTACACAGGATACTGGCATCCAGGAAAATTTCCTAGAACCCATATCCTGTCGAAGCCGTTCCGTTAGGGTATTACCTGGAACTCCGCCGGCGTCGTTTCCACGTGATTGACAGAAGGGCGATTTTTTTATACCAAAGGAAAACCCGAGAAAAAAGGAATTTGTGGATCAGGGATCTGGAAAATGGACGGGATAAGAGTTATTGACGGTAGTTTTGTGGATGTTTTGTACAATCCTGGCCCGATTTACTTTTATTTGTTTTAAATCCGTACTTTATTTATATACAGCATGCCTTTTGAAAAATTCATATTATTTACAACATTGTTAAAACTTAGTTGTGTATTATTTTTATTTCTTTTATGTGTGACGAACAGTTACTGTGAAAGGTAACAACCATATTTATGTTGGTCAGAGCAGAAAGTATCTAGACAAAAAATAATACAAGCACACAAATACTCCAAAACGAATGTTACTGCTTTAAAAACAGTCTTACAGCACTCCCGCAGTGAGTGGGACAGTGCTCCCTGAAATTAACGCACCACACAGTAATTTCAAAAACTTTCATTGGGTTTGCTTATAATGACTATACCTATATTAAATATTGCAAGGCACTATATGATATTTATTTATGACAGGTTATGATGTGGAACTGATAGTTTTTATGAGTTATAAGGCATTCAATTAATTTGCAAAATTGATTTTAGTAACAGGTTTAATTTGTTGGGCGAGTGACTAAACAATTTTTAAATTTTATGTGATTCTTGGATAATTATGCAGCGTGAATCTAAAAATCTTACTAGTGAGGAATGTGCTCAAGCAGTGGTATTACTCGAAGAAGATTAGAGTTATCGCAGTGTAGGAAGAAGATTCGGTGTATCCCATACATCAGTATCTCGAATGATACAAAGGTATAGGCAAACTGGTAGTAATTCCAAAAGACCTGGGCAGAGCAGACGTCGTGTCTCGTGTCGCAAACACCATACAAGACCTTTTATTTAAGGTTGTTCACTGTCAAAAGACGATTTGTGACACGTTGAAGATTGCAATCTTAGAAGCTCATGGAATTCGAATTTGTAGCGAAGCAGTTCATCAACGTCTCCTGGAAGGTAATTTAGCGTCGCATATTGACCGTAGATCATCGTAGAACCCGCAAGAAACCACGTTCATTGATTAGAAGCCGATGGGGTCGTGTTCTCTTCAGAGACGAGTCCAGATTTTATATATACAACTGTGATAGACGTATTGGTATATACCGACGCCAAAATGAAAGATACGCTAAATGCAACATTGTGGGTACCACATAATTTGGTAGAGAATCAGTTATGATCTGGGCAGGAATTTCCCTCCAACGGCAATTTAAATGCTCATCGGTATATAGTGGTAATTCTGGAAGAAAATGTTGTACCAGTTGTCCCTTTCATCGGCCCAATTTTTTTGTTAATATATGACAATGTACGTCCGCACACAGCCCGAGTGGTACAAAATTACCTAGAAGCATTCTATAGCGTTTTCCCGAAGCTAAGAGGAAACGAAGACAAATTTTTTAAATACTTTAAGGATATCTATCAACTCAATCACTTGATGAATTACACGTGAAGTTAAAGGAACGTCTTCAAAGCCAAAATACATTTATGAGGGAATGTATCCAGTTAAAAGCGAAACAAACCTTGCGTGTGTGAACGTTATAAGAACCTGTTGAAACCAATTCGTGTCGAAGGAGTATTTGATGTTATACTGTTTCTATTAGGTACCGAACAGAGACCAAAGCACCGTTTCACACATTGTCGGTAGCGACCAAAGAACAATTGAAAACGAGCAGAATGGCACCACATACGTATGAAACAGGCTTAAGGAATCTCCCACGCCAACCTAATAACCCAGAGGATATGGAACAACGTTTTATTTAAATATGGTATGAATTGGATCAGAATGATATAAGATCGCTTATATTCAATATTCAGAATGGATCGTCGATGCCAGACTGTCATCAGAAGTAGAGGTGGAAATACCCAATATAAAAAAACATTATTAATTACATTTATAACAAATTCGCAATTTTTAGTATTCTCGTTTGCAAAAAGTTATTTTTCAAACATTTGGTTACACTTTGTTTTTTATAAACTAAAATTTACTAAGAAGTTATTGTTGCATTTTTACTTTTCCGCCCAACCTATCTAATATGCGAGAAAAGTATTTTCACGTTTTTCATCAAGAACAATACGAGAAAATGGTTTTTAGAAAAAAAATCCTGTGTGCATGTCGTCGTCGTTGTCGTTGTCGTCGGCCACTTTTCGTTACATGTCTTGTTAGCACGATACAGCCTCCGGAGTGCAACAAATCACCAATTTTATGATTGAATATTGTTCAGGACATCTCACAGATGAACCCTATTGATTTTCAGCTCACAATAGGATGC
Source organism: Galeruca laticollis (assembly GCA_963921935.1). Lineage (NCBI taxonomy): Eukaryota > Metazoa > Arthropoda > Insecta > Coleoptera > Chrysomelidae > Galeruca > Galeruca laticollis. The sequence continues at coordinate 35,366,853 of OY998175.1, forward strand.
TATGGTACTTGAAGTACGACATTTTTGTAATTTTTTGAGAAATTTCAGTTTGTTAGCTAGATACAGACTCCGGAGTGCAAAAAGTCACCAATTTTATGATTGAATATCATTCATAACATCTCACAGATGAACCCTATTGATTTTCAGCTCACCACAGCCAGTACAAGAGGTGCTATAGTACTTTGAGTACGACATTTTTGTCATAGTTTCAGTTTGTTAGCACGATACAGCCTCTGGAGTATATACAAATGACAATTGATGATTGGATATTATTCAGGGCGTCTCAAAGATGAACCCTATTGAGATTCAGCTCACTAAAGCCAGTACAACGGGTGCTATGGTACCTAAAGTGCCACATTTTTGTCATTTTTGGAGAAATTTCGGGTTTAGTACGATACAGCGTCCGGAGTGTATACAAGAGGCCAATTTTATGATTGGATATTTTTCAAAGTGTCTCATTCAAGGTTTCTCACAGATCTACCCTATTGATTTTCAGCTGACTATAGCGAGTACATCGGGTCCTAGAAATCCAGATATACTGCATTTTTGGTTACTTTTGGCGACAGTTCGGTTTGTTAACACGATACATCCCCCGAAGTGTATAAAAGTGACTATTTTATGATAGAATATTAATTAGGCCATCTCACAGATGCAGAAAAGTGAGTTTTAATCTTTAAAACCGTTTATTCTTAATAATATAGTTTTTTATATTCTTGCTATTGGTGAACAATATTTCATTAAGAAATCATAATAAAACTATTCTATGTAACCAAGGATGATAAGTTTGAGACTGTAATCGCAATTGTTTATTAGCAGTCAACAATAATGCGTGCTAAACATTAATAAGCGAACTATTTGCTACCCCACCATACAAATTTATTTCATTATTGTAAATATATAACCACCAGGTGGTAATGATGTGTGGTTAGTGCGTACAAACGTCATTAACGTGATAGACACAAAGTAAAATAAACGGTTTTAAGGATTAAAACTAACTTTTCTGCATCTGTGGCCCTGAACAATATTCTATCATAAAATTGTTACTTTTATACACTTCGGGGGATGTATCGTGCTAACAAACCGGAATTTCTCCAAAATAACCAAAAATTCAGTATATCTGGATTTATAGGACCCTTTGTACTCGCTCTAGTCAACTGAAAATCAATAGGGTACATTCGTGAGATAGCTTAAACAATATTCAATCACAAAATTCATCAATCGCATACTCTCTGGGGGCTTTATCGTGCTAACAAACTGAAAATTCTCCAAAAATGACGAAAGTTTGGTACTTCAAGTACCATATCACCCGTTGTACTGGCTTTACTGAGTTGAATATCAATAGGGTTCATCTTTGAGACGCTCTGAATAATATCCAATCATAAAATTGGTCACTTGTATATACTCCGGAGGCTGTATCGTGTTAACAAACTGAAACTTCTCCAAAAATGACAAAAATATCGTACTTAAAGTACTGTAGCACTTGTTGTATTGGCTCCGGTGAGCTGAAAATCAATAGGGTTCATCAGTGAGATGCCCTGAATAATATTCAATCATAAAATTGGTGACTTGTTGAACTCCGGAGGCTGTATCGTGTTAACAAACTGCAATTTCTCAAAAAAATACAAAATGTCGTACTTCAAGTACCATATCACCCGTGGTACTGGCTCTGGTGAATTGAAAATCAAAAGGGATCATCTGTGACATGTCCTTAACAATATTCAATCATAAAATTGCTGACTTATTGCACTCCGGAGGCTATATCGTGCTAACAAGACATATAAGGAAAAGTGGCCGACGACAACGACGACGACGACGACGACGACATACACAAAGGATTTTTTTTTCTGAAAACCGTTTTTTCGGGTTGTTGTTGATGGAAAACGTAAAAATAACTAAAAAAAAATTTTCAAAATTCCAACTTTTTTTGGGGTAAACCAATACTTTTCTCGCATATAGAAAGGTTGGGCGGAAAAGTAATAGTGGCTGTGTCACAGCCGTATGGTATACTATCCACTGCGTCTTTATCCCCCATCGCGTCGCTCACCCCTTGCCATCGTGTTTCATGTTGATTTCTTTAAATTTTGTAGGATTGAACGTGCGATTTCCAATAACATTCAACCCATCTTTTAGCGATAATTAGCTCTAAAGTTATGAGCGTTTAAAGCGATTTTCGATATTAGACGAACAGCCGTAAACATTAAAAATTTTAAACCGGTTTAATAATTGTTTAATAATGGTATTGTAAATTTTGTTTTAAATCCGTTCAACCCTCGCTAATAAAATGGAGTTTTAGGGGCCCGTTCCACCTTTGTCGCTGGTTATAGCAGTACATCCAGGTTTTTCGTGGAAGCCTTGTACGGGCCTTGATACTGGTATTTTAAAGGGGGGCGCCATTCTTTACCGGCGGGGGGGGGGTTGATTGGATTTAAAGAGCGTAACTGCATCCACGAGAAAAATTATACTGGCAATTTCATGTTCGATTTCTGCTTTTTTATTTTACTATACATTTTTCTATAATACGAGGGTAGCAAATGTGCAATAAATCAATATTATATCATATAAATTACTCAATTGGTTCTCAAAGTAGGCTTTGATTTTGACATATCATTTATATCAGACAGTAACATTTGTATGAAATGGTTAGTACTAAATGTTCTAAATAATTACATGTACTTGACAATGGTTGCTTTAACAATTCAAGACAAAGTTGAAATTGTACGTTTGTGTGGTTACAATAGGGACAAAAAGCAGTTTTTTAAAAATCACCACTGATCCGTATCCGTATCGCAATGCGCATGTGCAGAAGCGATATGTGGGTTTCGTTACGTTACGTGAAACGTATCAATTCGTCCCACGTACCTAACGTATTGTATTGCATTCTTGTGTTGTATGATCGCGGTTTTCAATGGCCAAACGACAAAACTGATGTATGCTCAAAAATCATAACCTTATTTTTAATAATCATAACAAACTACTTATTTGATATACAATAATGGATTTAGACCGAAAAAGACTTTTTTACAGTGGCAATGATGACATTATTTTGCTGAGGGAGATATCGGGGCATAATCCCTACGATGATCCAAGCAGTTGGAATATTTTTCAGGTTAAAAATTAAAACCCAAAAAATGGTTACGTTACGAACGCATTTGCTTCATACCTTTTTGATTAGTCACGTATCTATGTTATGTATACGGATTAGAATAAGTGATGTATTTTAAAAATTGATTTATGTCTCTAATGATAGAAGTGAATGAGAAGTAACAGAAATATTTAATCGGAGACACCGAGATCGCCGTATTTGCTGCTCTGCGGTGCACAAAATGAAAGAGTATTTATTGAAACTGGAACAGTGACCAAACGAATTTAAAAAAAATTGCAGACAAGAAATTTTAATGACCGTGTTGTCATAGACTACTTTGCCAACAATCCAAATATTAACTTAAGAGTAGCTAGTTTAGATTTAGCCTTTTAGCCTTGCCTAGAGAAAACATTCAGCGATGTATAAAAAGAAATTCAATACGACCATTTAAACCGAAATTCCTCCACACCTTAAGGGCCGGTGATACAGAAAAACGCATGGAATATTGTTTGTTGGCTCAAGGTGAGTACCTTAATTCAAGAAAATTCTTATGCCAGTGTTTTGTTTAGTGATGAAGCCACGTTTACCACCAATGGCGTAGTTTCATCACAAAATACAAGATATTGGGCATCTGAAAATACTACCTGGGTAATAAAAAGCAAAAACCAGTATTCGGAAAAGGTGAATGTTTGGTGCGGAATTTTAAAAGACAGGATAATAGGTCCATTCTTTTTTGAGGGTAACATGAATGCTAATAACTTCATGGGCTTCTTAGAAGGTGAGTTATCCGCAGTGATTGATAAGCTGCCACTAACCAAAAGAACAAATTTGATTTGTCAGCTAGATGGTTGTTCTGTACACTATTCTAGGATTATCAGGCAGTGGTTTAACGAAAAATTTCCAAATGGTTGGATAGGTCGCGGCAGCGAGTTGATCGAATGGCCTTCGAGATCGCCTGATTTAATTATATTGCATTTTTGTCTGTGGGGTCTTTTGACACAAAAAGTGTATAAGACACGTCCAAGGAATAGAGCAGAACTGTGTGACAGAATTCGACAGGTCTGTACTGACATAACGCCACAAGACATAAAAAACGCTTAGACATAGTCGCAAACAATACGATAAATATGTGGAAATTAACGGAGGTCTAGTCGAGGCTATAAAAATTTAGTACTTAATTAAAATGTATTATTAGTTATTACTTTGTATTTTCATCACCCGAGCACAATTTTACATTACTTTCAACTACTACAGAACGGGTTCAGTTATCAGCTTCGAATTTTTACTGTGCAATATGTTTGAGTCCTAGTTTTTGTTTACCATGTTGCCATTTTTAAAAGTTGTCTACAATCTACGTAAAAAATTAATGAATATACAACTTTTTCCAAATTCATGTTGTAACAACTCTGTCGTTAATAGAAAAATTTCATAAAATTTTGGTAGTTCACATATGAAACGATTCTGGATCCAGTGGTGTAGTAATATTTGAGAAAATATGCCTAATTTACTTGCGCCTTTTTTGGCAAAGAAAAGTTAACACAGAGGGCCTTGAAAATAGAAATTAAGCTATGAAAATTTGTTCCAAAATACTGTTTTTGATACTGACTCTAACAAAAAAAATTAAATTAAAATGGGTTGAAAAATGCGGACTTTACAGGGGTGCTTCCAAACAAAATGGGTCACACTCTAGGTAATGATTTGCCTGTTTATGCTTATCTAACTAACTACAGCATTCTCTAAATAAAATGATGTACATATACCAGTTATCAGTGTGAAAGTAAGCTTTTGATTCGCAGTTAAAAGTAAAAGTCTTGTGGTTAACTACCTTCTGGTACCAAAGTATCATAGTGATAAGAAAACAGTAAGCAAGTGGTCTCTTGTTCCGCTCAGAAACTTTGCACGAGGCAGTATGCACCTTGTACTGAAGAGGCCCATGAAGGCAGAAAGCGGCATAATACATGTAATTAATTATTCATTTCTGTATATAAACAAAAAAATAGTTGTTTTTTTCTTTAGAAAATGACTGTGATGCTGGGATCCAGGGTATGGACGATAAAGTTGAATTAATGGTCACTTGACTTCTTTATTTGTCATATTTTCAGGTGATAAAGTAATTTGTTTTATTAGAAAAATAACATATCGACAATACCGAATGTATTTTGAAGTTTATTCAAAATAAGTGATATAATAATGTTAACGATGTCTTAAATAAACCATATTTGTTATTGCATTTTCGCGCTTTTGTGTTGTATGTATAATTGTCCTTATTATTTTATTTTTTTGTCATTAATTATCACTAAATGTCATTTTAAATACCGCGGTTATTTCATGTTTGATTCTTCGTAATTTATCGGCCCTTGTCGAACGATAGAACGTTGCATGCGCTAGAAAATAGAAACGTTCAAGAATCGAGAGCTTTAACTCGTAGGTGTAGATACACTATTATTACACCTTTCATTAAAGGTTTTGTGTTGTATATGTGGGGTCTCCGATCTACATACAAGAAGGGGGCCCACAGAAATCTTCATCCAACTACAAGAACGCAGATCAGGCACTCAAGGTAAGACAATGGCTTATTTAGTGAATCTTATTTTATTCGTATATAATCCATTCTCTCTCAACTGTACGAGTTATCGAAGGGTTTAAATGTCATTATCACAAAACAATTATTAGGTTTTCGATATATTGAGGCCAAGTTGATAGACAATATATTTTATTAATTATTGGCAATTATTCATAATTACCAAATGTTTGATTTTGTACTTTAGGACAATATATGTACAGGATGTCCTTTATTGATGTTACAGGACCAAAATATTTATTTTCAAACAAAGAGAGGTAGTCAATCACAAACCTATCGACATCAAATCTTTGATACTTACTACAGTTTTATTTATAAAAGTCTTTTGGATAATTCATACATTCTAAGATCAAATTACAATTATGTATCAATTGATTCAATCACCTTTATTCCTAAAGCAGGATAGGGGGATATAATAAAATAAATCCAAAATCTTTTAGATCAATCTGCCCACATCTTTTACGCTTAAAACAATTAAGGAAGCTTAACGGACAGGCAGATCAGCAGAGACTGTACTGTGTTCAGTTGACTGAAGATATCCGAGATGCATTGGATAACTGAGAAAAAGATGTACGTTTTTAGACATAGAAGGAGCTTTTGACTATACTGGACACGAAGCTGTCAAAAGAGCGCTTAATAACAGAGGTGAATATAGTACGACATCTAGATGGATGTCGGAGCTTCTTATCACTAAAGTACCAAAGACAAAGGTAGGAGAAGATAACATCCTCACCAGTACAAGCATAGGATATCTACAGGGAGAGTAACATATCCGTTAACGTGGAGTCTGAAGGTTGACGAACTGGATACGTATCACAATGACTTTTTGCAGTTCTCGAGCTTTGCGCAACTCTCCACTTCACGATTCGTTACGCAAACCACACTCGTACTACAAAATGATTCATTTTGATATTTTTCATCATTATATATATATATATATATATATATATATATATATTTATATATATATATATTTATATATATATATATATACATATATATATATATATATATATATATATATATATATATATTTGAAAAATAAATTTCGGTTTTCTACTGCACCTCTTTTTGGTAAAAATTTCAATAATTTCGACGTATTTGCCTGACAGTTCTTCGAAGAGAAAAACAACTACTTTCCTGGCTAATACCACGCAGAATATTGGATTACATCCCCTTCGAAGAATGTGACGTTGGACTCTTTTGTCGATACAGACATCTGTGGTGATTCACAACCGCACGAAGGAGGGCATAGTACACTGACCGGTTCCGACCTCCTTGGGTCTCTTCAAGAGTGCCGTAATGCCTTCTAGTTCGGAGTCTCTAATCTGAACTGAAGATTCCATCATTCGACAACCTCTATTTGGCTCGTGTGGTCACACACTTGTGAGAAGTAGTCAGCTGGCGCCATCACCACATTCAATTGCGAACCACCACCTCAGATAGTTATTCGACCGTATTAGTCGTATGAAATAAAATGAATTATAATTTCATAAAATACGAGGTGTGTCTATATGAAAAATAAATTTCGTTTTTCTACTACACCTCCGTTTAGTCAAAATTTCAACAATTTCAACATATTAGCCTGACTGTCCTTCGAAGAGAAAAACAACTACTTTCCTGGCTAATACCACGCAGAGTATTGGATTGGTCTGTATCGACAAAAGGGTCGATCAACGTCACGCTCTTCGAAGGGGACGTAATCCTGAAGTAGATGTACACCGCCATTGTGTGACCTATCACCACGTAGAACCAGCTGAACCACCCTACCGACAAGGACGGGCAACCTCTCTAGAATTCAAAGGCTAGCCTGTATATGTATAAAAGGAGCAATGAAAACATGCCCTACAGTGGCGATGGAAGTAATTCTTAACCTCACCTCACTGCAAATAGTTGTGGAAAGTGTAGCAGAGAGAACGAGAGATAGATTGAGTAGAGAGGTAAATCTGCGGGGAAAACTCTCCCCTCCATAGTTTAAGAACAGGAATCCCGGAACATATCACAGGATGAAATGTTGAAAATGTCTAGTTTCTTGAAGAAGTTCAATACAGAACGTAGTAATAAAGAGGAGTGGGATGAAAACACCATTACTAAAGAAGTTAGGAATACTATTAAATAGTACACAGATGGTTCAAAAATAGAGGAAGGGATTGCTCTGAAAGCTTGGTAAAAATCCCAAGAATATTCCAAGTAGAAACGTATGAAACTGGGAGATGCGCCTACTTCAAGATCAATAAGAAATATAGAAGGCAGAGAATAATAATCATGTCTGATAGCGAGGCAGCCATTGAAGCGCTGAGCTCTTCTGTAATCAGTTCTAAAATGGTTTGGGAATGCTTGGGCATACTCAATAAACTAGGCAGGAATAACATAGTTACCCTGTTGTGGGTACTAGGGCATACTGGAGTAAAAGGAAATGAGATAGCTGATGAACTAGAAATGAAAGGTGCACAAACACCATTTTGTGGAATCAACACCGATACAATATTGGAAGAAATGAAAAAAAATATTGGACTACTGGGACACAAAGACAAGCGAATATACTACTAGGAAGCTAGGACTAGCAGATATCGGAAGAATGCACTAACCAGGGCAAATCTGCACCAAGAGTTTTACCAGGACATGTCACCTGAATGGACACCTCAAAAAACACAAACTGGTGGAAGGAGTCGACTGCAGTTTCTATGGGATAGAGGAGGAAACATCCATCCACATACTTGCTGAATGCAAGGTACTACAAAATCCCAGTGCTCGACACCTGGGAGCACACTGGAGAGAACAGGAAGATTTACCCAAACTTAAGCCTAAGATGTTTTAAAATTTATCAAAGAATCAAGAATAACAGAACTATTAATTTCAGAGGCAGTCCTCAGAAACTGAGTAGAATACGGGACACAACAGATCTATTAGGTATCAGTGAATCTTAACCTCATCAAGCATACATACATACCAATAGATTCAAACTTCATTGATTTTGATCATATCCTATTTACAATTTCGGGAATCTCCTTCAGAGTACGTAATGAAACAATTATAAGTCGATAATTTGAAAATATAAATAATAAAACTTTCCCATTGGGTTTCCACTCTTTCCTTCCCATCAATTACCATAACCAAAAAGCATCACAGATAACGTGTAACTATGTTCACTAAATATATTTCAGCCATAATGTTAAATTTTTTTGCTAGTATTTCATTCTTATTGAGTTTGCAATCTGATCCATTAGCTTCTCAAATTTTTTCATTTTACTCTCGTTTGAAACTCTCTGTTTTCAAACAATTTCATACAAACAAAATATAATTTTTTTGACTGACAATTACTTGGATATGGAAAAACCAACGTCAAAATGATAAAAGTTGCAACTTGAAGCGGTCAATTCATTTGTTTCTAATTTTGGAAAATTGATTCTCGATATTTTCTTGTTAGAAGATATCAAAATTCACAACTCCCTCTCTACATTACTGAACAAAGGCAAGGAAATCTCCATACAAGTTCAGAGGTCCTAAAATTAGTTTTTTGAATAAAATAGAGTCGTTCCGAAATAAATAATTTAAGTTGAAAGTTTATCATATATCAACAAATTTTTGGTTATTGTCTAATATTATTTGGGCAAGAAAAAAATGCCGATACGATACGGTGTAATTTTCTCTATAGCGACTGATTACAAGCTCCTCTTCGAAACCACGTTCTCGTAATTCCGTACGCATTTAGTTCTCCCATACGGTAAGAAAAATAATAGAAAAAAAAATCGCCCGGTTCGATCTCGAAGTTGTAAACGGGAAAATCATCCGGCGTTCGTTATCCACTCATCCGAACAACTCTGTCGGTATAACAGCGAGCTGTCGCGCTCACATTAATATTGCAAGAGACGTGCCCGATTGTCTAACGAGGGAGGCGGCATGAGGCGGTCGAGCGCAAAAGGGAGGAGGCGGTGTCGGTTTTGTGAAACCGGCAACGAGGGACCGTAAATGGCGGCGGTAGTTCGAACACGCGGGACCGGATCGGGTGGTGGTTCGTGGCCCCTAGAATCCCACTGTTATTTTGTACCGAACCGGTTGACAGGTCAAACTGCACGGATAAACAACACAGAGACGGGCTTATGTTTATAAAATGAAACGGGTATATAACGGGATTGTATAGGATTTTTCTTTACGCGAAATTCAGTAGAATTTCTATGAGAGTTGAAGAGTTCTATAAAAAATGTTATGCATGAAATTAACGATTGGAGTAGACTTAAATAATCTGCTAAATATGTCTAGAAAATATAACAGGGATCGCTAATTAAGTTTTGAGCTACTGTGATAGTGAAGCGCATCAACAAGTTTAAATTGAACATTAGTTCAAATAAATGAAGATTTAAACAAACGATATTGTTTTATTTCATCGTTCAGTATGGATCTTCATCAAGTGAAAGCCTCATCTATTCAATTTTAGTACAGATTAGGCTAAACTAGTTTACTCTGAAGTCTACTTATTCACATCCGGCTCAACCCGTTGCGCCTAGGCTGAAGTAGTTTCTCCTGTCGGCTACAGGACGCACTAGTTTGGTCTAGTCTAAACTGGTTCATTATACCACATATAGGATGAACTAGTTTGGCATAGGAAAAACTGGTGTATCCTAAAATCGAGTTTGTCCGCCAACATATATAATTCTATTGGCTAAACGGAAGGCACCAAAGTGATAATTTTAAATATGGAAAGAGAAAAAATCGGTAGAACCATATAAGTAGAATCCAGTTGTTGTTTGATATGATTTGTCGAGATTATTGTCATAAATTCATTCACAAAGGTAGTCTGGTGCTAAATCGAATCTTTTATCAAACATTAGCTATTTCAACAAATCTGCGCACTCAAATGCCAACGCTTATATAATATTATTTATTCACTGAATCACATTCTGTCAACATCACCTCCACTTTGGGCAAGTTTTCCACCACGTCTCGATCACTTTCTAAGGCAGTGTTCCATACATACGCATGTGTTTCTTTGTGAAATTGATTTGTCATAAGCCTTCCGTAACTTTTTCTGCGCTGCTGTATCCGAAATTCCGTTTGCAATGTAAAATTTAAGACAGTTTCTTTGCTCGATATTTTTATCACTTGAAAAATCGCATACCACACTAAATGACAGATAAGCATCAAAGTTCTCGTGAGTAAGAGACACTCCAACAAGTTCAAATACGTAGTTTTATTACTAGCAGAATGTTAGCATTTATAGGTACATTCATTTTTCTCTAGGCTATTTAAACAAAAATTGAAACGGTTTTTCGTGTAAAAATGGGAAAAGTAGAGTACAAATTGTAAACCAAAATATGGTAAACATGAATAACCTAATTGCAGTATTAATTGCAATTTATGCATTATGCAAGTTTATTGTTGATCAGCTAAATCGATATCGATAGGTCGGCATTAATTATCATTGATTATGCTCATCTGTAATTCTGTTAGTTTGCATGATTTACACGCAATGTAAAATTTAACACACTTTCTTTGCTCGATTTTCTTATCCCTTTGTAAATCACATACCACACTAAATAACAGAGAAGGCTCAAACTTCTCGTGAGTTTAGAGACACTCTAACAAGTTCAAATTCGTAATTTTATTACTAGCAGATTGTTAGCGTCCCTCAAAGTACATTCAATTTTCCCGAGGCTATTAAAACAAAAATTTGAATGTTTTTTCGTGTAAAAATGGGAAAAGCAGAGAACAATTTGGAAACCGAAATGTGGTAAACATGAATAACCTAATTGCAGTATTAATTGCAATTGATACATTATGCAAGTTTATTGTTGATCAGCTATATCGATATCGATAGGTCGGCATTAATTATCATTGATTATGCTCATCAGTTGCTGTAATTCTGTTAATTTGCATGATTCACACGCATAACAATTAATTTTTCGAAAATGATAGATGCATGACAGAGCTGGCTTCATTGCAACGTGTCTAAACACATTACACAGGCAAATATTGCAATTTAACAATATTTTTCATTATAATATCCTTTCAAATTATGATGTACACTAATACCCACAGTAAAATACTTCTCATTCGATATATCAGTAGTTGCATAAATTCTAAGTGAGATTAATAATACTGCATTCTACTTCCACACAGCTCATTGATTGGATTGATTAAAAAAAGTAATTTTATATTCGGTTTAGCATTAAGCCAGTAATGATGTTTTTTGTCAAAATTAGGGCTCCAGTTTATTCTCACAAAAGGCTTCTTGGGCAAGGTTTAATCCAGTAACACAAATACCATGCTTTTTATCTACTTCTCACTATTGAATTGAAGATTAAGTCAGTAAATAGCGGAGTTTCTGGATATGTGATTGGTTTTTCGGTTTGTTTGTTCTCTGGGCATTAAAATTGTCGCTAGATTTGATTAAAAAGTTGTTCGAATTAATCGTTTTCAGAATTGACAATTAATATCAATAAAATTGTTTAACTGATTCTTATTTTCAAAAGCAAACATATTTTTAATTAGCTAGAACAATCGTAGATATATAAAAATAGACCAAAGAAGTCGGCGTGATATGCGTTGATTCGATAAAAGGGGACCGATTTACAACGGGCCCCTCTTTCTCTTTTCAGCTGCGTTTGCTTGATGTAACGTACTTATACAATAACCTATAATACGTGGCTGGTTTTTACCTGCTCACATGTTGTTATTTGCAAAGTGTTCTTATTTATTTATTTATGTAAATCGTATCAAATACATTTGAGAAACGTAGATGTTTATAATTTGTATTGTTTACATAAAAATATAATATTCCCCAAAAGGATGGGTATATTTTTCGATTTCGAACAAACCCACTGTTTACACATTATTTTATTTTTATGCAGGTTTCCCAAAGATAAATTGATAAAAAAAATCTCAATGGCACAGGACCAATTGGGCAGGCTTATTTCAGTAACATTTTTGCATAAAACCCATAATAAAAAATTAGATACAAAAGTAATCAAAAACAAAAGAATAAAAAAAAATTCTGGTGAATTTGTGAATTTTCTGAAATAAATGTTTTAATATACTATTAAGAGAAAAATGTTAGGTACAAAAGTTGTAGAACGTGTTAAGGTCTATGAAAAAGCTCAATAACTTTTTTGCGTCGAACGAAAAACAAAGGGAATACGATTTTTTTTCAACTTTGACAAGCCGCCATTTTGTTTTTACTTGGCCGATTTGGCTCATTAACGAACTCGTCCAAGATTTTGGCCTAACCGATTTTTGTAGCGAGTTTGGTTTCGATCCGTCAAAAAATACGCCCTCTATCGTGCTTACAAATTTCGTTATAACACATACACACACACACACACACACACACACACATATATATACATATATATGTATATACATATATAATCAATGAAGAGATGAAAGAATAACGGGTGGAGTGTAAAACAAAAGCAGAATTAAATGGGTAAATCACGCATAATAGGTTACAGAATGAGTGGTAACCGTGGATATGCATGTTTCTAGCTCATTAGCCGTCATCGGCACGGTATAACCAAGAAAGGGTGTACAACTTGGGAGTAAGGATGTTAATTGAAACATGAGAAAACACAAACAACGGATTTCAACAAGATAACCAAACACACATTTGTGCCTTCAAATGGAAGATCCCGAGTATTCAGGACAACAACCAACAGAGACACGGAGGCGTCTATAGCCCTCCTGTCTGAACCGTCCGACCCTGGAAATGGACAAATAACCAATGAAGAGATGAAAGAATATTATTTCATCTCTTCATTGGTTAAAGTTAGTGACTATCTTTTACTGAAGTTTTTGTATTGATGTTCAAAATGCTACAATTAAAGAAGAATGTTGAGAAAATTAAGCTATATGTATATTTATTCATGCATTTATAAGCTTGATGCTGAATCTAGTTATCTCGAGGATATTTTCGGGTTCCTCAACTTAGTTTGCTACCTTCAACCCTAGAAATACCGAGAGAACGGTGCAAAGTTATATGTTTCTTGTCTAACATTCACGATAACCTGTACGGCTTGACATCAAGCATCTCTTCTGATCCAACTTCTGTGCAAGTACACATGGCCCACTAGCGGGCTAAGGAGAAGTTATCTCGGAGATAGGTTCCGGGATTTGAACATAGTTGGCTACCTCCGTCCCTATAAATAACGAGAGAACAGTGCAAAATTATCTTTCTTGTCTGACATACAAAGTAACCTATACGGCTTGACATCAAGCATCTCTTCTGATCCAACTTCTGTGCATTACACATTGCCCTATCTCACTAGCGAATGACGCTGTATCTGTATCTACTCGTGAACATTTCGAATTTGACGTTGGAGTATCTTTAGTTAATAAATGTTAGTGTTGTATTCGTTCCAAATTCAATATACCTTAACCGAATATCTTCCATGTATCTTACAAATGCCCTCAGTTTTAATTATCGACATTCGTTTTCAGAAGTGACATTACTCTGGATTCATTTTAAATAAATTACTTGGAAATGAGTAACCAACATTTCTCGCTAACTTCTTCTGATTGATCAACCATTAACCAGTTCACAGAAAAATATGAAAATAAATCTCAAATAAACGTTCCCCTTCCCACATTAATAACGGGGAATACTAATTTAGGTATACTAATGTTATACGAACCCTCCAAAATGTTCTTTTTAGTAAAGCCGCTGTACGAAATTCTCCAAACTTTCATTCTCTCATCTTTTACGCGATAAATCATCCTACTTCGGGACGAAATGTTCTCTCGTTATACGATAGATCCACTTCGCATCAGGAAGGCAATAATACAGCAATCCTGGGAGGTTTATTGACGTTACCGTGGTATGTGTGTATATACGTTGTTGACATCTACGTTCTATGGCCTCTCATTTCGGGAAGATCACTCAGCTCTTTAGAGTTCGGAGACGCTTTGTTCCCATAACTTCAGTAGATTCTCTACCAACATGACGAATTTACTTTTTAATATTTAACACACTATTAATTAGGGCAAAATTAAGTGAAATCATATAAATTAAACCACGGGATTTGCTCTCTTTGTTATAAGGTGTTTTTTATAGAAATATTTTTTGACGTTTCGGTTCAAATTTGGCCTTTATCAACTTCAATTTATTATAAATTTATTTGACATTGACAACCCTGATATATAATGGTTATTCATTATACAAGGGAAAAAAGTATTAGATAACACGAGGCTGTAGTGTCAATGTAATTATCTGATTTAGTAGTTATTTTGTAAAAAATGTTTGATTCGGAGTTTTCTCTGACTTCGCCGGAGCAGCGAAAGTAGCGCCACTAAAGTTATAGCCAGCCAAATTGCGGAAAATTTACGAAATTGCATATTCAAGATTAATGGAATGGTAGATGGAAAAGACATGCAGTTCTTTCTTGGAGACGTTGTTACTGGCTGCTTATGTTTCGCAACTGGCACAACAACAAAAGCCATTAATTATGTTGTCGATTTAATCAATGATTAAAAGTATGTAGTCTAATAATAATGTAGACGTTTCAAAATGTTTCAAACTAATTACATTTCTGAAACAAAATGGGAAAAGTTACATGCCCAAGAAAACCGCGATTTTTACGAGTACACATATTCGTGATTTTTTAAATAATGCTCCCGATTAAGTACATTTAATGGTCAAGGTTATTATTGTATTTGGGAATGCAGGAGTTTCTCGTATTTGTGAAATTAGCCAGAGAACGTTAGATGGTATAGAAAATTCGGCAACGTTCGTAATTCTGAAAGCCGCCGCCTGTTTATGTTGTGGGTAAAAATCAGTTTTATAAGGTACCTGAACCAGTAGCTAATTTTTTGCAAATGCTAACTCATATACAGCTCATTCATTCATTTCAAATATCGTCTGCTACACCTTTAGTTGAATCTAGGGGAGATTTGATGATATTAAAGAAACATGGCGGTTGGAACTCATCAACGATCGCTCAAGGGTATGTTGATGAAATAGCTAATAAAATGTTGAGAACGTGTGGCACTACTGAAATAACACCCGATTTGCGACCAGGTTCTTTAACGGCAGTTATGTCCAGGCAGAAAAAAATATAGTGTTAACACAAGAAAATTCTACCATTGTTCCGAACAGTTCAAGGAACATGTCATTCATTCAATGCACTTTTAATGATAGTACTTTTAATATGAAGGAAATATAATTGTTCGAAAATACACTTTTCTCTCTAGTGTTTTTAAATGAAACTCAAGGTTTCTAGTTAATTCCACAATATAATACAAGTTATTGAAAATTCTAAAAAATTGACAATTGTTTCGATAAATCAATATCATCGTCAGAATGACAGAAGTTACATTTCATTTTATGCCTACCTGATGTTTAGTAGTTAATTTTGGCTAGACCAAGAAGTAACCTAACTTGTGATTGGCTTAATATATGTTTATAGAAAAAAGAAGATGTGATATTACAAATATTGAAGCTTAGATATTATTAGCCCTATGGTGATATCCTTTTAAAACAGAAAGTAACGTTAGTACAAAATTGTTAAATGTAAAAACAAAAATACCACTATTGAAGAAGTCAGGTATATATAAACTCAAATGTCCAGATTGTAATGCTGTCTATTTGGGTCAGACCCTTAGGAATTTTGAAGTACGATACAGTGAGCACTTACGAGCATACAGATTAAAACAACCAGATAAATCCCACTACGCAAAACATCTACTTGACACCAATCATTCATTGACACCTAACACAGAACTAGAAGTACTGCATATTTGTGAAAAGAAACAAGAACTGGATTTCCTTGAAGAACTGGAAATTAGAAGACATTTAAGAAACCCACAATATGAAGTTGTCAATGAACAGTTAAATCTAGGGAATTCTCCACTAATAAACTGTCTTCTTAAGTGATGATTGTAAAGATCAGCAGATATAGTTTTCCTGGTTTTCTATATCATTGCACAGTTATACTGATCTTAATTGGAAAAATGATATCCAGGATATCACCATAGGGCTAATAATATCTAGGCTTCAATATTTGTAATATCACATCTTCTTTTTTCTATAAACATATATTAAGCCAATCACAAGTTAGGTTACTTCTTGGTCTAGCCAAAATTAACTACTAAACATCAGGTAGGCATAAAATGAAATGTAACTTCTGTCATTCTGACGATGATA
This sequence comes from Galeruca laticollis, assembly GCA_963921935.1. Taxonomy (NCBI): domain Eukaryota; kingdom Metazoa; phylum Arthropoda; class Insecta; order Coleoptera; family Chrysomelidae; genus Galeruca; species Galeruca laticollis. The sequence goes on from OY998175.1 coordinate 35,383,650, forward strand.
TTGATTTATCGATACAATTGTCAATTTTTTAGAATTTTCAATAACTTGTATTATATTGTGGAATTAACTAGAGACCTTGAGTTTCATTTAAAAACACTAATATGAGCATATTCCACGAAGTAAGGGTCGAGACAGTCAACTTTTCTCTCTGATAAATTCTCTGTTGTATCGAATTTACAACCTTTTGTGCTGCGACAGGATTCACAACCCCCTTTAGTACTTTAAAAAATATTGACCGTTCAGCGTGAACCACTGTGATTTCTTGTAGGTCCCTATCATAATCTTCAATGTTTATTGGCCACGTTTGAAATATACCCTAACCCTCACAATACATTCCATAAGCAATTTGTAAATATAGCTAATCTCTCTTTATTGAGGCGCTATAACCATACCTAGAAAAGTAAATATCTGTTAGTGTTGTAAGATTTGTACGTGTAACCATTTATGGAATTACGACTTTTATTGATGGCATACGATCTTTCTTGTAAGATTTCAATTTTAACCATCAGTTGTGAAAGTTTCTTTAAGTGAATCGGTTCAGCTCCAGTTTTGAGTTACGTTCAAGATGTAGAGAAACATTGTACAATTAATAATAAGTGTATATAGTGTAATCATTCTGTGTAAATATAGTGATAGTGTCCGAATTTGATTTTTATTTAACTACAAATACTTTTTAAATCGGAAAAACAGAGCGCTAATTATCAGTTTACGTGCACATACGTACACATGGTCCTTCGAAATGGATTTTATAGAAACCGGAATTAATGAACAGTTCGGACACTACAGAACTCTCATGGCAGTTCCTCATAGCATCGTTTCTACGCCTCTAAAATCTCTCGTTATCTTATCTTCGGGATCGCATAGATTCTCTTCGTCGTCACCACATTTGCGTACCTGTATCTCTGGGGCCGGATTAAAGACCTTGTTTGTGCAATTAGACCCACTAACAGAGATAACATGATCGAAAGAATACGAAACGCCATTCAGAGTATTTCGAGAGCAGAAATTGAGACTGCTGTTCAATCTACTCTTCAAAGAATAAACGCTTGCATCGAAAATGATGGGCGACAATTTGAACATTTAGGTCGTCACTAGCGAGGTACCTTAAGTTATATTTCGATTTTAACCTCCATAACGCAGTTTCCCGGTGACGGCATAAGTAATATTGACATAATTATATAGATATACTAAGTTGGTCCTGGACCATTCCTGGCTCACTGTTTCCAATTTTCGCCGCTAGATGGCGTTGATGGCGCTGGGCTGTCACCTGTCACATGTGTCATCTGTCAAATCTGTCATCTGTCACATGTGCCATCTGTCAAACGTGTCGAACAGTCATGTGTTCTGTACCATATGTCATAAGTGGCGTGTCATCTGTCAACAGTCATATCTATCTTATGTTCTGTATCGACTCTCATGTTCCATGACGATGTGTCGCATGTGTCATCTGTGAACCCCGCCACTTGTGTCAACTGTCAAATGTGTCGTATGCCTGTTCTGTGATTTCATATTCTCCATGATTTTTCTATGTGCCGTTTGTGCGTTCCGTCGTATGTGTCATCCGTCAAATGTCTCATTTGTCATATGTGACGTATGTGCCGTATGTGCGTTCCGTCATATGTGACGTATATGTCGTATGTGCGTTCCGTCGTATGTGTCATCCGTCAAATGTCTCATCATAGAACAAGGAAAGACAATTTTGAGGAGTCAAAAAATGTTAAAATGCGTACAGTCAAACCGGAGTAATTTATGTTTAAAGGAAAATGCTTAAAATTTACACATTTCTTAGGATATCTCGTAATACGAAAAAGATATCGACATGCGGTTTTCGCTATTCTGTTACTAATTTGGTCTACTTTCATATTCCCCAATTAAAACTGCATATTTCCATTCAACACTTTTCAAGGATAGCTAGATTTAAAAAAATAAATGAATAGCTCCCACTAGCGTATACGTTACTCATTAGGTTGTTTCGAAATTATAACTCTTACATTGTTAGAAAGGAGTGCTCTTCAAAAAGAGTAAGTTTGGATAGATAGGTTAAGTAGAACTGGAATTACAGGTGTTTTTTCGTAATAAAGTTCCCGCTTCCCCCCACTTCTTATTTGAAGAGATAGACTAAAACTTGTAAAATCAAATATACGCTGAATTTCTGGAAGAATACGATAATCATAGTTTAAATGCATCTTAATTAGGCAAAATTTGTAAATTATTCTTTTCATAATATTTGGTATTTAATTACGCCCTCTGGCGGTGGACCTACAACTCTAAATAATTTCCAGGTTTTTCTCGAGGTCACTTTTGTTATAATTTTTTTTTCCGAGATATGGCCGAGAGCCATTCTTATTGGGACACCCGGTACAATTAATAATAAGTGTAAATAGTGTCCGAATTTGGTTTTTGTTTAACTACAAACACTTTTTAAATTAGAAAAACCGTGTGCTAATTTTATCAGTTTACGTGCACATACGTACACAATAACTTTTGTATAATAAAATATTCTAAAATTAAATATCTACCTTCACTTATGTGTAAACTTATATACGTCAGTCCCGGAGAATCATACTACGAAAAAAACTGGGACTTTTGACAACTGTGATAATTATGAGAAGAGTTGTGAAGAAACCATAGTAACATTGAGATAATCTACTTCCTCGATAATACTAAGAAGTAGTCCCTCTAAGTTAGTGAATTTACTATTAGTGTAAAAGCAGTGCGTGCTAGTGAATGTACATAATTAGAATTAATGTACACTAAATGACAAAACCTCAGAAATGATGATGGGTGTTATGTCAGACTAGTTTGTGATATTAATAAATATCTAAATAGTGCTTTCAAAAAAAAAACGTATTATATAATTAAGTACCGTATCTAATTTATAGATTTTTCAAGATGACAATGTTCATCTGAAAAATTTGTCGTTATCCCAACCGTGACGAATAAAAGAATAAAAAGATTTAAGAGATGCGGGTGTTTGTCGGTATAGAGATTGAGAGAGGGTAAAATATCCAAGTTCTGGCACTCCATTAACTTCGTCCTCGACGCCAAACAAATGCTAAAAACGCCCCAGGACAATTCATTTCCTAATCCTGACGTTTCTTTCGAGGATCAGAATCCGGCGGGGTGCGAAGGATTCATAACCATCATGAGAAGATTATCGTAAAATGGAAACAAGAATGTGGGTTGAAATGTATCATTCCATAAGGTCATTTTATTTATATTTATGATGGTTAATAAAAATATTTATAGATACTTTATTCATCAAAATGAGCATATATAAAATGGAGACCTTTTAAAAATTATACTGAGTGATTTTTGACGTAACTGTTATCATATGCAGTGCTTTACAATAAAAAATAAACGGTTTTAAAGATTAAAACTAACTTTTCCGCATTTGTGGCCCGAACAATAATCTATAATAAAATTGTTACTTGTATACACTTCGGGGGATGTATCGTGCTAACAAACCGAATTTCTTCAAAAATAACCAAAAATTTAGTATATACGGATTTATAGGACCCGCTGTACTCGCTCTAGTCAAATGAAAATCAGTAGGGTACATCTGTGAGACACCTTGAACAATATTCAATCATAAAATTGATCAATCGTATACTCTCTGGAGGCTGTATAGTGCTAACAAACTGAAAATTCTCCAAAAATGACAAATATTTGGTACTTCAAGTACCATAGCAGCCGTTGTACTAGCTTTAATGACCTGAATATCAATAGGGTTCATCTTGGAGACGCTCTGAATAATATCCAATTGTAAAATTGGTCACTTGTATATACTCCGGAGGCTGTATCGTGCTCACAAATTGAAGCTTCTCCAAAAATGACACAAATATCGTACTTAAAGTACTGTAGCACCTGTTGTAGTGGATCTGGTGAGCTGAAATTCAATAGGGATCATCAGCAAGATGTCCGGAATAATATTCAATCATAAAATTGGTGACTTGTTGAACTACGGAGGCTGTATCGTGCTAACAAACTGAAATTTCTCAAAAAATTACAAAATGTCGTACTTCAAGTACCATAGCACCCGTTGTACTGGCTCTGGTCAGATGACAATCAATAGGGTTCATATGTGACATGTCCTTGACAATATTCAATCTGTAGTAATAATTTTATTTAACAACAAACAAAAATATTACTAAATGAAAATAACATGAACTATTTAAAGTATATAATAATACGTAATCCGTGTTCGCTTCTACCCTTCACCATGCTACTATGTATAGGACTAGGTTACATCACTATCGGTGTGGTGAAAGGCGATTCGAGTGGCGCCATCTTACCATTCATAACAGAGTCTCAGACGTTGTGCGGGGCCTATCTACATGAAGGTGGTACTGTAGATAGAGCTGTATAGCCTGGTAGGGATCGTTCTGCTATAACCTCCCCCTCTAGCTTCGAGATCGTCCCGATGAGAGGCTAGCACACCAAGCAGGACGATTAAGGTTGTTGTTTCTTGGGTCTACCTCGTAATCTTTTCTTCCTTAGGGGTGGATTGGCAGGTGATGCTACTTCCTCCGTGGTCATAAAGTTCCTCTCTGCACTCGTTAATAAGCGACTCGCATACTCAATAGGGTGTTCGGTTGCTCCCTCCCCCTGGACCAAAACTGCACCGATGGCATAGCTACTGGCGTCGGATTTAATAGTGAAGGGTTCACTCTCATCTGCTTGTTTGAGGATTGGAGCAGTTATCAGACAGTTCTTTAATTTGTTAGAGGTTTTGCAATGCTGGCAAAATTTGCAATAAATCGGCGATACCATGAACAAGTTTGGATAAATCTTAGGAGATCCTTTACATGGGTAGGCACAGGTAAATCCACAATTACTTGAATTTTGTTGGGATCCATCGTGATCCCATCTGGTGTCAGCACGTGGCCTAAGAATCCAATGGTCGAACAAGCAAAACGGCATTTAGTTCTATTAATACGGAGTTGGAAATCGTGTAAACGTCGAAAAACTTGTTCCAAGTCCCTCAAGTGGTCTTCAAACGTTGATGAACGAATAATCAAGTCATCTAAATATACTAGAAGTGTTATATGACTGAGACTAATTTTAAACCTATCCATTAATCTCTGAAATGTTGCCGGAGCATTTCTTAGACCGAATGGCATGCGCATGAAGCAGTAAACTCCAAAAGGTGTAATAAACCCGCTTTTCTTCTTATCTTCCTCATGCATTCTTATTTGCCAGTAACCAGATTTGAGATCCAAGGTAGTCATATAAGGTTTGCTCTTTGCTGTGTGTAGCAAATCGTCGATACGAGGAAGTGGGTATCGATCTGGTATCGTAATCGAATTTAATCGGCGATAGTCGACGCAGACCCTAACATCGCCATCTTTCTTTGGTACCATGACGACGGGGGAAGTCCACGCTGTTTCACTTTCCTCGATTATTCCATTAGCCAACATCTCGTCGAGTTTGTCGCGTAGAATTGTTTGCTTGGTGACATTAAGACGATAAGGCGCACTGGAAATTGGTCCACTAGTGCCTGTTTCTATTCGATGCTCCGCCCGCGTGGTAGGAAGGCCATGTTCCTCAAATAAATTTGGAAATTCCTGCAGTATTGCATTCAGCTGGTTTCGATTAGTCGGGCATAGCGTTGCGGCTTCGTTTGGTTGCAGGGAGACATCGAAACTAAATATCTGAAGGATTTTTCGCTTGGTGCCTGTTTTCTTTTGTGGCGAGTAAGTGAGAGGTAGGCTGTCACGAAAAATTTCATCTATGTCTTCCGGTGCATACGCATTACTCGTGTGCTTGTTTTCTTTAACATTTGGGAATCTGGAGTCTGGAGCTTCCCATAACTCATCCCGTAAGGGTGACGTGAAAAACTCTGAGAATGGAGATAAAACGTCATCATTCTCGTCAACGTCCGTGATGTTAAGTTGTATTCTAGGATCTGGTACCTTAGTTGGTTCGCTTTCGATATTTAGAGATTTCTTCGGCTTCTTCGATTCTGCTGATTGATCCCGTGGTCTTTGTATTAGTCCTTGGTACTGTGGTTGAAACTCAAAACGCTCGAAAGGCCGGTCTGCGTAGTACCAGCACCGTTGTCCTAAGTCTAACACGATGCCAACTTTTTCTAGGAAATCTATACCTAATAAGGTCCTGTTGTCCACGGCGTTAGGCAGCACGACAAAGTTGATATTATGAGTTCTACCGCCTAACTCTATAGTAGTAAATGTTGTCAGTAACTCTGTTTGCTTTTGAAGTCCATCAGCGAGTGTGACTCGGGCTGTGGTTTTGGTGAATGCACAATTCTTGTCTTTTAAAAGTTTGTAGAGGGTGACGCCAGCTACGCTTGTTTTAGCCGCAGTATCTATATGTGCTTGGCCCTTAATACCACATATTCTTGCAGGAACTGTTGGGACTTCAGGTGTAGATCTTCAAAGCGTATTTATCGAATAGAAGTGGGCAGCTTGGGCATCGACAACTTTGCCGACATTAGTGCAATTGGGACAATTGCTGCGGAAGTATCCAGATCTGCCACATCCGTAGCAGTGAAGGTGACCTTTGTCGGTTTTGGTAGCGGTTGATTGTGTAGGCTCCGTATGTGTCGCAGTCGTTTTAGGTTGGTCTTGCTTCTGCCGTTTACGACATTCTTGTATGCTGTGACCTTTAAAATTACAAAACGTGCATCTTAATTTGGTTTTCTTTACCGGTAGCGTATCGGTTGATTCATTGCGTCGTAAAGTAGACGTATCCTTGAGTTCCATTTCTAGATGCTCAACTTGTCTAATGTGCATAAGACCGTAGATTAGATCAATCTGTGTTTCTTCGGAATGTCTTCCTTGTGGAAGTTTGGAAAGGAGTGCTCGTTTTTGACAAATAAATTCGTCAGTAGGTGCCGAGATTCCTTGAGGGGACTTGAAGATATCTAGGTAAATTTGATATGCAGGAGTTGCCGGAGAGAAAGCGGCACGGATTAATCGAATAGCATTATTCCAGTCTGTTGCTTCTCCTTTTATGCCTTGCCACCAAGTAGCTGCAGTGTCAGTAAGTAGTAGTGGCAAGCCTTTAATTGCGTCTTGGTCTGTGATTTGTTCCATATCCTTATAGACTGCTATGGTGTTTAGGAAATTGTCGACTGTCTCATGACAACGTGTTCCGTCGAATCGGGCCGTGCATTTGCTCAAACTCCCTTTCTTCCGATTATCTGGTTCTGTCCTTATGCCGGCTACGGCTTGTAGAAGCTGTTGGAATTGCTCTGGAGACATCGCCATGGTTGTTTGGCTTGCAGCAATGCGTTTACTTCGACGCGGAATGTTTGGTGAAATCGGATTGGATAAAGTCAACAGCGAATATTCCTGTCGTTATAACTGGAAAAAGCCGGACTGACGAAATTGCAATCTGTCAAATGTGACAGTTTCGATTCTACAAGACAAAAAAATGTCGAAGTATTCACGAAACTCTCACTTGCATTCAGGAATCCTTAATTCGAGCTCCACGTCAGGGCGCCAGTGTAGTAATAATTTTATTTAACAACAAACAAAAAATATTACTAAATGAAAATAACATGAACTATTTAAAGTATATAATAATACGTAATCCGTGTTCGCTTCTACCCTTCACCATGCTACTATGTATAGGACTAGGTTACATCACTATCGGTGTGGTGTAAGGCGATTCGAGTGGCGCCATATTACCATTTATAACAGAGTCTCAGACGTTGTGCGGGGCCTATCTACATGAAGGTGGTACTGTAGATAGAGCTGTATAGCCTGGTAGGGATCGTTTTGCTATAAATCATAAAATTGCTGACTTATTGCACTCCGTAGGCAGTATCGTGCATGTAAGGAAAAGTAGCGGATGACAACGACGACGACGACGACGACGACGGCATACACACAGGATTTTTTTCCTAAAAACCGTTTTTTCGTGTTGTCGTTGATGGAAAACGTAAAAATAACTCAAAAAAAATTTCAAAATTCCAACTTTTTTTGGGGTAAACCAATACTTTTCTCGCATATAAATAGGTTGACGGAAAAGTAAAACTAGTAGTAATTTTAAGTTTGAGAATTTTATAAAAAAATATTGTTCAAAAAGGAGCACACTACATGTTTTTGCATAATTTGAATGTTCCGTTAGCAAAAAGCTATTCTGAATTAATTCCTGTATTATTGCAGCAATATTGGCAAAAATTTATCTTTAATTGAGGTTGCTGCTGAATCAAATGTGAGATCAAGTAGCGATATTTTTGGTAAGTAAAAAAAATTGAATGTCGCATATAGAAAAGTATAACATTTATGTTCTTATTGTTGATCCACTGCACCAAAAACTGGGAAATTCTAATCCAATAAATATTGTATTATGATAATTAAGCCTTTAAAGAATATTATGAATATTTAAAATAAACAGGTAATCGTTTTATTTTATTAGGTTATCAAATTTCCACTTTTGCCTGTTGCTTTGGTTACATTTCGAATACACTGTACTTTGGCGATTTTCTTCATATTTGCTTATGTGAATGTTCATGTTTGAAAGCCGTAGGTGAAGACTGGGAGTACACACTGGTTGAATACTTTCGTTTTAAGATATTACGGGAGTTTTTTATTCTTCAAGATGTAGTTCAGCTTTTCAAAAGTTATCCAAGCCATTCCGATACATAGTTTTATCTTTGCTGTTTGTTTTTGTTTGCTAATCTAAGTTGTTGCAAGTATATTTTTTCATTTATTTGTTCGACTATCTTCTGTTCTCTAGTTATTGTGGCGTCTTTAACTGTATTTAGGTATCATAATTTTTGTTATTGAAAAGCTCACATTAAGCCAAATTCTCTTTGCTTCTGCATTTAGTTCGTTTGTCGTACTCGTTAGTTCCAATTTGTCATGTGAGATCGAAACGACGCAATCTTCATATTTTATATTGTTCATATATTTGTTTCACATTTCAATACCTTGTTCTTAGAGGAAATTTGCAGGATACAACATAAGACAAAACGACGAAATGTGGAACAAACAGATAATTCACTTGAGACAGTGGAATTGTAAAAGAAGAGGAAGACCCCAAATGAGATGAGCAGATGATCTGAAGAAACATGTTGTATCTAAATGGATGAACATCGCAATTGATAGCGAAGAATGCAAGCATCGTGGAAAGGCTAATGTCCAAAAATGGACGGATTGAAGCTATTTATTAGATAGATGTTATTAAAATATTATTCATGCTTGTTATTGTATTGTCAAAACAATTTAAGTTACATAATTTTTATTAAATCTTAAAGGGTCAACCAAAGATCATTAAAATTGGAAAAATGGAATATATTTAGGACAAGAGATGATTGGTATGTTCATAAATATCAATTTGCCGTTTTGGCGGGTAAAGGTAATACTATTTTCCAGAAAAAATATGAATTGTGTTTCATTATGCCCTCTCGTTTCCACTCGAAATATTGAAATTGATATTGTTATTTGTGACCAAAATCTACTTTCACTATTTGAGTTTGTAGAAATCAATCCAAACATATGGAAGTTGATGTAATTATTTATCAAGAAAAGTATACTTTCCTGATCAATAGGGAATAGGTGATAAAAGTAATATAATAACAACACTAATAATTTCAGATGTTGATATTATTATCAACTTCAGTTTGAATATTTTATGTAAAATAGCCAAGATTATTGCGTAACTCAGCCGAAAACTACGGGCTTAGAAATATCTTGAAGAATTTAGTTGGATCGATATCGTTATGAGAATTTTTACCAATATTATAAGACAAAAGCTCTCCAAGATTCGGCCGATTGCCTTTAATGAATCACCCTATACACAAAGATAGGAAATCACTTTCATAACATGGATTTAAAACTAAAATACACTTCAAAATCCAATTTTCTTCCCTATTCCTGAAAACGGAAACTTAGACAGATTAATAGCTATTTTAATCGACTGATGTTAGTAACAAACACGTTTTACTCTCTAGGTTTGTTCCAACACACAAATTTTAATCGTTCCGGAATCGTTATCGAAATCGTTCTTAAAAATTTGTAACGCAGGCGCCAGGTGTTTACCGTTCTAATAACGGTTCCAAAATAGATCGTGGTTGGAACGGTTTGGTTACTGATTGGAATCTTAATTCACTGGAATGAGTCAAAAATGTCTTCCTCCTCCTTATCACATATTGGAAAATATCGACAAATAGCACAAACAAATATAAATAAGATCGTTCCCACAAAAGTCAACTAATACGTAAACAAAAGAAAAAATCAAGTCAACTAACCTAAAACTAGATATGGATATAAGTACTGCGCAAGTCGGTTCCCTTGATACCAGCTTTTAGTGGAGTATCGAAATCATCGTTCCTGAACCAATTCCATAACGATACCAAATCAGGTTGGAACAAAACAGTTATCGTTCGCTAAACGGTTCTCTCGTGGTTGGAACGCATTTTTTGCTATTGCGCATGCGCGTTACCGTTCCAAGAACGGCTTTTTCATGTGTTGGAACAAACCTTCTATTACTACTACCTCTGCATTACAATAACTATAGCTTAGTCACAGTTGAAAGCTTACATAAGCAGTTATATCATTCGTTATCGGCACCTTTGATCTGTATGTTCCAATTTTTCCACTGCGCAACCGTAAGTTATTTCCTACGCTCATGGAGGTGGAGCCAACGGACACAATGATGATTTGAAAACTTATTAAACCGCCAACTACTGTGCGTAATAAGTGACAAATCTTCTGCGCATCTTGAATTTATTTCCTAGAAGTCGATGTGAGTGAGAGAAAAGATTGGAACAGTAAAATCGGCAGAGTGTGATCTAACTGCATCTGAAAACAATAAACTGTGGTTTTGTTTCATGATTTCAGTACAGCTTTGATTATTTCTGAGTATCCAGGACAGATATCGCACATGTACACTTTCTCCGCCCTCTCATGTATAACGTTCTGATGAAGTTCAGTTCTTGCGCAAAATTTCTAATAATGATATTGTCAATATGACACTTTTTATGTGTAGATTATTCGACTATCAATTTTGTTCTGATGCTTGTGATATCAAGGATAAAAATAAAACTATAAATGCTGTGACTATTTATTTAAAGCAGGGGTTCTCAAGTTTTTTTCATCGCGTACTCCTTCAAAATATATTTTCACTAATTGTACCTCTAGCTTATAATCTTGAAATAAAAAGTCCTAGTTCCTACTAGAATTCAAATAGGTCTTATTTGGTGTGACAATAAAATTCACATAAATAACAGTACAATCTACTGTAATAAACTATTTTAGAACACACACAATAGAAACCACGTTTCAAAAATACATAGTATATTTAGGACATTTGTTCATTAGTGTCTTCTAATTATTTAATAATAAAAAAACCTTGCTTTTCCTCACTAAGCATTTAGTAGTCAGGTACAAACGATGAGAAGTACAATTTAAGTCCAGGGCAGCATCCAGTTTGTTCATGTACTCGTTTTTCATGAATGCGTAGGTAGGTGTTTGCAGGCAAGACTTTGTGAATAGATGTCGCGTCGTTTCATACGTGTTCGAAAATTCACTCAAGTCATAGTGCATTTTTTGTGTGGAAAGTAGTATTACACCTGGTCGAGACGATGACCAACCAGCAATTTTATCTTATCCTAAATTATATATACAAAACTAAGTTATAATCCATTGATGTCACTCAGTTCTTAACTGCTTTCACTTATCACTGTGCTCTGCTTTCTGAACTTTCACTTGTTACACCAGGTCTGAAGATTTCCTCTTTTTCAATCTTCTCTTTAGGTAGTGTTGATCAAGTAGCTGAAGCATCTCGATGTTAACATGATTATGTAACCTGTCTCCGTGGTTTGGGCATATCTCATGATTTATTCCTTAACTGTTGGTACATTGAGGTCTCTGTGCAGATTTGCATTTCGAATATAGTATGGAGAGTTCACAATAGTACGGAGTATTTTGTTTTGAAATCTTTGTATGGGTGCTATGTTGGTTGAACTGGCAAAGCTGTAGTCCATATGTCCAAATGGGTTTTATAATTTGCTTATATATGAGCAATTTATTATGTGTTGACATTTGGGATTTTCTACCTATAAGCCAATACATTTTTTTCATTTCTTGTCTCTAGTTCTTTCCTTCTCTTCCTTACATGCTCCTTCCATCTTAGCTTAGCATCCAGAGTTATTCCGAGATATTTTGCTGTATTTCCATATGGTACCTCCATTCCGTTAACTGCGATTGGTATGTTTTGATTATTCGTTTAATTTTTAAAATGTATGTTTACCGATTTTGATTTATTAGGTTTTATTCTCCACTTTCTGGTTCATTCGTTGAATTGATCTTTGTAACTTTTGTGTAACTTCTTCCACAATTGTTCCTGTTGCAATAAGAGCGGTGTCATTAGCAAATGTGGCAATTTTTGTATCATTCATATCTGGTATGTCATATGTACATAGTAGATATAGAACTGGGCCAAGCACGCTCCCTTGTGGCACACCTGCTTTTATTTATTCAGTTACCTGTTTTGTTATGTATTTTTATTGAGCGTTCCCTAAATGAGAGCGAATTGATACATACAATTTAATATAACTGTTTGTGGGTTCATCTGTGAGATGATCTAAATAATATTCAATCATCAAATTGGTGACTTTTTGCACTCCGGAGGCTGTATCGTGCTAACAAACTGAAATAATTCAAAAAATGACAAAAATGTCGTACTTCAAGTACCATAGCATCCGTTGTACTAGCTATTGTAAGCTGAAAATCAATAGGGTTCATCTGTGGGATGTCCTGAACAATATTCAATCATAAAATTGGTGATTTGCTGCACTCCGGAGGCTGTATCGTGCTAACAAGACATACACACAGGATTTTTATTTCTAAAAACCATTTTTTCGTGTTGGTCTTGATGAAAAACGTAAAAATAACTTTTTTGTGGGTAAACCAATACTTTCCTCGCATATTAGATAGGTTGGGCGGAAAAGTAAAAATTAAGAACATAACTCAACAAATCACAGCTCTAAGCAACATTTGAACTGACCCAAAGACATATTGAAATTATCAAAATCAAAGCTATTCAAAAAGCACAGATATCTATTTATAGGACTCATAGCACCATACGATGTTCTATGAAAGGGCACATAAAAGGTAACTTGATTGCAATCATACTAACTACTACCACTATACTAAAAAGCAGGAAATAGGAAGTAGAGAAAGAACTATTCATGCATCAATTATCTATTGCATTACACAAATTGTGTCATTCGCAGGTGGTTACATAAATAGATATTTTTAAACTGACAAACAAAATATGCTATTTTTCAGTTGTCATTTCGATGTGAAAAACATCACTAAAACATAAAACAACAATGCGAAAAGTGAAACAAACGTTGGAATATCGTCTGAATATTTTTTATTATACTTTCGTGGCAAAGAATATTGTATGATACGTTTGTTAAAAGTGATTTTATTTTGCTCCTGGAGTTGCTCCACTCGTGGACGCTTATTTCGCAATATAAAATGCCACTTTTAGCAATTGTATCATAAATAACTATATTTTGATTTCCGTCCGTAAAAGGTCGTATCACATTAAATATTATTATTTTTAGACTACATCAGCGAAACCAAAAAAGGATCATTTTGACTTGGCGATTGTTGATTGGATGGCAAAAAAATATTTACCTTTTAATTTCTTCCATGACGAAGATACTCAAATATTTTTTAAAGAAATATCTGGAAAGGATTTTCCATAAAAGGATAAATTGAGAAGATTAGCAATATTACGATTCGACTGCCTAAAGCAAAAAATGACCGACATGTTGACAAACAATTCTTCAAACTTATCATTCACTACAGACGGCTGGACCTCCAATAGTGGCAGATCTCATTATGGAATTACAACACATTTTATAGATGACAATTGGGAATTGCAATCGATCGCTCTAGATTTTGTTCCTGCCCATGGAAAATATACAGGAAAAGACATCGCTCTCACATTTTTCAAATGTGTAGACGCTAAAGGCTTGATCCACAAACTTCAAGGAATAACAATGGATAATGCCTCAGCAGATACAACTTTTATTTAAGAACTTCAGGAATTTATTCCCGATTTAAATGTAGAGGACTGCCATTTTCGATGTTTTGGACATGTGATTAATTTGGCCGTGGAAGATTTGTTTCAGTTGTTGAAACTGAATTCTGAGGCAAATGAAGAATTGAGTGATGATAGTGTCGATGAGGAAGCCGAAGTTGATGAAATTGCAGATAATTCTAATGCACTATATAAAATACGTTCTATCTTTTCGAAAATTAAACAGTCTGAACAACTTTCAATTGAGTTCCGAAGTGCATGCGAGGCAACTTGTAATTCTCGCCAATTAACACCTGTGTTGGATGTGCCTACACGCTGGAATTCTATTAATGATATGTTGAAAGTAGCTCTTTAAGCTAGATATGGACTTGGTGTACTGTGTCAAAATGTTGTTGATTTAAAACAATATGCTCTTATGGACAATGAATGGATTCTGCTAGAAGAAGTGCACATTACCTATGGTGGTTGTATGTATCAATATACTAATAGATAATATTGAGAACAAAATATTTAAATGGGTTCAAAATGTAGATCGAACCGCTGTCGAAGAGCAGCTTATTGTTAATTTTCAGGCTGCGAGAGAGAAAATATTAAAGCATTATCGTAAAGCTAATTGGTTTTATGCTACAGTTTTAATTCTCGATTCACGGCATAAGTTAGAAGCGTTTGATATGACAACAGGTGGCCAAGAATTAAATGATACTTCGATTCAGAAATTTCAAGATATATACAAAGCCTATTTTAATCAATTAGAAGATTCAGAACGACAATGTACGAAAAGAACGGCGGCTAGGGAACGAGAAGATCCTGGACCGGAAAAGTCAGATTTTAAAATTATTTTGATGCTTTGTATGCAGTAAACCCTACTCATGCAGAAGGATGTAGGAGCTTAAAAAATCTTATTCTATGCCTCCATGTAATAAAGAAACAGATATACTACAATGGTGGAAAATGCATGCTTCTGAATTTCCTATTCTAAGTTTAATTGTACGAGATCTCTTAATCATACCGGCTACTTCAGTCCCGGCGGAAAGATTATTCTCATGTGCTGCATTAACTATATGAAAACATCGAAACCGCCTAAACAATGAATCTGTACGATGTTTGTTATGTCTAAACGACTGGGTGAAAAACAAAAACATTTGCAACCGAGAGGGCTGTTTTTTACCTTTGTTTTTTACAGTTATTTCATTTATAAAATAATGTTATATCTTTATTTTATTTAGTTGTATTACTTTCAAATACATGTTATTTTTTACCAATTGTAATTTTCTCTTCCGACTCTTATATTATAGCAAGTATTTAAGTATTCCTTATTGCACTGAAACAATAAGATTATGAATGATGAGATTTCGATTCTTTTACGAGACTCTCGTACGAGAAACGAGACGAGACGAGACTGGAGGCTGCGAGCCGAGACTTGAGACGAGACTTATCATTGCATCGGCGAGACGAGATAAGACTTTGTGAAAATCTCGTCTTGTTGGTCTCGTGCGAACCACTAAATCAAACACTCTGAATTGGTTTTAGGAAAGTTAATATTAAAAATGAAAGTCAGTAAATATCCCCTGATTGATGTTTAATATCTTCTTGGACCTTATGCCTCTTTTCAAAATATGAGATACATGTTTACAACAAAAAAAATAATGAAATACCTGAGCTCAGCTGAAGGCTGTAGCTTCAGTATGTAGTTAGGCTGAAGGCCGAAATCTACATAAAAACCTAATTCATACGCTAAATTAGCAGCTACAAGCAAAAAAACTTTAAAAAACAATTTGTAAATTAAACAAGCAGGTTCTACGATACCTGAGTAGAGCTGAAGGCTACTAGATCAGGGTGCCAAAGAGCTGAGGACCCCAATCTACACAGATGTTTCAAATTACAGGAAACGAACAAATGAATTATGCACAATTTTTCAAAATCGGTGAAACTCTAACACCAAAACTACAATTGATTCAATAAATTGGGTTCACACTACCGAAAACTATGAGTTTAAATATTTATAAATGCCATTACGTATATAAATGAAAATCGTCAAAGACAGAAAAATATACCTTAATATCGCAGCACCCTGATACGTACCGTTGTATACCTAGCGTTTAAAGCCAACAACTTAATATTCAAATAAAGTGTTTCACGTTTTAAACGTTGAACGAGTAATGTCACTTAATTAGCGCAAAAATATGACATAGGAAAAACCATATAATAAAAATTTAGTAAAATTTTGACGGTAAAAAATGAATAAACGTTGAAAGTATATAACAATATTAAATGAAATGACGTTTACTACGATTTTCCTGCTTCAGAACAGCAATCGAATCCCTCGATGTCGACGCTTCAAAAAAATATTCCAGCCCACCTGGCTACTGATCCAGGCGAGTGGTCTGGCTGACTATACTCCTCAATCGGCGGATAAAACCAAGATAAATAAAAAAAAACCTAAAATAGAGAAACGAATTAACCTACTCATAGGATTTACAATTTTACCCCAGTCAGCTTTCCGACTTCCCCTCGTAACATTCCATGATATCGATTACATTATAATTATCCAAAACCCACAAATAATCATACAACCGGACCTTTGGCAGTATAGAAGCTATCTACGTTACTAGCAAAAACTGCAAGACTGGTTTTTTTTATCGATTAGCATTATGATATCTAGAAACTATCAAAAAAAACACGTTACTGTACACATCCCTGAATATTATTCAGCCCCCGTGATATATTCTACTTCCAAAAAATGTACGAAACAATAAGAGAATTGACTTGATAAAATTTATGAACTGTACCAAACTATTTCACACAATACATACTTCTACCATCTACGATTCAAAACTTTAAATTGCTACGTTAACTACCTATAAAATTGTTAATTTCGAGAAAGTGTTCAGAAATTTACCTAAATATTGAGTTCCTTGAGCAAAACTATCCACGTGGTTCTTTAAATCCTGCAAAAATCCTGGAACGCGCTGCTCATCGGAACGGTTTTCCACACCAAAACGCCGGGTCGGACCCCCCTAGATGCTAACTCACACCGTATTTTCCTCCCCTAATCAGATAATATACTTTCTACCTAAAATGGCTGACTAAGTGCACCAATTTTTAAAACTCGCACAACGTGGTCTATTATTAGACGTCTGATGGGGAACTGGCTTCCTTCTCATTACACTGGCCTCTCGTGAAAACCAGCGACAGTTTTGCCAAATTTAATTTTCAACGGTCGGGCGATTTTTCGCTTTACAAGTTTCTACCTTCTGTTGTGGTTAGCCTAGAACCCCAAATTGTGTTTTTGGCGTTATAGTTGCCACCTATAATATAACGCCCTTCAAAATGCTGCAGAAAGTTTAAATAGTCATCTATGTGTATTCCATATCTTGGAGGTGAATAGACTGCTGAAATAGAGAAGTTATATGGACCAGTTTCAATGTTCACTGTGGTTGCCTGGATATGTTCAGTTTCTTAGTGCATGACTGGAGCTTTTTGTCGGTACAGACGGTGCGCTCTATCTTTCCGCGAACCCCTTTGCAACACTTTGGGAACCACTAGGGGTTCACATACCCCAGGTTGAGAACCACTAATTTAAAGCACTTTTTAATTCAGAAGAACAAAAGCAGTTGAGGATGAAAGAATGATGATCAGTATTATAATTTACACATAAAAAAATCAATTATGAAACTAATAGTTTCTCCGCAATGGATTTTTGTTATAAACCACGTGTTTACAAGTTTTCAATAGGAGTGAAGCTTTTAGTATGTCTACAATTATCAATTTTCAACGTAAATTGTAGATCTTTAATGAAACAATTAATGACAATGTATCTGATGTTTAGATAAAAATGTTTTAAAACTAAAATTGATTTATACAATTTTGTAAATCCCGGCGGAAAGATAAATGTTCGGATGTAGCACAACGGTTGAGTGCCAGTGAAACAACTCCTTTTTTAAATCGTCGGCGTCGGTCGGTCATGTTTAACAGTCGTTTTAATTGCCCAGATCCCCAGCGTAATACCAACCACTAATTGCTTCAATTAAATACTCGAGAATCTGAAAACAGGAATCCAGGGTCGGAGAAACTCGATTCAAAAAAATTTGTGAATTTCTTAGATTCGATTTTAGACTAAAAATAACATTTTTGGAAAAATTACTGTGAGCCAACAAGGGTGAATTGCTGTTTCTATTCCATAATTTGGGAATGCAGTATTCACGTAAATACACATGACAAGTTACACATTTACGACTTCTAAAACCTGTTTAGTTTTTTCTAGTATTTTTTCTCCAACATTATTCAATATCATTCCCACTATGCAAATAAATATCACAGTTATGTTAATTCAACATCACATTGTGATAATGTTCTTCCTTTTTTCCTCTTGTTTTCATCACATACACATCTATACAACGCTTACGCCCAACTTTTGGATGTTAACTTTTGTGATGTTTCAACTTAACTTCTCAGCGATGTTAAAGCGCTGCCTTTTTACATTACTGAGATGTTACTAGAACTTCCTCAAAAGGAACTCTTTATAACGAACTAAAAACAACATTTTTGTTACATTCTGAAATGCCTTTTAACTTCTTGTCAATGTTAATGCAATGTCTAAAAAATAACATCTTATCAATGATCTAAATGCGACATTTCATAAACAATACAGTGTATTCTCTTAGATGTTGAATGGACATTGCTTAAACCTCTAAATAATATACCTAAAACTTTCTACATGACATCTTATAGATGTTTCTGTGCCTAATCAGCAAATACAGGGTGAACAACTAAGACCGCCGGCTGTCGGCCATATTTCAAAAAATAATCATGGTACAACTTTAAAAAAATACCTTCAGAAAAATTACCCTCAAAAATCGCTGGAAAATATTTTTGAGTTCCTAAACTATCTGCTATGGGGTGGAATGAACACTTAAAAACATAATACTGTGATTATTTCCAATAAAAACATACTAAAGGTATCTTAGAAATACAATTTTTGATATATTGATGAGATTATGAAAAAATGTAGTTAGGGACTTTTTGTCCTTATTCTTCAAATAAGCGGTGGGGGAAGGTCAACCTAAAAAACAAATGTCGTAACACTTTTTTGTTTTTTAATCGATATCAATGTTTTTGGCGTCATTTCAAAGAGTTTTTCCTCTTTATTAAGATATGCTTAACAAAAATAACAAAATTGGATCGGATATTTTAGAGACTGCAAAATATTTTCCAGCAATTTTTTAAGATCACTTACCTAGAGGTGATTTTTTTTAAAGTTGTACCATGATTCTTTCCTGAGATGTGGCCTACAGTCGTTCTTAGTTGGTCACCCTGTACATTTAAAATAAAATAGCAATCCAACCTAAAAAAAATAAAATTGTGTAAGCATATTACATAACAAGTGTGGAAAGTGGGAACTATTGAACGCATTCAGTGAAAGCAAGAAATGAAAAAGGGTATATTAATCTGTAGTTGCCATAATGTAACATACTTTGAAACTGAATTAATAAAGTTTAACGGATACTCATACATTAAAGCTAGTTTACAGAAAATGTATTAGAATAGTTTTTTAATAATATTAAAACTAATAAAAATTTTACACCATAAAGATTTTATGAAACATTACGTTAAATCAACAGAAATCCAATCTGATTAAAAAAAATTTTATGGTTTACTTACGGTTACTTTTTCTCACGCAAGAGTCGCTGTTTCGAGTGCCTCAACTATTCCATAACGTACACTTCAAAATCATTATCTGTGGAACATTTAAAGGTGTTCTGGACAGCAGCTAATAAAACCATTACTTTAAATCAAATTGTGCCCATGGAGACCTTTGATCGGTCATCATAAACTACATCAAACTTGATTTTCAGCAAATTAACTGGGTCCCACTTTCCACAAGATACACGCGAGGCTCTTCAAAGGAATAACAATTTATTTTATTTCGAGAAGTGACTTTTCATGATTTACCTTCTATTACATGCCTCACTCCGTTTGGCAGGTAAATTCAGGTGTGCCATGAAAATTCATATTTCTTTTCTGTATAAAATAATATACTTTTCTCATCTTGTTATTTTCATCCTGGAACATATTGTATATTACCATCGTGGAATTGTAACTTAATGAAAACTAAGCATTATTAATACGCTGTATACAAAAAAAACTACTTATGAAGAAGAGATATGAACACATTATCAAGTTAAATGAGTTTATAATTAATTGTATCCAATTGAGTATCCAATAGCTGTGTTTCTACAATAATAAATAATTGAATTCTGTTTGTTCACTGGAGCATTCAGTGTCATAAGTTACATATTCCTCAACTAGCTAATATAGGTACCATTGTAAGGGACAAGTACAGCTTATTTATTGTATTCATTGTATTTTCAAATGGAAATGAGCTTTTTAATATAAATTTCTGTTTTTAAAGTCTTAAACAGTCACTAATTGTTCACAAGAATTGTTAGTATTAATGTTAAAATTTTCTAAACCTGCAAAACTATATTGATGGCTATGACTACTACTACAAAAACAAGAACTAGAGATACTCGATTCAATATTTTTTGTATTGTTTAATACAATGTCTGTATCAGACTATCTGAAATATTTATTCCCCTTTCTTTACATAATTACCAACTATTTGTTTTTTATTTTATTTATGTAAGTAACTTCTGAAACATCTTGAACATTGAAAATATTTTCTTCTAGATTCAAATCTCTACCAACATATGAGCATGTTTTATTATCAATAATAATATCTACCCTATTGCAATATTAAGTTTTTTGTAGGGTGTTTAAAAACACTAATATGAGCATATTCCACGAAGTAAGGGTCGAGACAGTCAATTTCATTTTTTTTTGTAGGGTATAATGCATATCTAGTATTTAAAATATTGTGAATCGTTTTTAAAATATACTTACTAACTAAAATATTTCAAAAGTTGGAAAAACCCTTATTTTGTAAACTCTATTATATAATGTTAGTGTACAATTCCGCCACCTGGAATTTCAATGTACAATAGCCGATTAAAGTCTTGAATGAGTATTAAGTTTTGATAATTATGATTTTGGAATAGGTACTTACCGATAACAACTGTTGTTTGTCCATTATTACAAGAATTATAACTAAGTATAGAAACTGAAGCTAAGTAGGAACTAACGGAAACGAAGACAACTTTATTCAAGTACTTGCAAAAAATGTTCGCCATTTCATGCTTGTCATTTGTTTCCACAGATAAAACTTCTTCTTCTTCTGGTTTTTGACCTCTTGCTTTACAGCATCCGGCCACACAGATAAAACTACTGTTTGTTTCGTTCGTCAGTTCCTCTTCTGTTTACTTCTTTTTTTTATGTGACAGTGATGTTTAATATGAGATATTACTGAGAGTTTTATGAACTTACTAAAAATGATTTCGAAAGATGTAAAAGTAACTGCAATATGTGATCATCTTAGAAACATGTTAATTTGTAATATTACAGTAACGTTCTGTATGTTATATTAAGGCGGGTTTATACAACATTTACATAGTCATAATCATGATCACAGTCACAATCATAAGATTTAAACTAATTATTTCTTATAGCACCGTTTATACAATTGTCACAATCACAATCATAAGCATAATTTTACTGATCTTGAAGTTCCTAACTTATAACTTTATGATTATGATTAAGACGAGAATTGAAATGCGCATGCGTCGTAACCAACAGGCGATGAGCCATGTTGACAAAAAGGCGTCTTGGTTGAAGAATGAATTTTATTGGCCGTTTTTTGGAGGTATTTCTGTGCTCCATCAATCATTGTTTATATTATACTTCATTGATTTGACTGTTGGCTAATTTCATTTATATGAATTTTATGCTTATGACTGTGACTATTAAAATTGTATTAACGCCTTTTAGAATTGTGATTACGTTTATGATTCTGACTGTGATTATGATTATGACTATGTAAATGTTGTATAAACCCGCCTTTTGTGAGAAGTATACAAATTAACATCGTATGTTTGTTTCCTATAGGAAGTTGCTAAAAAGAAGTTCATAGGACGTGTATGTAACTGCGAATACAAGTATTATTGTGTACATCACAAATATGTTTTATTTACATGACTTGGATGTTAATAGAGTTGGTAATAAAATTAAGACGTCTAGTAGATATCTTATTAACGTTTTAAATAAACATCACGAAAAGTCTCTAAAAAGAACATCACAAAAAAGACTTGTTATGTTTCTTGTTTAGTGGGTTCGTACTTGCCTTGACTTGCCGTTTGCTTTTGGTAGACTATCTCGTTAACTGTATTGTTTATTGGCTTGCCTAATTAATTTTCAACGCAGTTGGCTATGATCTGATAAGGATTTGTATAGAACGAATTACGTTTGTCCATAACACCTCTTTATTCTTCGAACGATTCAACAGTCAAGAAGGAATATTTTTGTGATTGAAAAAGTTATTTAGTAATTATAACAAACAACAACCAAGAGATTCTTGGGTAATTCACGCAAAAAGTAAAAAGGTTACTGAAACAGAGTGGTAACCGCAGACATGCACGTTTCTGGCTCATTAGCCGTCCTCGGTACGGTATAACCAAATAAGGTTGTAAGACTTGGGAGCAAAGCTGTTGATCGAAACATGGGAAAATACAAAACAACAGATTTCAACAGGAAAACCAAAACGCATCATTTATCATTTGTGCCTTCAATTGGAAGATCCCGAGTTTTCGGGACAACAACCAACATCGACACGGAGGCGCATATAGCCCCCCTGTCTGAACGTTCGAACACAGAGTAAACAGCTAACAAGTTGTCTTCGTACATCTTGTTTTTAGTAATTATTATAGTAAATTGGAAATTTATAAATGTGTCGTCGCCTCTCCTACCTTTTTATCTCGTATGTTCTTTTGCTTTCAACCAATTTTCTTGTGAGATTTTTATAAAATCGAACATTTTTTTATCGCTGTGTTAAATGGGCAAATCTAATTTAGCAACGTTTATGTGAAATGTATTTCTTTCAAATTTTCAATGATTTTGTCTGTTTGTTAAACTATTATGCCAAATCGACGACGAGTAGCTTGACCTTAATGTCCTGAATCAATTAAATTTTTGTAGGCCTGTCCAATGTTTTCTTTTTGGGCTACAATTTTGGAATTCCTTAATATTATCGGGATTTTGAAGTTTCTCAATATTATTGGGATTTTGGAGTTCCTAGCTATTACTGAAATTTAGAAGTTCCACAATTTTACTGGTATTGTGGATTTCCTCAATATTACGGGTTCGACCGATATTAGATTTTTCAAACCTCTCTTCACAGATATTTGGGTTGTCTGTTATTGGTCCGTACTGTGTCCCTCACCATTACTGGATACCCTGAAATTTGGAAATCAATGTTCAATTAGGATGTTGGATATTTTTGAATCTATTTGAAGTAAATGCTAAGTCATTATTTTTCTTACTATCTAGTTACCACGTTGTTTCATTTTCTCAAAAAATTGTTAATTGAAGAGCATATTTATATCTGGATTTATTTCGTTTATTTTTATTTTTATTATGTCTCGTAACATTTATAAACTGTATTAGATTTGGAATTTAATGGTTTTGTATATTTCCTATTAAATTATAAATAAATATACTGGCGCCAGTATTATTTTAACACCACTTAAACTAACAAATATGGAATTGTTAAGGTTGAGAACCACACCTACTGAGCTAGTAATCTTCGACTGCCAAGAGCATTAAATAACAACGGTTAGTTAAAAATTGTATAGTATGTATCTAGTAGTGCAGCGTTTCCCAACCTGTGGGGCGCGTCCTCATAGAAAAACAAAATTATATTCATTCTTACATTAGAAAAAATTAAGTAAGTCAATATATTTTTAAAGTAATATACTTTTTATAAGTATAGTTTATTTACGATAAAAAGACGATGATGTCATTTTTAGTTACTTTCCTGCTTATCAGAATAAATATTATTTTACCAATACAATTTATCCTCAACAGCCAGGGCAATTTACAGCTAACGGGTTGGCAAAACTTCAAGACGTTGTCAAATCAACTGGTAAAATTTCCCAGTTTGTTTTGACGTTTATTGACATTCGATCATCGTCTAATATTTACAAGTTTTTTTAGTGTTTTTAAATTAATTGCTTCTTTAAGATGAAAAAAACAGTCATTTCCATAACTAATTATTCAGACAAATCTGCAGTGTGTGGTTAATAAAATGCCGAAGCAGATGAACAGAAAATGTCAAGAGATGGTAACACCTTTGTTGAGCTATTTTGAACGAGAATGCCTAAATGCTTACTGCTGCAAGAGACGTAAGTAATAGTATTCGCTATTTGTCTTCATCATTTTTAATATTATTGTTACATATTTAAATGTAAATGATTAAATGTTTTCAATGTTAAGTTAGGTTAATTAAACTTGATAATATATTATTCTATCATAAATTGAAGTAATTATATTGTAGAGAGTTGCAGAAGCTTTACAACTTAGCGTTACCACTGTTAACCGTATTGCCGCCAAGCATAATAGAGGTGAACAGCCTAAAAGCCCACCTAAAAAGAAACAACGCATAAAACCTACTGTTGAAATTGATAACTTTGATCAAAATGCTTTCCGAAATGTTATATACGAACTGTATGGAAGCAGTGAGTATATTGAATTTACTGTTTTATTTTATTCACAATCAACTAACACAATATTTTTTCTGAGGAACACACAACTTAGAAAACTTTAAGAGACAAACTCCAGGAGCGTGAACTCTTTAATGGTTGTTTAACATCACTCTGGAAGATAGTGAAAAATATTGGATTCAAATACCAAAAAGATGATCCTCGTCGTGGTTTAATGGAGTTGCCACATATTGCATTAAAACGTGTACATTTTCTACATGCATATGTCAAGATAAAAAGGTAAGGGTTTATATCAATTTGTGTTTTCGGATGAGACCTGGATACTTAAAGACGGTCCTGTTGGACAGTCTTGGCAAGATTCTAATCATAGAAGCGTGAAAAAAACCAAAATTGGTGGTCCAAAGTAATTGAATAATAAAATTTAGCAGTTAATATTTATGATGTACTAACATTCCTGTCATTTTAAGACCTTTTCAAATATTTATTAGTCACACTATTTGATTAAAATCTATATAATCATTAATAGTTGTTTTGAGCTATGCAGCCTATCTAGGAAACCTAGCAGTAATTTGTTATTTCCTTATTGAAGGTATATAGTATTGCACGCTGGTTCCTCTTGTGGATTTATTCCTGGAGCAGGGCTGGCTTATTCTTCAAAAAATCAAGATGGTGATTACCACGGTGAAATGAACAGAGAAAATTTTTCGCATTGGTTTGAATGCCAGCTTTTACTGAACTTGGAAGAACCTGCAACAATTGTAATGGATAATGCAATTTATCACAGTACAGTGATCAATAAAGTACCAACAACATCTACCAAAAAGGCTGATATACAGAACTGGTGGATACAAAATGATATTCCTTTTGAAAATACTTTCCTCAAAACCCAATTATCAAATTTAGTATAACGGTAAGTTGATATAAACATTTTTCAATATATTATGCTAATATTTAGATAACTTATTTTGTTTAAATATATGCATTTCTGTAAAAATAAACCACCAACAGTATATTAAGCTGACATATTATCCGAAAAATATGGTCACAAAGTGCTTCGACTTTCCCCTTACCACTGTATGTTCAACCCAATTGAACGTATTTGGGGTATAGTTAAAAATTTTTATAGACATCATGTGGAAACTGATGGTTCTTCAACAGAACAAGCAATATGTGTATGGAAAAAGTCTTTAGAAAAAGTGACTCATATTTGGTCAAAGACAGTAGAGCACACTGAAAAAACTATATAGGATGGGTGGGATAGAGAAGTAGTATTTGATAGACAGGATATGCCTCCACTTATTATTAATTTTGACAGTGACGATGAAGATAGTGATGATTTTGTAGTGGAGTAGTGGAAATCTTGTGTTTTATTTTTTGTATATTTTTATCCAATTTCCACCTTTTCAAAATCACTAATAAATATTATTAAATTGATAAGGTACAGTTATTTTATAACACAAATTAAAACAACAACCACAGTATCTCTACATCAAGAGTGACTGCTCGTCACTCGCGCCATGTCACGTCTCAACTCCGCCCTCTTTTAAATATTTTTGCGCTAGACGACAGACACTCTTATACCGAAAATTTCGTCTTTTCCCTCTCCCCGCAATTCTATTTTTTTTAATTAATTAAAAAGTATATTATCTACAGGCAAAGTATGCATATATTTGCCATATAATTCATATATGATCTTCCATTTGCAGCATCAATGATAATTTTCCATGTATTTATTGAAAAGATATTCAGTCCTAAAAAATAAAAGTTGTAACTTTTGTAAAAATATTTCTAAAGTTTAAGACTTTTCATGTGTGGTTTCGATATTTCGCTAAAAAATCAATGTCGCTACCGGTGATTCATTTATTGCAGGTGTGGTGGTCGATGATTAAATTTCATTCACCCTGATATACTGAATATCGTTATTCTTGACGCCGTTCCCAACGTCATGCATACGCAAGGCTGTGAACGCTCTATTTGCGAATAGTTCCTAAAAATGATATTCTCAAGCACCGTTCCTAAAATCATCGAATTGTTTCGTCCCTCACATCAGCGTCAGTTGACGTTATAATACAAATGTCATTTGTCATTTTGTTATGTCAAAAATAAATATAAACAAGCTTTTCAAATATGTTTATCAATTTCTTCTATAAAAATGAATTCTACAAACCCAAATTGAAGAGGCATACACAAATAATAATAATTTACTCATTTGGAACATTCTAATGAAGTGTATTTAGTGCAAAAAAACAAGTCTATTCTGTAACTTGTCGTTACGGTAACGATAATTTTTCAGAGTAGATTCTGTAATATCGTTGCGTTAAAATCTAAAGACAAAACATAACGATAATATTTTTACAATTTTATAAGGGTTGGTATATTTTTGACATATGCTAGGTAGCAAAAGATTACCGATTTATTTGTTTATAGATGTTTGGTTAAATAAGCTTTTTATTCACTTACTCACGTAATTTTTATTATGGATAAAGACAAAGTTAAAACACCAATATAGGCACAATGTATAATGTATTTGGATGAATTGAATACAAAAATGAACCGTATAGGAATAACAAATTTGATGCTATAAGCCCTGTTATTATTAAAAACATAGGGAAACAGCTTTCAGACAAATTAAATAGTTTAGGTGGTTCTATTAAGGATTCAGCAGAATAGAAAAGGGTATGTACAATACTTGATTTTCTTTTTTTATTAGTATTATCCATAATAGCAGTAATTACATATGTTTTTTGTTATAATTTTTACCAATTTCAGACATTCACCGACAGGAAGTGTCCAGTTAAAGCAAAGACAAGAAAGAATAGAATTATCACAAAAGAAACAGGAAACATAGGGTATCCTATTAAACCTTTATGAGATACTGAAGAACCATTACTCGATGTTACAGGTTGGGTGGTAGTCAACGGCATATTCTATATTCATGACATAGGATTAGGTATGAATTACGTGATTTTTCAAATTTGGTTATATCCACTAAAATTTTAAAATTGCATACATACCAAATAATGAAGAAATTAGAGAAGAGTCAGAGAAAGAGTTCCCAAATCAAAGTAGGATTCCTAAGAATCAACTAGTTGAACACACTAAGTTGAAGAGTCACTTAAAAGACCATCGAGGAAAGGAAAACGTCAAGTACTGGGGTGCAAGACTCTAAAATAAAGTAATTGTAATGATGAAAGTGAAAAAATAATAATCCTGAAATAAATTGCAAAAAATGTCACAGATATGAGGGTAATAAAGGAAAAAATGCTAAACCTGCGTTAATTCAATCTTCGAGTCAAGTATCCTGATTATGATTTTGTGTTGGACATGGATTCATATTCTTAAATTGCCCACAGTGTGCCCCCCTGTCCGT
The DNA here is from genome assembly GCA_963921935.1 of Galeruca laticollis. Lineage (NCBI taxonomy): Eukaryota > Metazoa > Arthropoda > Insecta > Coleoptera > Chrysomelidae > Galeruca > Galeruca laticollis. Next base: position 35,411,661 of record OY998175.1, read on the forward strand.
AAGTGGGTGTCAAGTTTTTTGTTATTGATTTTAGTTATTAACTTATTCTTTTTTACTACATGTTCTAAATCCTAAAACGCAATAACCTAATATCAATATTTATTAGTAGTAAACAAGATTTGTCAAAAAATATCAATATAGCTCAAGAGGAAAGTACTTTTATTTTTGAAAATATCAAAAAATTACACTTTAAAAAGTTGTTTGCAATTGAATTTAATACTCACTTGCAGAGTTACAGCTACCTGACTCTAGTATTATTTTACTTCCTGTTTCAAACTGTTTTATTAATAATTTTACAAAAAAGTTACTAGCTATAAAATTTTATATTCGGTAATTGCATTTTATGTGTTAGACTATGCAGAGTTTTCACAAAGAATAATTTTTTTTCTAAAATCAATAGTTTTTAATATGGTGTTAATTTAACGGTATACACTGAATAATCAGTTTATTAAAAAACATCTATATTTTCAGATATTTGTTGGATTGTGATGTTATGTTTAGTACAATACTTTAGGTAGGAATTTTGCTTGGACCAGGTTCCTGAGTCACCTATACTTTAATCAGTGTTATTGGAAAAAATCGTATACAGTGCAAATTCTTTAAAACCCGACAGACCAATTTTTTTATTCGAAGTGATAGAGTAGTACTTCCTAAGTAGTTAAATTATTTTCTACTACTTTGCCTTAGGGAGTACTACTCTATCACTTTGAATAAAAAGTTGTCCTATGTAAGGTTTTAAAAAACTTGCATTGTCGTTATGTTTAGTAAAATAACATAAAAAAAATAATTCAATAAAACAATTCCAATTTTCTTCCTATAAGAAAGTTAATTTGAATTTATAGTACATGATCGTATTAAAATGGACATTGTAAATTTTCTGGAATTGTTATTTTAATAATTGATATTTTTCATTTTGATTCTTATAAATGGTACCATGTAAGAGCCATAACACAAGAAACTTAAGAAAATTGTTCTTCAATTATTGTATTAAAATATACAAAAAGTCTTGCTCAATTAAAGAGATTATTTGTAATTTGATTGCAAACTGTATTATTAACCCTATTTAATAAATGAGCATCGTCCAATCGGCCAATATCATCTTCATCGACAAAATTGTTGTCATGTTCCTATAAAATTAGATATTCATCAATTTGTATATTCCGAAAGAAGGAGATTGGAACTTAAGGGAACTGTGGATGGAAATAACAGTCAACTCATGATATGGGAAAATGCCGAAGAAGATGAAGAAGGTATAATCCTTTTTATAATAATGTTGTGGAGCATAAAACAAGCATATATAATTCTTGACACAAATGCAGGATCGTATTGCACACCTTTGAGCATTCCATTGGTTCTTTCAATGCAATTCCGAACGTCTATGAACGACATTGTTACTGATTAGAGAATATGCCTCTAAAATTTGGTTCATAAGCGATACAAAATTTAGCAGGTAAGGTTAGAGTAGTTACATTTGTTTTAGAATGAAGGATGTAACAATTACTGGTATTACAATCTGATAAATTATATTAACAACTTATTGAAACAAAGCATCTCTTCGTTGAATGATTGGTCCTGATGGTATTCCAAATTTGGTCTCGAAACAGGGTAGTATATCCTTAATGCTGCCTTTGTGTCAGCTATTTCATTTATCTTTATCTTCATGTATGTTTCCTGATAGTTGGAAGGAAAATTTTGTTTCTCCGATATTTAAATCAGGTTCAAGAAGTGATATTAAAAATTATCGCAGTGTATCTATACAGTCTTCAATCCAAAATGTTTTTGATAGTTTGATGTATAACTGTTTGAATTGGCAGTGTTAAGAGATTATAATTAATGAGTAGCACAACTTTAGGGGGGGGATCAATTTACGGTAACCAATATGCTTACATACAATGGTACGCTGTCTGCTGCCTTAGAGAGAGGGCATCAGGTTGATGCCATATATACTGATTTTTCCCAAGCTTTTGACAGAGTTAATCACTTGTTGATTGAGGAATTAAAAAATTTAGGTTTATCAGACAAATTAGTGAATTGGGTGTTTAGTTTTCTTAGTGGGAGAAGTTTGAAGGTAAAAATTGGGAACTTTTTGTCAAGAGTGATTGGTGTACGTGCTGGTGTCCCTCGGGGGGGGGGCACTGTTCTCCGTTGTTGTTTAGCCTGTTTGTTAATGATCTCAAAGATGATATAAAGGAGTGTGAGTTTTTAATATTCGCTGATGATCTCAAATTATTCTTAGTGGTTTGGAATGACATCGATATTGGTTTAATTCAAAGGAAGCTAGATAATCTGTCTGAATGGTGTCGGGTAAACTTGTTGGATTTGAATGTTGAAAAATGCTTTAAGATCTCTTTTAGAAAAAAGGAAACTATGATCTCATTCTCGTATTCAATAGATGGTCAATTGCTGATAAGTAAAGAATTGGCTGAGGATTTGGGAAAACTTTTTGACTCTCACTTAAGTTTTGGTGAGCATATCAATCAATTGGTGGTTGGGTCTCGAAGGATGTTGGGATTTACTTTGAGGAATTGTAATGATCTATCTCTGGAAGCTGTGAGGTCTGTTTATGTTGGGTTGGTCAGATCTCAACTAGAATATGGAACAGTTATTTGGACGCCTCAATATTTATATTGTTTATAAGTTATTACTCGAAAGATTACAAAACAAATTCTTGAGATATTGTAATTATAGATTTAATTTGAATCTCATTGATCATGACTATTCTCATATTTTACATGAACTAAAATTGCTTACTCTGGATAAAAGAAAGCTTATGTTTGACATTTCTCTGATTTATTAAATATTAAATGGTATTGCATCATGTCCATCCTTGCTGCCTGAAATATAAATATATCTTGAAGTTCCACAAAGAGCGTTGCGGCATTGTAAATTATTTTCCATTAGTTTTCACAGAACTAATTATGGTAGACATTCATTCATAGACAGATCTCTAGAATTTTTAAATAGAGAGGATAGATTGGATGTTTTTAATGGCTCATTCAAAGTCTTTAATAGTACTTTACTAAGGTTCCTTTGAAGTGATTGTATATATATGCTTGTTATGATATTATCATGTTGTGTTACTGTTACTTAGTTAAGTTAGTTGAATGTAAACATAACCATATTGTATGCTGTTGTATTTTGTAGTGGGGGTTTTCCGATTAAATAAATAAATAAATAAATATAACGATGAAATAAAACAATATAATTTGTTTAAAACTTCATTATATTTGAACTAATCTTCAATTTCAACTATTGGACGCGTTTCACTCGCACAGTAGCTTTCTTGTAACGAATTCGTCTATTTACATTATCTTTAGTTAGTTTAATACATTTCCTTCTATAATTTGGTTCAAAAGCTCAATTATAAATAGATTTTCTTTACGTTCCGTGTTGTTATTGACAGCATAGAAAAAGTTTATATATATGTATATATATATATATATATATATATATATATTGTATTAATATATGGTTTTTCTTTTTTTATTATTTATTTATTATTTGCCCCACTTTGGGGCCAATTATATCAATTTTTTTTATTATAGCCCTACGTTGGGCCGACAATTTAATTAATAATCATATTTATTTATTTTTATTTATTGTTTATTTATAATTACTTTACTATTTATACCTTATTATTTGTTTATCGAACTTACCTTATTTATTTTACCTTCGGCTGCTGATCAATTTTGATATTGGGGCATGAAAATATATACTCCTAATCTTAGTTGGATTGATGGGCGATTGAAATAAATTTAAAAATCACCATATGCTTTTATATATTTAATTAATGAATAAATTGTTTTAAAGAAAATGGATAAGAATGTTCCGATTGAAACTTATAATTAATTATTTATTTAGTATCACATTTTTATTTAATTATAGAAATAAAATTATCCGATGCCTATGGTGTGCTCCTATCGCATACTGAAATTAATAGTCAACCTTCAAAAATATACAACGCTTGCGCAGAGCAGTCTTTTGTTACACATCTCACATTATTAAATAACGCTAAACGTTGAGAAAATTGAAATATATATGATTGATTTGTGTGGCTGTGTGTTATTTTAACTTGTATAAAACAAGAAAAGATTCTATGGTGATAAACAACGAAACAGATTAATTACATATATGAAATTACCAACTATAAACTATAAAAGTATTTTTAGAAATCTCTTATAAACTACATGTATAGATTGAAAAACAGGTGAGTAATCATTGTTATACTCTATAAAATTGAACGATATATTAATTATTTTTCAAAATTGTTCTTTGTATTGTTTATTTATGGCCTTTAATATTTATTTTATTAGTTAATTGAATGATCATTTATATTTATTGTTCGTCTTTGGAACCCAAAGAAATAAATTCACTAACCTGTTATTTGAGAAAACGATTGTCTCAAAATGTCCGCACCTATTAGCGTCCTTTCTCATTGCTGTAGATCACCAAGTTTCTCATATTACTTAGAAAAGACTCGTTTTGGATCGGGAATTTGTTTTCATTTGTTGGTAGGATCTCTGGTTGAAAAACTACTTTGTAGAATGACCGAAATACTTAATTGTAATAATTTTTCGCAACAAATTTGAGGAGCCCCGACATGGAGTTGCTTATGCTTCTACCTTCCTCGCCACACTCAATTGTTTTTTTATCAACAAACTTGCTTCAAGCGGATGTTCATAAACTACTAGATATACAATTTTTTATAACGATTGATTGTCATTCTTATTTGTCCAAAATCCCTCTATTATTCACATAAATGTCCTATTGTTTTATATTATTTATACTTTATATTGTTTATAATTTCATAATACGTCACAATCAGTTCTATAAATTGTCTTGTTAATTATTTTAATTTTCAAAAGTCCTGTGATTGGTGGAAACTTAAATTATAATTATATAATTTTGGTAACATGAACAATTATATATCATATATGTAATTATTCCATTTGTATTCTACTATTTGTTCATTCAATTATCATACATAGTTTCTTAATGATTTTCAAATTTTATTTATTCATCCCTCATGTATTCAATCAGATTTGTTGGTACGCATGTCAACATAATATGACATTTCTGGTTTTTGTACTTCCCTATATGAAAATAGATCTTTAAAACTCATATGTATTATATAAATAATATTTAATCTTCCATTACAAAATTCACAATTGTTTTCTTTTTTATGTGATTTAGATACTGTAGCTATATCGTTGATTTCTCAAGTTATTAGTTTGTCCTTCATATTCCTCCATTAAATTTTGGTTTGGTTTTGCGTTAAGTTAACTTATTTCATTGTCATTTATATTTGATTATTTGTTTTATTATTATTATAATATGACTTTATATGGTTTTATCTAAATTTAGTTTTATGAACTTTATTAAAATAATCTCAACTTTTGGAATTCTAAAAAATTGCTGAAAATTTAACTACAATTGACAGATATGGTCATTATTACTATTATATATAAAAAATTTGATCTTAGCTTCTTTATTTCTACATTACACTGGGTCACAATGTATGCCTCCATTCATACTACAACAATCTATATATATATATATATATATATATATATATATATATATATATATATATATATATATATATATATATATTATTCGATTAAGGAATATATTCTTGTCACATGTAAAGAAAACGAATCACTAAATGAACAATAGAACGAATTAGAATATTTAACTACAAAAATAATTGAAATACTACCAAAACTGCCATCTATGGATGTCAGTAAAACTTTGCGCCATGTACACGTCTCAAGTTTAGAAAGAATAAAATTTCCATTTAATTAACAATAAAAGTACCTAAACAAGTTTAGATCACAAAAATTTTTGAAATCACGTAAAATACCATGTCGTATATTAAATTTATCCACCTTTTTCTATTTTCAATTGATACTTACAAAGAAACATTCTTCCAAATAATTCTCAATTTATTGACTGAAATTTATTCAGATAAAATTTTTATATATACATAGTTATTTTTCAACTAATTTTAAGCTCATCTAAAAAATCATTTGGCAAGAAAAAAAATTTATAAGACTTGGCCCAATTTTTGCAGCCTTATACCAAAAATTGGACGAAGTCTTATAAATTTTTTTTCTTGCCAAATGATTTTTTAGATGAGCTTAAAATTAGTTGGAAAATAACTATGTATATATAAAAATTTTATCTGAATAAATTTCAGTCAATAAATTGAGAATTATTTGGAAGAATGTTTCTTTGTAAGTATCAATTGAAAATAGAAAAAGGTGGATAAATTTAATATACGACATGGTATTTTACGTGATTTCAAAAATTTTTGTGATCTAAACTTGTTTAGGTACTTTTATTGTTAATTAAATGGAAATTTTATTCTTTCTAAACTTGAGACGTGTACATGGCGCAAAGTTTTACTGACATCCATAGATGGCAGTTTTGGTAGTATAAATAATACTGATAAAATGGGAGATTTTTTATTTTCATATGTTGTAACAAAATTTTATTTATGTATCTATATTTTTCTTTTCCATTCTATTTTTATTATAATAGATATTGTATAAAGAAACGATATTTAAATTTGCATGAAGATGATTACAGCTTGTATTGATTCCTTTTAGCGTAAACCCTTGCAGTGCTCTTGAAGATGGTTCTATAGAGCATAGAATGAGGTATAAGGACCTACAGTTCTTCATTTAACCCTCTTCTATGTAAAATAATTAAATGTTAATTCGAATATAGAATGATCCCAACAAACCAAACGTCGTCGGAAAACATACGGCCGCCAGTCGGCATGCACGGTACTCTGGTGGCTGAAGTAGCCATGATCTGGACCTCCGTCGGCCCAGTTCGGATATACCGTTCCTAATGTACAAAGAATCGGCTTTTACTCGGCAACTTAACGGCGAACCGAGAGCGGCTGTTATGTTTTCGGGTCGGAAGTGGCTACTCCTCGGCACTCGCTACCGAGAGACCATATTTCGTGCCAAAACTGATCCGCAGGATGTTTTGCTGGCTATATCCGACTCCGGGCCGCGTTCGGTTAGCAAGCCGTAAAGTGGTACGAAGTCATTCGGGTTTAAATTTCGCGCCGCATGATTTGACAGCCATTTTGCTTATATTTTGTATTTTTGTGAGGTTATTGTTTATTGTTGTGTTGTGTTACTCAATTCTTACACTTAAACTAGGAAAAAAGAGTTTTGTTTTATGTTGTTTTATATTTAGTGCTGCCGTGATAATACTAGTAGATTATCAATTATATTATTTGATCATTTTTGTGTTTCTCCGCTGCCAGTTAATTTATTGTTATTTCAAGAAAGTGTAGGCAGAAGACAAGTGTAAAAATAAATAATGTCTCAGTCGCATTTACATGATGGGCAAAATAATTTGTAAGTACAAGTGTGAAGTATCTTATGGTACAAGTGGTTAATGTAACAATCTCAAGCAAATGTTACTTAGCTTAAATTTTAAAAGATGTTAGTTTGCTGAATTCTATTTTAACCTATATAATTATGGCGTCTGTAAATAAAATAAGTAAGAGACGAGAGCGGCGTTTGATTTCCACGCAAATGCAATCAATATTAAGTGATTTTATTTCTATAAACGACGCTTTGAGATCTGAATGTTCAAAGCCCAAGACAGAATCTTCAATCTGTGCATCTCATTTCGAACAAGATGTTGTCTATAATTCCCCAAGTAATTCTCAATATGATCCTAATTTGGAGACACAATCTAAAACTTCCAGCATCACTTCTAACATTTTTAACTCCAGTTTCATTGATAGTCACCGATTGGCGAAATCCAGTGACTGTATTGAAGCACAGACAGGGCCTCCAACAGAAAGTGTGTTATCAGAGACAGAGTTTGATTACATATTTAGCTCAGATTCTGACTCTGATATCAAGAAATCTAACAATGAGCATGACAAAACAGATAATAAGAATAAAACTGACCCAATTGGCTCAAAAATGCTCCAGATAGAGCAGGAGGAAGAGCCAATCGAAAAAGTGAAAAATAAGAGATTTATTGTATTTATAGTTTTTTATTTCAGGGGATTAGTCTATTTTAATTTGTTACTTTACTCAATTATAAATTAGGATATTTTGTTTTAGTTGTTCAAAACTGCGCCGTTTAATTCTTACTATTAAAATCTTGTTCATTTGTTTTATATATCTACATTCTGTCATATGATATTGGAACTATGGAAAACATGTATAACTATTTTTTGTTGTTATTTTAATGTATATAATTTCCTAGCCGATTATTGTATAATAATTTGTTGCTGATTTTAATATAAATAAGATGGTTTTTTCGTTAAGTTTCTTGTAACTGCGTATTTTATGTATAATATGTACACATTTTCCGTTCCTTATTACTTATATATTGGGAAAGCTTATTTTCTGCATTTGTTGATATATTGATATTACTTTTTTTGTTGTGTAACTAATAAATGGTCTAATGTTTTCTTAAAAAGTGTTTTATTATACAAAGTACAAGTTTAGATTTTATTATGAAAAAATTTTAGACATCTTTTTTATCAATACCATAGCAGGAGATGTTTCCCTGAATCTCTGTCATGCATTTTGAAATTTTTTTTTTCACAATTGCTAAAATAATTTCTCTTAATTTAAAATTCCAATTTTTATTTGATGCATCTATATACAAAAACCATTATTATAACCTTTCACATGTTGTTTTTCAGATGAGATATTTTGCTGATTTCCATTATTAACATATTTAAGCTAGAAATATCAATCTTATACATAATAAAATACTATTATCATTTCTTTCGCTTAATAAAGGGTATTCAATAATTATCACATGGTCACAGTCGCCTATGGATTACAAACCATATTTTATTAAACAGCCGATAGAATTTTTATCATAAGAAAAAACATTTCTCAATCAAATACTAATATTTTGGGCGTCTGCGCATATTCGACTGGCCGATAAATGGTGGCTTACAAGAGGATTGCCCCTTTGCGAGACACCGATGGACTGCCGTGCACTTACCGGCAATCTACCATCGGCCCGTCGTCGGTTTTACCGGCTATCTATCATCGGCCCGTCGTCGGTTATTCAAAGGCGTTGCCGAGGTTGAATGGTTGGCTAGCCTACTCTTAGCCACCTTACGGCCTGGCGGAAATGCCCTACCTACACGCCGAGCCGGGAGCTGTAAGTGGGCCGAATGCGGCAGTTCGGCAAACCACTTTCGTCCCATTATCGGACCAGCCAGTCTGTGTTTGTTAGGATTGGTTACTGTTTCTTGTATCTTATCCATAGTTTTTCATGAATAAATATTTATATTAAATTAATCAAGCCTATCATACAAGCCTTTTATTTTTAAATAAATATCTTTGACTTACGCCCTACGAGGCACAGAACAATGAAAAAGAAGAACTGTGAATCTAACATCAGATTGACTTTTCTAGTTTTCGTTAGGTAAAGATAAAAACTGCAACTTGGCAACATCACAATATTTTGTTTTGCAACGTCATCGTCTTTTTATCGTAAATAAATTATATATTAAAATTATGATTGTATCAGTAGATATTTACTGTCAAATGCCGAATGAAACTAATAACTAACTCATTAGTACTGAATTTAAAGTAACTTTAATAATTATTAGTGATTCCTTTGGGCCTGTCTCGCACAGCAAAGTGTTTCAAAAGAAGGTTTTATATTAGAAATAGCCACTATCAGTTCTTTCTCTATATTCAGGCGAGACCTATATTTTGTCTTTAAAGCAGCCACCGCAGAAATCCGGCTTCGCAAAGATAGGTTGTTGAAAATGGCAATAATATACGAAATGCTCTCGTTGTCAGTGAAGAAAACGCATCATCCACTCCCGCCCAAAATTCAAAGAGAGATTTATTACTAAATTCTCTTTTGATTTCGCCGCTTGAAGTAAAGTCTATAAAAATGTCTTCTTCTACAGTTGAGAGACCAGTTCGAAATGGATCCCTAGCCCACTCGTAACTTGCTACGAATTTATCGACAGCAAGAAAATACTTCTTAAAATTCTGTGCCAACATGGCTAAATGACTTCCTATTGTTACAAAAACAACGTTCACATATTGTTCTTCTTATTCGTTGTATGTTTTAACAGACTTATTCGCATTTGAAAACATTTCTAGGTTTGTTTGTTGCACATTTCTGCTCCACAGCTCCAACATTCTACAAAAAGTACTGACTTTATCACTGGTTTCGAACATATGTGCGTTTGCTCATTGGAATTGCAGGTTCGGCGTATTTAGTTTCTCGAATATGTCGACCAAGTAACTCAATCTCACCACAAATAAAGCATCTCGAAACTTGTTGGCTTTCGGTCGGTTTTCCTCTTCTAGAAAAGTGACAATTTCATCTTTTAACTCATAAACACGTTGTAAAAATTTCCCGCCCGATAACCATCTGGTGATACGCTTCAATTTTGTCGTTGTACGAATTTAGTTACAGAAACTTTAAAATATAATTCTTCGTTCAAGTTAACATTATTTTGACTTTGATCTCGTTGTTTATTTATAATATTTTTTAAATGTTAACCTCTCCCTAAACCATTTTGTTTTCAATTCTCTTCTTATTTGTCTGAAACTCCTTTCATTTTTTCTGTTTCAATTATTCAGTAACAATGCCTTATTTTTGCTTTTTTTATGCTACAGATTCACACTTTTTCTCGTACCAGTCTTTCACTTTTTCTAGAATGAAAAGCTTTTTTATTGGCCTCCAGTTTCCCCGTATCTCCTCGAATTGCGTTTTTCCCTTTTATGATTTCTGCTTTATACCTTAAAATAGAACATTAAGTAATTTTATTCATTGAAGTTTCAGATTATTGTAACTTTTATCTCATAGATTTAAAAACCAGAAGATGACGTTTCCAAATAAAATGAATCAATCACGTTCCTTTCTAGCAACACAAATTTCGTATTCATGGTATAAAATACACAAGTAACATTAATTTTAATCTGGCTCTATATCGCAGCTCGAGATGATAGAAGTTGTAAGAAAACGACTGCCAAAAGAGCAAACAGAAAGTGCGGGAAACGACAGGAGGTAAATCTTTCGGTAAAGCAGAGCGGCAGATCGGGATCGGGTCAAGAGCTCTGGGGAAAGAGAGAATACGTGCCGTGGCTCAGAGATACGGGAGGTATTCCGGCTTTTATCATATGGCGTAACAAAAATTTTCATAGCGAGGGTTTGAAATACTAAAAAATAAACGGTTTTAAGGATTGAAACAAACTTTTCCGCAACTGTGGCCCTGAAAAATATTCTATCATAAAATAGTTATATACTTTACACTTCGGGGGATGTATCCTGCTAACAAACCGAAGTTTCTCCAAAAATTCAGTATATCTGGATTTATAGGACCCGCTGTACCCGCTCCAGTCAACTGAAAATCAATAGAGTACATCTGTGAGACACCTTGAACAATCTTCAATCATAAAATTGATCAATCGTATACTCTCTGGAGGCTGTATCGTGCTAACAAACTGAAAATTCTCCAAAAATGACGAAAATTTGGTACTCCAAGTACCATAGCACCCGTTGTACTGGCTTTACTAAGTTGAATATCAATAGGGTTCATCTATGAGACGCTCTGAATAAGATCCAATCATAAAATTGGTCACTTGTATATACTCCGGAGGCTGTATCGTGCTAACAAACTGAAACTTCTCCAAAAATTACAAAAATATCGTACTTAAAGTATTGTAGCACCTGTTGTATTAGCTCTGGTGAGCTGAAAATCAATAGGGTTCATCAATGAGATACCCTGAATAATATTCAATCATAAAATTGGTGACTTGTTGAACTCCGGAGGCTGTATCGTGCTAACAAACTGAAATTTCTCAAAAAATTACAAAATGTCGTACCTCAAGTACCATAGCATCCGTTGTACTGGCTCTGGTGAACTGAAAATCAATAGGGATCATCTGTGACATGTCCTTAACCTTCCGTTGGTCGCGCCTTAATTTATGAGTCAAATAGTCGCGCCGGTCTCCTAGACCGGGTTTAGTTAAATTGGGAATTAGTGAAAATAAATGTGATTTTTCATGTGAGCTATAGAAAAACATGCTATATTTAGATTTTTTAATTTAATTCAAATGAAAGTATTATGTTGTTACAAAGAAACATTGCAGGTATTACATATTTAAGTAACGTAACATAAAATAAACTACATGGACCTTAATTAGTACAAAAATAATATGAACTTTCCATTTTATATAAATAAATGTTGAATACATGGTACAAAAACAACTAAACTACATTGTCGCGGCAAGTTTGACAAATAGCGACAATGTGCTCTAAACACATATAAGTACTGCATTTAAAACAACAATACTTGGTTTTTCGGTTTTTTCTCCAATCGCAATAAGCGCATCTACCTGGTCTAACATTTTCTACTGGTACGTCGGCTGGTGGGTCGGAAAAATCTAGCAAACGGGCCCTTAAACTTCGCGGAAGATTAGTCTGGAGAGCACGGACTTTCAAATGAGGGCGAATAAGTTCTTCGGACAACATTTTCAAAAAAAATCTTCTGGCATATTTGGTATCTGGATGATTGGAGAAGTAAATTACTTGCGAGGTAATCCCAGTGACATTTAGAATCAGATAGAGTAAAACCATTGGCCATCTCCGCGTAGTTCTTGAACAATTATAAGTCGCGATGAGTTTGTCCACGACGTCCACACCTCCTTTTGTTGAGTTATACGTAGTGATAATAACCGGTTTCTGATGGTGTCCTGTACTTTCATCTATATCATTGTGGTGATGCATAGTAGAGAGCATAATGACATTCTTCTTTTTTTTAGGTATATATGAGACGATGGTACAGTCTTCAGTAAAACCAAACATGCTAGTATGTTCGGGTCTTTTTGCAGGCTTTGAAAATTCATCGGGTAATTCCCTTTTGTTTTTTCTAAGGGTTCCAATGGAAGTCAGTTTATAGTCTGTAAGTAATTTTCGAGCTAAAGGGACCGAAGTGAACCAGTTGTCCATGGTTATGTTTCGATTGGAGCCCGAAAGGTGTTGACAAGTTCTAAGTACTATATCTTCTGGCTTATTAGACATTTCATATGGCCCTTCTGGCTGCTTTCCAACATAAACTTCGAGTTTTGATGTATAAAACATCTTAGCATCACATAAGGCGAATAACTTTATGCCATATTTATTGGGCTTTGATGGTATGCATTGCCTAAAGCTACATCGCCCTCTAAAACCAGGCAACATTTCATCAATCGTAACATACTCAGACAAGTGATATCCGTTTTGACAGTTTTCTACAAACATATCAAACAGACTACGGATCGGAGCTAGTTTGTCAGTTTTTCGCCGTTCTTCACGTGTATTTTTATCGTCGAATCTGAGGCACCTTAGTAAAAATCGAAACCTTTGCAGACATTCCAAGATGTAACATTTCCACGCCATAACCATTCCTGTCCCACAAATCGGCGATATTTGTCTTGTTTGAGCCTGTAATTCCAGCCAAGTATACTAAGCCAAATAAGGCTCGTATTTCTACGGAATTGGTGGGAAGCGCACCTCTATCTCTGGCATAGTTTGATCTGATCGACTCAATGAACGTGTTTGTTGAATCTACAATTAATTGAACCATTTCCTCATTTATGAAGTAGTTAAATATATCAAAAATTTCTTTTAGAGGTTTAGTTACTGAAGTACATCCGGGTAATCTTTTTATTATGTTCTCTTTTCTTCTTCTCACAGTTTTACGACTTGGTGGATGTTTCTTCCATACCGATCCATCCTTTCCTAAAAACAAAATATAGTAGAAACTTAACTAAGAATATATTTTAAAATTAATACCCTTATAATATGGCAAAGGTTCACTATACTCTGCTTCTTCCGTGTCGCTAATTTCTTGTTCGGTATCCGTGTCATGATCTGATTGCTGCTCATGATCAGATTCATCACAATCGGATTGGTCATCGCAAACATCTGCCACACTTTCCTCGTCAAACGCTTCTTCCATCAAATGCCTAAGACGGGCTTCTTCTTGCTCATAACTCGCCATTCTTTTGAAAATTCGCTTTCAGAGTACACATAAATAATGTATCACTAATAGTCGCGCCGGTCTGAGATTCCGGGAAACGCCCTAACACATACTACCTTACTCCCACGGCGCTCACTTACGTACTGCCGCTAAAAGAAAGCTGCGTTAGGAAGGTAGACGATCCCCGCTATCTCTCACTCCGATATTTAGAAAAATAGGCATTAGTTTATTATGCCCCGGTCCCTGAGACCGGGCGCGACCAACGGAAGGTTAACAATATTCAATCATAAAATTGCTGACTTATTGCACTCCGGAGGCTGTATCGTGCTAACAAGACATGTAAGGAAAAGTGGCCGACGACAACGACGACGACGACGACATACACAGAGGATTTTTTTTCTAAAAACCATTTTTTCGTGTTGTTGTTGATGGAAAACGTAAAAATAACTCAAAAAAAATTCAAATTTCCAACTTTTTTCGGGGTAAACCAATACTTTTCGCGCATATTGAAAGGTTGGGCGGAAAAGTAAAAATTATCTTTTGATCCTACTATTCGAATAAATATAAATGGTGGAAGAAGACCCAATTTAAGTATAGATTATGAGTTTCCAAGATTAAACACGACGATATAATGAGGAATAGATATACTTAAAATATGAAATTATTGTTCAGTGAGAGGCCATGATCATAAATTCGTACCTACAAGTGTTAATCCAAGATTGTGGAAATATATGGTATGTTATATTCATGTAATAATACATTTATTCGTGAATAATTCCGTATAGCCAGAGGAAAAGAAAAGAGTATGATGGGAAACTCACAGTTAACTTGATTAGAAAACGAAGTTTGCAAACAGATATATTGTTATGTTGAAAGATTACCGGAAATCAATGAATGAAGCACAAACTATATATTATTCATATCGTTCTTCGAAATAATACACTATCACCAATAAATAGGGTTTGTTGGTTTTGGCCAGAAATTTAATGGCCTTGAGAGACGGTGCGTTATATTTTAAAAGAGTATGGAGGAATTCGTTAGGATAGGAACATGTTAGCGATTTTTCTTGATTTTCAAAAACTGTTTGCCTACTACAGCCACTTGAATTTGAAAAAATGTGATATTCTACTAGCTGTAGATTCTTTACTAGGATCACTATATAGTGTGATATATCGTAAAAACCAGCTCATTAATAAAATTTTACTCTAAATTCTATTCATATTTGAAATAAGGATAGTCCAAACTGTAAACATGAATACAAAATTCAAAACTATTGCCGGCGCAGTTTTCAGTACTATCGAATTGTATAGGGAATTGGAACAACTGGGGTGTTTTGGAGATTTGTTGGATTGATATAAAAAAGATTTAGTTGCAATTGTATTGAAAAGCTTTAATAGAAAAAGTATGTTAATTGCTTATATAAATTGTATTTAATATAAGCAATTGCCCGCAATTATAATTAAATGATTGCAGATGTTTTTGTAGACTTTTATTTTAAAAATTATTACTTCAGTTTTCTTGACATTCCTTGTTCTTTCACATTTAATCAACAACTCGCTACAACTGTTTGTTATTACCGACATGTTGTCATTGGGTATAATATTTAGGTTATTTCCCTTCAAAAATAACAGAAGAAAATGTCGTTCATCGTCATATTGAACATAACCCCCCCCCCTCCCCCGTTGAGAGGCGCAAACGCCGACCAATATTTACTAATCACAATAAAATTCTTAGATTGTAAGATTGAATCAACAAGTGATATCCTTGGTACAACAATAATTAACACATAATAAATAAGATTTGTTTTTTACATGAGTTTGGATAGATAAATGATACATTTGACAAAACGATGATAAAAAAGAGAAATGGCAAATTATTTTTCATTTTCTTCGATTTGTTCGATTGGCAGTGGTGCTATTTTTTGCACACTGCGATCAGACTCTCCCTAGTTTGAACTCTGAAAACGCCATCCTTACCAGAATAGGTTGATATTATTCTGCCCAGTCCCCATTGTAAGGGCGGAAGATTATCTTCCTTCAATAAAACAATTGTCCGTATTTTTAGATTTGATAGTTATTTTTTCCATTTATGATGTGTAGTTAATCGATTCATGTAATCCCGCGACCAGCGAGACCAAAAATGCTGTCGCATTTGTTGAATATGTTCCCATATGGATAACATGTTTGTTGAGATATTAGTAAAATCAGGACTAGGCAAGCTCGTTAGTGAATCGCCAATCAGAATATGAGTGGGTGTTAGGACTAATAAATCATTAGGATCTGAAGAAATAGGTGTGATAGGGCGAGAATTTAAAACAGCTTTGATTTTACAAGTGGATAAACGTTCGAACGTTAATAAAGTGTTATATATTACAACGGCTTCCCAAAGCCCACCAAAATTTGGACCTCTTACTGGGATGAAATGCCATTTAATTTCCTTTTGGTGACAATAATGGTTGATTTGTTGTTGCATGTCACGTCAACAACGCAGTAGAAGCCACTTGACCTATGTGTTATTCCATACATAGCCATATCTTTTATATTTTACAATTAATTGAAAAATAATAATTCGAAAAAAACGAACGTATCTTTCATCTCATTTGAATTTTGTGTTAATTTTGAGACACTTTTCATATGTAGATATCAAGAAATTATCAAATTGAAATCTAATAACATCATCAATCTTTATGTTGTTTCGTGGCCTTTCCTTTTTATTTGTGTATCTATGGATTACTTGTACCTCAAACTCAGGCTTAAAACTGTTATAAAAACTAAATTTTCATTCTTAAATGTTAGATTAAGTCAAGCTTATACCTTTTATGATATCAACAAACTGATTGTTGGTAAGAATTGTCTCGAGTGCTAGATTCACTCCTCTGTCGAAAATTGCGGTTAGAAAAACGAGAACGTGAGCGAGAAGCAGACAGTTCAACAACTTATTTTTGTAAAATAGCGATTAAATGGTTGCTTCCTGTACTTTTAAAAATAAGCGCTACATTTACGTAGAAAGCTGGATTCCGCAAGTTTATCAAGCGCCAGCTGTCACTGCGTTGTTAGAATTGTCCAAGCGTTGGGTGAAACTCGTTATAACCAAAATTGACACAAGATGTTGCCACCAACCAAGGTAACGAGGAAACTACACCGGTTTCCGATCACCAATCAATATGTGATGATCCCAAAAGACATTATTAGATTTAATTAGATATTAATTTCAAATACTACTAGCGGCCAGTGAACTTGAAGGTCACTGGCAAGGTGTAGTAAACTGAATAGCGTATTAAAGAATCACGACTGTTTTATAAATAATGCTTCGACAAGGTCGAGGAACAGATCGTTGACTGTGTTAGTATAACAATAGAATTTCCTTATATATATAGAGAGTTCATTTCTCTTAAAAGTTTAATAGTACAAACGTTATATTCTGTGTTACTCATGGTCAGTAATTTTATTTACGTAGTTTTAAATATATGTTGTCCCAGTGAGTTTTGATAAACGATGTTATTTATTTAACCCTAAAAAATGGTTCAAGTGGTAAGTGTTTCCCGAAGATAATTGGTCCGATGGTTCAAGAAGTACATACGAAGGGCACCTGCTAAGTAACCACCACAAATGGAAGCACTCGTTCATCAGACGTACAATAACGTTCAATTAATTTTGTACGCAAAAATGTGTATGGAATCTGAGCCGGAGGTTTTGTTATGATATCGATTTCCGATTCAAAATGTGCGTCTAATTTAGAAATCATGTGATAAAATTTGGTTATTCCATTCATGATGATAAATAACATAAACTGAGAATCAACTTGTGCGAACCACAAGCTTGGTTTGTCAGCACAAAAAGGCGGCACCTTTACAGCAGACCCTTGCACTACGTAATTATTTTTCACGGCGTCGACTGGAGCCGGCTGTTGGTGGTTAAGTAAACATTTCTATAGTCGCTCATTCTGCTGTGGAAGAGCTTTGATTTGGGGAAGTAGTTCTTCGTTTTTCTTACGAAGCATCTTGAAAGGAGGTTATAACCTCGCTCGTCTACGAAAAAAATCAAATTTCATTTTTTTATTATGCTGCGGATCACGTCGTGGTCACCAATATTGTAATAATTGGGTACAATATTTCCTATTACCGATCTAATAATCTTATGTTACGAACTCGCACACCGAAGCAGATACTAAGGACGGTCCTGTAACGTTATGTTAACGGAGTTAAAAAATGGCGAGCGCGCCGAATTCTGAGAAGGTGTATTGGGATTTATTGTGACCGTTTTTATAGACATGTTCTCGGAAGGTCTTTTAAGGATTAAGCCGGCAATCGAGAAATATCGCGAAAGTCATTTGTTTTTGTGTAAGCCACAGTCCGGAATGTTCTAGTAAAAAAGGCTTTGATATGAATAAAGGACCGATCAGCGGATGAGTTTAGTTTATAATTTGACATAGTGAGTTAAGCAGTAAATAAGTGTATATAAATAAAGTGATTATATAAATTGGTTTTAGTGAATGTACTGAGTATATATAAATTAAGTGTGAGTGATTAGTTTAGTGTTTAAATAAATTAAGTAAGTGAACCTACCGTGTGTTTAAAATTTATCCCACCCGTTTATTGTTTAAATAAATAACAAAAAACATTACACTTATTTCAGAATACTACTGTGTGTTATGAACGCTGCTGATGGATTTTAAATAATAATTGATTGAATAAACAATTTTATGTCTTGTTGCTAAGCACGCACTTTTGTTACAAACATTCGATTTTCTAAGCTAAGCCGCCATAATATACGCCTCTGGATTTTGCGGGTCGGCTCTTAGAATTCGTTCTGTTCTCTAGAGTTCCTCGCATCCAAAATGATTTCAAGGTAGAGCGGAACAAAGAGATAAGGCTTTTCGAGAATGACGGCTACCCAACGTTTGCTTTCACACACGCCGAGGTCGCTAGAAGATCGAATTTCCCAATGAAACAAAAAATTTAAGAATTTCATGCCACGAACTTGAAATAATGACAGCTTTGATAGGGTTTTATAGAAGAAATTCGTTTTAGATACATAGTTGAGTTCACGGTGCTCTTTCAATTCAAATTGATGTTATATACAGGATGATCGGATAAAACAAACCAGGAGATATTCTGAGTTGCCTGCTATTTCACGAGATACTGTGTCTAAACTTAAGAGAACTTGGGCATGTCTAACTTAATTGAAGAAGATTTGAAGGTTCATATTTCATTATACACGAAACGGATTCTTTGAACTCACTAAATTAGCTCGTAGCATTATTAGTATATTAAAGATGCTAGCATTTGCACATGGTGAATGATTGGCGTTATCATGAAGTACACACATATTTTATATTTTGTTTTTATCTTAACTTTTTTATTAATTTACAAAGTAGTTCTATGTCTTAATTTATTTCGAATTATTTTAATTCCTCTCTTGAAATTTTGTATCGAACCCTTGTGAAAAGATTTATCTTATGCACAATAAACTATCTATCTATCTAATAAACTTTAAAAACCAGAAATTTTTCCCACACATATTAACAGCAAAACCATAATATGAAGAGTGTGAAAATTTTCAAATTAACTTCTAATTTTGCCGTTGCCAAAGTTAACAATAAAAAAAATTAAAATAGAAGAATGTAATAGGTAAGCGCAAACATGTCAACTATTTTTTCTTCCTTTAAAGAGCTGAGCTGCCCAAACCTGTAAACCTGTTAAGTAATCTAGGAGTAAATGCCCTTACCCTATATGGCTTAAACAGTATTTAGTTATAACATTTATAAATGTTTTAAATATCGCTCCCCGACCTCTGACACAGATCAATTTATAATATATATTTCTATCAGATTAAACAGTATAATATATAGTGCCTGTCTAAAGTCCCCCCCCCCCTTTTATTTCATGAACCATAGAACTTACATCAATAATTGTTTGGATGTCTGAAATAGGGTACAAATGCATCGTTTTTGATAGTATTTCGTAACGTCATCATTCAAAATGGCGGACTGCCGCAATTTTGTAAGATAATTTTAAATGGGATGGTATAGCTAGTAATACCTCATTTGAATGCTCGTTCCAAGTCTTGTTCAACGACACCATCACATCCAAACTATTTCTACATATTTGTGAATTTCAACCTAGTTGCTAATTTAGAAAAGATGAACGTGTTCATTGGTCGCTTGGATATTTCGTGTGTCATTGATCTATTAACCGGTTCATTTTTGACATTAGTATCGTACTACTGTTAAAATTGAGAGTTTAACTCTATAGACCGTAATGCAATGCTTTCAGAAATTAGGTCACAAGCAACAGAGTTATATGCATTCTTGTGGCAAATTTATGCTAACTTTCTTTACTGTTCTATGGAGAGTGGACAATACCATCAGTAAGCAGATGTCAAGTAGGAGATACGACTGGGTCTATGTTTTGTGTCTCGCTATTCTCATTCAGGATTTTTTTTGCTGATTGAGAAATGTAAACAAATAGGCCTACATAAAGACCGGCGAAATGTGAGATGTTTCTGTGTGAAAACACTAACAAGTTGTTATCGAGTCATTCCAAAATATCTCCCGGGAATTGAGTTCATGTCCGACTTGTCACTGTTTGGAGCATTGATTACCGAAAATAAATGTATGACGATACTTACAAAGAAAATAGAAGCTGTTGTTTGGAAGAATAAAGTAAAGGAACTGGAGTAATTTCACATATCTCCTTCAACACCTTCATGGAAATACCAGAATTTGTTGTCTCAACTAGATGAAAAAATCATGAGACATTGGAGCACCTGTCTAATTTAAGATTTAATGCAGACCAGTACTTTAAATCAACATTTCCTTTTCGTTATGGGGGTCTAAAAATACACTAATCTCTCAATTCCAGCATTCATCTCTTCAACGTTTAGTGTATCGAAGACAAGCCTTTGGTTACGTACTTTGAAGAAGCGCTAAATGAATGGAACCAAATAACGAATTATTTAGGAGTTTCCCTGCCCATTTTCCACAAAAGACTTGGGATAACTTTTACTTGAAGCACAACACAAGTATTAATTTACCAAGCTCTGAAGAAGATGAAGCAATATCATTAGCACTGTTGAAGCACCCCGAATCAAATGCCTGGCTTAACGGACGTAATTCATTTACTGGTTGTCCATCTTTATTTTCCCTCGTTTTAACTACCCATAACTTCTAAAACGGTTTGGGATAGAAACATGCGGTTTTCAATAAAATGTTCCAGTTTTGTTTAAAAAAGTGAAGTTTTATTTTATTCGTTTTGCCTACGTCACAACAATAAAGGCGGATATTTGACAATGTTTTTGTTGACTTTTATTAATGGAACACCCAGTATATTTCTTTTGTAGTTTGAAAGAACCGACCTTTACCTATTCTTCAGTGCAAAGTTTTTAAAAATCGGGTAAAATGGAAGATGCAAAGTAGTACTTAATCACAAAACGTAACAACAATAAAATTCAATTTTATTCAAAACAAGACACAAAAAGTGTTAGTTTTAATTAATTAAATGTTCAATGTGCCGCCCTTCTTAATAAATACACTTGTTTAAGCTTACATATAAATTTGTAAAATAGTCCTAAAAAAGATGAAACCAGGGAAAGCACCAAGCATAGACGGTATCCCCACGGAAGCCATCAAGATTGTGAAACAGAGCTCGCCATCTGCAATACTAAATCCACTAAATGCAATTCTCAGACAAAAGTGTTTTCCGAGGTAACGGAAAAGGGCCAAACTAGTTTTAATCCCCAAGGGCAATGTAGATGACATAAAGTTTAGACCAATCTGCCTACTGAACGCCATAAGTAAAGTGTACGAAGGAGTGTTGAGAGAAAAATTGGAAAAAGAGTTGGAAGTTACTGGAGATCTCTCAGAGCGACAATACGGATTCAGAAAGTGAAAATTAACGATACAGACCATAGAAAGGGTAATAAGTGCCGCAAAGGATAGACCAGATGACAAATTGGCGGCACTTATCACATTGGACGTGAGAAATGCATTCAACACGACATCCTGGAATAAAATCCTACAGAAACTGGAAGCTAGAGGGGTGGTTAGATATCTGGTGGAAATAGTAGACAGTTTTCTACAGAATAGACCCCTACAGATAGAAAAAGATGTAGTACTAGAAGTCCAAGCGGGAATTCCACAGGGCCTTGTTCTAGGACCTAACCTGTGGAACGTGCTCTATGATGCATATAAGAACCACAGATAACTATATAACAATTTCTTGTCCACAAAAAATACATGCATCGGCTGTTTTCAACAGTGGTGTGACGGTTTCGTTTAAATCCATATTCCCCATTGGCTACATCCTCACATAACTCTCCTTGTTACCACCCACTTTGAATGACATATAAAATATCCATAACAACCCATTTTTAACTTATTTTCTTCATCATACAAAAAAACGTTGTTAGTCAAGTAACAAAAAAGCATTAAAAAATCTATTGTCACATCCTGTCATGAATAAATCACGAAAAGTAAAACATATCAATTGCATTGTACCATAAGCAGTTGTGATATTCTTAGTTGTGACGCAATATGAACAAAAATGTAGAATCATGCAAATATAGAAAAAGTGCATGTGATCATCGAATTTCATTTAATATAATAACCAACTCATATACATGTAAACGCAGTCACTACCGTAATATATGGTTGGTCCTTCAGAGCCCATTAAATATACAAGTAATTACGACTTCCCGCATTTTGCTGTCCCATTATTAAAGATGAGAACGCAAAACAATATATATAAAGTCAATCACAATCAGATTATTTAAGTCCTCATTTGATAAGTGAGATGCATACTCACTGTTTGGGAAACGACCCAAACAAAGGAAAAAATATGACATATTTTTTACTAAATAAAATTAAGTACGGCACTGTCTTTTCTTACAATGCATTAACGTTTAACATATGCTACCAATCGTACAACATACAGTAAATCCTAGTTGGCTGATTTGTCAAATCAATACATTTTATTATTTGATTGGTCAAACAAGGAAAATGGCAGCTGTCAGTTTTTCGTCACTTCCGCCTTCTTTCTTGATATGAGATTCTCTCGTAGCGACACATCGTTTTTTGTTGTAAAGCTGGGTTGTCATTGCGCGAAAGTCACTCGCGCAATGTTTTCGCGAGAATTATTCGCGAAACGGCTGCGTCGGGTTGACCATCTCCACGAAGCGAAAGCGGATCTAGAAATCTAGCCTCTGTATATATAGATATAAAACAGAAATAACAAGATTTATTATGCACACGCTTTCAAATGAACATTTGAATAATTATAAAATATAAGTACACAACTGTATTTTATAAAACATAAAGTATAAATTACTACAGTACTGCAACTACTACCCCAACATCAGAATATAGCGCGATAATATTTTTAGCGGTTGTTTCGCCGGCCACCGATGAACAAAACGAAAGGGCCATTGACGCGAATACCGCCTGCTGCTTTAATGCGGTTTCCTACGCCCAGATTTTATGGTGATCATTTGATGTAACGACCGAACTCGAAAACGCTATTTTACCAACTCACGAAACACTTTTTTACGCCTTTTTGTTGAAATATTCATGAACAGGGGCAAGGGTGACATATTCGTCACAGTGTGACTTCTTTTTAGAATGTCGACTAAATGGATGATGTATAAGGGAAAAATTGTTATGTATTATATTTTACATGAACGTGAATCATCACATTCAAAACATCAAAGGAGAGCCATAAGATGTTCTCCTAATAAACAAGGTTATACTTGGAATATTCATTTTACTTGTATAGTATGAACAAGGTGTTTTTCAGTACGGTATGTATTTGAAAATGACAGTAGAAAGGGGTAATCAACATTCATTGAACTTCTTCATTGATTTAAAAATTAGTGTTTTTAAATGAAACTCAAGGTCTCTAGTTAATTCCACAATATAATACAAGTTATTGAAAATTCTAAAAAATTGACAATTGTTTCGATAAATCAATATCATCGTCAGATTTATCGAAACAATTGTCAATTTTTTAGAATTTTCAATAACTTGTATTATATTGTGGAATTAACTAGAGACCTTGAGTTTCATTTAAAAACACTAATATGAGCATATTCCATGAAGTAAGGGTCGAGACAGTCAATTTGATTTAAAAATTATCCAAAAACATTCACCTAAATTTCTTTAGAAAAATATCATTTGGCAAAAACCCTAAATTTGCACAAATAATAATGGAGTTGAGTTGCCGATAAAGTAATGGAAACATTTCCAGCCACAAGATGTAATATACATAAGAAAAATAGCCCATGAATCCGTATTCATGGGCTTCATGTAGAGAGAGCTATAAGAAGACTGAAATCATTAAAAATATGATCAAATAGAATACCTATTTCTTTGTTAGGCTGTATAAATCAATTATAAACTTTTTGTGCCTTTACAAATTTAATGTCTCCCCTAAGAAAATAAACAAATAAATAAACATTAAAGTAGTTTCTATTTATTAAAAGCAACATATTCTACACATCTGTTAACTGATTAAAATTTTCTTTGCAAAAATCTCCATTAAAATATACCCGAACCAGACAAATTTTTTAAAATATGTGCATAAATCGCTACACTTCATTCAGTCCAGTTATAGACCTGGTGAAGTCTTTAAAAATGATAAAAAGTGACAAGAAATAATAGTAGGATGAAACCCATTGGAAAAGGAATAGAATATCGTAAAAATGAAAGGAAAAATAATTTACGGGCGATCTGAGATTGGGAAGTGGAGGGAGTGAGAGTGAGAAGGGTAAAAATCTGTGTACTATTGGAATTATGGGAGCCTGTAGCAAAAATGAACTCTACTCAATGAAAATACAGGATATTGACGAGTTGAGCTCTGCAGTAGTTATTAATATTCCGGATACAAAAACCAAAATCCCCAGAAAATTCACGATTACCGGAAAGTTTTATCACTTATTCAAAAAATATGTATCTTTAAGACCTCCAGATATTGTGACAAACAATTTTGTTATCAATTTTCAAAAAGAACGCTGCACAAAACAAGTTATAGGCATAAATAAACTTGGGAATATGCCTAGACAAGTGGCACCATTTTTAAATTTATCTGACTCAAAATTATACACAGGACAATGTTTCCGCAGGACCTCAGCAACAATGCTTGTGGATTCTGGGGCAAACATAGAAACCTTAAAACGGCACTGGGGCTGGAAATCCACAGAACTTGCAAAAGGATATATAGATAAATGCTTACAGAACCGCCAAAATGTATCGACAGGCATAATGTGGCAAGTTGATAAAAACCAAGAGCTATCAGTCAGCGAAACTAATTTTAATGAACAAAATTCACATATGAGGCCTTCTTGTTCCAATCAGCAGCAACAAAATATATTTGCCTCATTGCGCACCAAAAACATAAGTGATTCACATAAACAAGTCACATTCAAAAATTGTACAGTTACTGGCGTAACTATAAATAATTATATATATATATATATATATATATATATATATATATATATATATATATATATTGAACCATATATCTTATATACGAAAGAGTATCAGCTGTTTGAAAATATTTTGCTTATTATTTGAAATGAATTGAAACTATGTAGTTAAAAACACATTAAGGAAAACACAATCATAAGTAAACATGTTTATAAAATCAGAATATATTAAATCATTTATTTATAAAAATTAAAAGAACAACAATTAAAATAAAGAAATCACCTTAATAATTGTCTAACGTTAGAAAATGCTTAACAAGTATAATGGAGAACATGAAATCTCCCCAAATATGGATGTTTAGTTGTCATGAAGAAATCAGCTGTTTCACCTGAAACTAAACAAGTTTAGTTATATGATTTAATAAGTAGTTGGTTGAAACAGTAATAATATAAATCAATTTCATTTTTTGTAATAAGAAATAGATAAATTTATAATAGAAAAATATCAAGACATAAAGATAATTTATATGTCATAATGTATATAAAATTTTATGAAATTAATGAATATTAAATGATGATGGAATCAAAGAAATATTTGCGACTAGAGAATTTAAATAGTATAAATAATCAGAGCAAAAATAGTTCGACAGCTACAGAAACAATGTGACTGGTGGAAAGTGACATGACAAATTTTGATTAAATAAAATTTAACAAAAAACTTATTGATAAATAGTGAGCTTAGAAACAATATATTGGTTGTCGATTAAAAAATTGACGATCAAATAGAAGCGTTAGGAGTTGGTTCTTGGCGTCGAAATGGTGAGGAGGTAATAAGAAACTTTTCCCGAAATTTCAAGTTATATTACAATTTTCATAATAAAAGCCACAAATTCTTAACAAAGATAAAACCTAGAACACTTACATGTATTTATAACCAGTTTTTCCCGTGAGAATATCCAAATTTCTCAATAAATCGAGCAGCTAGAACTTCGGAAGGCGTAGTCCTGTATCCAGACGGGATATATCTCCAGAATCCAGGCATTAGGTCAGTGCTTCTATAGATATTATTGGCCAATAATAAGAATAATAACTCTTGAGTATAAATTCAGTGACTATTTTCATGTATATATAAGAATTCTTGCGTCTCTATGATCGATCTATAAAAAAGAAAAAAGACTTTATGTATTTTATTCACTAGACAAATTCTAAATATTATTAAAAAAGGCCTATTCTATGATATAATAATGCTTGTACTTACGTATTTTCAAATCATATAAGAAAGATGCATCTTATTTCATTCACATAATTTTCCATTTGTATATATAAATTTTGTAACATATTTCTTCTGAACAATTTATTTAGTGTATGTATATAATTTTCAACGTAAATTCTTTTATGAGAATCCATAATCATTGTTGTAACGACTACGATGCTATACATCTAATATTCACGCAGGAGCAGAGCGTCGTTAAGAAATGTTCGTTCCGTTTCGATTATGTTCGTTATTAGTTGGGCATGCGCATAAGATAGTGTTTATTCTTGATAATTCTGTGTTGGTAAATTCCGTAGGCGTAACCGTTTTGATTAAAAAATATATTTAAATAAAAAATTTTCATTATAAAATTAAATGATTGAAAATATTGTGTTTTGTGTTTCTTTTTATTCTGAATGAGCGAAATATATCCAAACAAAGCCAGGACTCAAAGAGTAGAGAAAATCTCATGCTCCCGAACCAATATCATATTATATAAATAATAAAATACATATAATAATTAATAACTGAGCTAGCCACACAAATAAATATCTATCTAATTAGAATAAAATAATTAAATATAGTTTAATATATATATAATCCAGACAAGGAAAATTAAAAAACTAATATAAGCAGATATTTTCAATTTTTAATTATTAATAAAGTTATATTTGTTCGTTTGTTTTTTATTTGATAGTCGTAGAAAAAGTATAGTCTAAAACACGGGTGGAATTCAAAATTCTACACTCGTAGAACCGTCTCCCTCGCCTACGGCTCGGGAAACAAATCTTTCTACTCGTGTACAATTTTGCTTATTCCACCCTTGTTATAGAATATACTATTTCCTTTATTTTTTTTTAATTTTTGTTATATTCTCGTCATATTAGTAACAATTACCCTTTAATCTGATAATAATAATTATGTTTGTTATTAACTACATATTCTTTAATCTCGTCTTCCTTTAAATACATTTTTTTTGCTGTAGAGCTTCTTTCAATGTCCCACTTTTTGATCCATACGGACATTTAAATTCCATCAGTCGAATATTAGACTCATAAGGATGAATAATTAGACCACAGGAATAGCACTAAAAACCTCTAGTTGTTTATATAGGTCCTTTGCATTTTTCTCCTGTGCTCAAGTGATATTACATGACTCAAATCTTTCTCATTCCACATATGCTCAAAAAAATCTACCGACAGATTTCTCTCTTTTCTTTACACAACAAACTTAAAACTCAAAACCACTGTATTAAAAATCTTGTGAAACCCAAATTATTCATTTCTACTAACCAAAATTTTAAGAAGTAAATATAAATCTCCTATTCAGGCGCCACTCTTTACTAATAATCCGGTCAAATTAGACTAAAAAATAATAGTAAAGGTACATAAATTTACAACAAGCTGCAAATGCGTGTAACTGTTCAAAACATAATTAAAAATAACATGTTAAAATTCCGAATCATGCGATGCCTGGAAAAAAATTTATTCGAGGTCAAAGGTCAAAAATCTTGAAAAAAATCGGTTTTTCGCGATTTTCAGCAAAACGGTAAGTTTTATCATATAATCACCTCAGATAAATATTGTTAATCATAAAATTCTCTACAAAAAATGTATCAATACTTTTTTTTCTGAGAGCCACCGTTTTTGGAAGCAGATCTAATAATTTATATGGACCATATATTAGATAACACTCTTTCATACAATGACATTGAAAATGATGATGAAGTATCTGGAGCTTTATTTAATAAATTTAATGAAAAGCTCAAAGAATATGAGAAGCGAGGACCAACTGCAAAACTTTGGATTCAATATTTTGAAATGGTTTCAGTCGCTAAAGAATTTTTAAGAGCTGAGCGTATGGGGGATTGGAAAGCTCATTTGAACTGCGTTAAAGAAATGCTTCCTTATTTTCACGCGTCTGGACATTTTCCTTATGCTAAGTCTGCACACCTTCACTTGCAGGATATGCAACAATTACAAAATTTAATAGATCCTGAAGTGTACGAAAAATTTACTGAAGGTTTTTTCACTGTTAGACGGTCAGACAAATTAAGTTGTGGAACTTCAACGGACATGGTTATCGAGCAGTCGATGATGAAAGCTATGAAGACCGATGGAGGTATTGCTCGAGGGAGAAGTACGAAAGAGAGTGTTATAAGTAAATGGGTTTATAGTATGCATGCAATGAATACAGTGTGTGAAAAATTAGAAGATCTCGCTAATGTTAGGATGGATACGACCGAGCAGCATGTTGATGCGAGTGACTCACGAGTAAAAAAAGATGCTAAAGACATTCGAAAACTTTTAGAGTGGTTCTTAACGAATGACCCTTTTCCAGAGGTAAACAAAATTGTTTCTATTGCAAGTGGTGTCGTTGGTGATGATAAAATAAACTGTTATAAAGCTCGTGAAGTTGGACTTGCCTCTATGGCAAAAATAATAGGACTAAAATTCAATGATATTAAATTTAAACGTGCAGACAAAGTTGTTCCTCTTTTAGCGATGAGTAGCACTATAAAAGTTCACGAAGAAAAAGTACCTGTTGACCCTGTATTATTGTTCCAGCGCATGAGTATTACTGCAGCGTTTCAAGATGAAATAGAGAAATATTTTGAATATGAATTGGCTCCCTACCCTTTATCGTTGTTTGATGACATTGGGATGCGTAAAACACAGAAGTCTACCATTTACGATTGTTTTCAACAGGTCAATATTGAAATTAACAATACTAATACGACATACATCATTGACGGAGGATACTTACTACACCGTGTTGTGTGGGATAGTGAAGAAACATTTAGCATTATTTTCTTTTTAAAGCCAGGAAAAGCTCAAAATCAAACGGAAATATATTCATCAAAAAGTTTATCTACTTTTCCAAAGAGTCAAAATCATGTACTATTTTTACACGCAATAACTGGCTGTGATACGACGTCTGCATTTTACAGGAGAGGTAAAGCAACAGTCTTTAAAATGTTTGAAAAACAAGATTTAGTTCCATGTGCTGAAGTCTTCAAAAAAAGTAATTCAACTCAACAAGAAATTATCACGAACGGGATTCAGTTTATTCTTTCTATGTACAAAGCTCCGAAAAAAACCACCTGCCTAGATAAGTATCGATATGCATGTTTCGTTAAAAACACTAAAAATAAGAAACAGGTGCAATTAGCTTGTCTTCCTCCAACCTCAGTTGCTGCTCATCAACATCTTTTCCGGGTGTATTACCAAGTTCAAGTGTGGCTTGGTTATCAGCTAGACCCAAAAGACTGGGGTTGGAAGTTGGTCGACAATACATTAGAACCTATTCAGACTTTACTCCCACCTGCGCCGGAAAAACTGCTGAACACTATTTTTTGCAACTGTAAAAAGGGATGCAGCGCTAAATGTGGTTGTGAAAAAGTTGGACTGTTGTGTTCTCTGGCATGTACACATTGTCAAGGCCAGTCATGTTCTAATGCTGAATCACAAATAGTAGAGGATTCGTTTGATACCAACGAAGAAACATGCGATACATCGCTATTGATGGAATTTACTTGCACCCAGGATGAAGAAAACGAACAAGACAAAGATCAAGAAGAAGAAGAAGAAGAAGAAGAATAAGAAGAAGAAGAAGAAGAAGAAGAAGAAGAAGAAGAAGTAGAAGAAGAAGAAGAAGAAGATCAAGAAGAAGTATTTGAAGGTTATGAATCAGATGAATAAATTTCTGAATTTTTTTAGTTTCAATCGCTTTTATCATTTCCAACTGTATCTAATATATTTTATTATGCAAGTTTCCAATTAGACAGAATCACAACAGACATGTGGAATAGGCCTACTGGGGAAACCACGTTAAAAAAAACGCGCTAAGTACACTACCTCACAGGTGGCGTGGAAACGTGTGCATATAATGACGATTACAACTTTTTAACTCGGTATATCTCAAAAACGGTGGCTCTCAGGAAAAAAAGTATTGATACATTTTTTGTAGAGAATTTTATGATTAACAATATTTATCTGAGGTGATTATATGATAAAACTTACCGTTTTGCTGAAAATCGCGAAAAACCGATTTTTTTCAAGATTTTTGACCTTTGACCTCGAATAAATTTTTTTCCAGGCATCGCAATGATTCGGAATTTTAACATGTTATTTTTAATTATGTTTTGAACAGTTACACGCATTTGCAGCTTGTTGTAAATTTATGTACCTTCCAATGTCTAGATTGACCGGACTATAACGCACTGACATGGTTTTCGAATCATTAAATGTGAATTCAAAAAGCGATCCACATCTGGTAAAGGCAAACTTATTAAAATATTAGTAGTTGTATCATCTAAAATGGGCAGCTCCTCAGGTAATTCATCTACATCAACTACATCTTTGACTTTATACTCTCACCAATTTTTTCCTGTAAATTTCATAAACATTCCTTGTTTATATATATATATATATATATATATATATGTCTTGACCAATTTTACTAATCAAATATATTCTTATTTCATGTACCTAACAGAGATGTTGTACCAGTTGATAGTCGTATATTATATTGCTGTAGATCTCGTAAGAGAAGGACTGACGCCTGAATGTGTGATATTTTCATCGTTTTGTAATATGTATACATCATATAAGAATATCCGTACGTCTTGAAATGGAATTTTTAAGAAGTATACTCAAAAAATAATCTTGCATTATAATATTAATTTTCATTCCAAAATCAGTTATAACCAATAAAAAGTCTCTTTCTACATAAAATACTCGAGTAAAGAAACCAAATCGGAACCCCAAAGCTCCTCATATCAAGATCTTATTCACGCAAAATTTGAAGCTAATCAATTTTCCTTGGAAAAATCATAACTTTGTGTCAAAATTCTTGGTTAAAAATCACTGTTTAAAACAAAAAAAAACTATGGCTATATAGCAACCCAAACGTTTTTATCTGCAAATCTTTACAAAAAAAGTGGAAACGGGTTTTCCCATTTTCCGAGTATTTCCCACACATATATCTATCTATATATCCATAACTGAAACAAATATGTGCGGCATGCACAATTCCCGGTCGCCGTAATGTAATGTAAACGTGCTCTGTGTATGTGTGTATGCGGTATGCACAGGAGCCATGTAGTACGTTGAAAGCGGGACGTTATGGCAGCCGTTCTAGGGGGAATGTACAGAGACGTGGTATCGAAAATATTCTAGACTTTTATATATAAAATGTTGTTGTTTTGAAACAATTTACGTTAATATTAGAGCAGGATAATATGAAAGCATCAAAATCATAAGTATTACTAACGTCTCCTACTGTTCTTTCGACATTTCTATTTGTAACAAATTTATTTCATTCGGGGGTAATATATGAAATAGAAGGAAACTACAAGTTTTCGAAAAATGTTACTAAAACGATGTGAGAACGAGATCACAAAACAGAACTGTTTTCTGCCGCATACCAACAACATGCCGAGCTACACCTGTCTACTGTAGCGTAAATGTTTCACATCGAATTCATCCTCTTTACTTTCCGGATTTGGCGCCACGCGAGTTATGACTTTTCTGAAAATTTGGTGGTTAAGGTGAAACCTTTTTCTGAAGAACTTACAGAAATCCTAGTTAAAGAAGATATTTTATAAGAGTTTAAATTAAATGTGACATAAGTTCATAGTTTTATTAATGTTATGTACATAATTGAACAGCAGTTTCGAAAACTTTCATATAAAAAGTATCTGCAAAACGTGACATCACTCAATATGGTGTTAAAAACCTAATTAGACGACGTTTACGTTGGAATTTATCAAAAGTTTGATAACATAATTATTGACAATATCCATTTTTATCAGTTGAACTATTTAGTGTTTTTTTTAATATAAAAATGTACACAAAGAGGCTAAACAGTTTAATAAAATATTTCTGTGGAGATATATATTAACTGCTAATAATGTAACTTCATCAAAATATTCTGTTTTATACTACCACGTCCTCCTCAGTAGTTGATCATGTTAATATATGAAAAGTGAAGGAGTTAAATAATAAATTGTAGAGTGCTCAGTGATTAAGTGCAGTAAATTGAATGCGAACAAAATGCACATCTTTTAAGGGTTTAGAAATACCAATTTCCAATTTTGTAAACTTTTTAATAGGTTCAAGGGGTTCGCGACATATTTGTGATTCTGCTGATGACCTATTATCTTTGCGAGAACCGCATATGAATTGAAAAAGACTCGATTATTTGAAAAGATGTACTAGCAAGAAGAAATTTGTATAAAAATATAGAAAAAAAGCGAAGGCCCGTTAAAGCAAAAGAAGAGAAGGACTTAATGATAGAAAAGTTAAGATTGAGCAGAAATGTCTTCAGTACTGAGCAAACAGAAAGCAAAGCAGTACCTATCACTAATTGAGAAGTAGTTTCCGGTTTTGGATTTGATAAAGAATTAGAAATATTGGAATTGACTGTCTCGACCCTTACTTCGTGGAATATGCTCATATTAGTGTTTTTAAATGAAACTCACGGTCTCTAGTTAATTCAACAATATAATACAAGTTATTGAAAATTCTAAAAAATTGACAATTGTTTCGATAAATCAATATCATCGTTAGAATGTCAGAAGTTACATTTCATTTTATGCCTACCTGATGTTTAGTAGTTATTTTTGGCAAGACCAAGAAGTAAACTAACTTGTGATTGGCTTAATATATGTTTATAGAAAAAAGAAGAAGATGTGATATTACAAATATTGAAGCTTAGATATTATTAGCCCTATGGTGATATCCTGGATATCATTTTTCCAATTAAGATCAGTATAACTGTGCAATGATATAGAAAACCAGGAAAACTATATCTGCTGCTATCTTTACAATTATCACTTAAGAAGACAGTTTATTAGTGGAGAATTCCCTAGATTTAACTGTTCATTGACAACTTCATATTGTGGGTTTCTTAAATGACTTCTAATTTCCAGTTCTTCAAGGAAATCCAGTTCTTGTTTCTTTTCACAAATATTCAGCACTTCTAGTTCTGTGTTAGGTGTCAATGAATGATTGGTGTCAAGTAGATGTTTTGCGTAGTGGGATTTATCTGGTTGTTTTAATCTGTATGCTCGTAAGTGCTCACTGTATCGTATTTCAAAATTCCTAAGGGTCGGACCCAAATAGACAGCATTACATTCTGGACATTTGAGTTTATATATACCTGACTTTTTTAATAGTGGTATTTTTGTTTTTACATTTAACAATTTTGTACTAACTTTATTTTCGGTTTTAAAAGAAATTGTTGTATTCGTTGCTGAAGATATTATATTTGAAATATTATTAGAAATATTTCCTGCATATGTAATGGTTCTATAAGTTTTAATTTCATCAGCTTGTTTAGGATATATTAGTTGTAATGCCACTTTTTCCTCCTTTTTACTAATTAGCTTATTTATCATATCTAATGGATAACCGTTAGATGTTGCTATTTGTCTAATTGTATTAATCTCTCTATCAAAATTACATTTGTTCATAGGAACTGAAAAAGCTCTATGTATCATTGAATTAATTATATGCTGCTAGTCTGTGTGACACAGGGTGGTTAGAATTGAATGGAATTGTCACATCAGTCTGTGTTGGTTTTCGGTAAATTGAATAATCAAGTACATTATTAACTCTTTGAATTTTTAAATCAAGAAAATTGATTGAGCTATTTTCTTCAATTTCTAATGTAAATTTAATTTTCGGGTGTGAATTATTGATGTGGTTGAAAAATACATCTAATTGTCGTTCACTACCCATAAAACAAGCTAATATGTCATCTACATATCTATACCAAAATAAAATATTTTTCGAAATATTACTTTCAAAGATCTTTCTTTCTAAATTGTCCATAAAAATGTTTGCTAAAATAGGTGATATAGGGCTTCCCATTGGTAAACCTTCATTATGAATATATATCTTATTGTCAAAAGTGAAATAATTCTGATTAATGCATACATCAAATGAATTAAGTATACCTATCCGATATTATTCCTGGATTAATATTTTTATCTTCTAGTAATTTTCTTACAAGTATTAGACATTCTTTAGGAGGAATTTTAGTAAACATATTAGTTACATCGAACGAAATGAGTTTATAGTTATCTTGCAAGTGGATTGCTTTCAACTTTTTGATTAGTTCTATTGAATTTCTAATTGAGTACTGAGATTCATATCCGTAAGTATTGAGTATATTGTTGAGCTTCTTTGCCAATATATTATTAGGAGCATTAACATAAGAGATTACAGGTCTAATTGGTTTCGTTATTTTATGTAATTTAACTGTTCCATATAATTGTGGACAATGAGGATTCTTATGTATGATAGACCTCTTTTCGTAATCATTTAAATGATAATTTGAATAATTCACAATATCCCTTACATTATAAGAAAACTTCTTTGTTGGGTCTGCTTTAAGAACTTTTACATCGCTGGATTCTATAAAGTTATACACACAGACTAGCAGCATATAATTCAATGATACATAGAGCTTTCCCAGTTCCTATGAACAAATGTAATTTTGATAGAGAGATTAATACAATTAGACAAAAAGCAACATCTAACGGATATCCATTAGATATGATAAATAAGCTAATTAGTAAAAAAGAGGAAAAAGTGGCATTACAACTAATATATCCTAAACAAGCTGATGAAATTTAAACTTATAAAACCATTACAAATGCAGGAAATATTTCTAATAATATTTCAAAGATAATATCTTCAGTAACGAATACAGCAATTTCTTTTAAAACCGAAAGTAACGTTAGTACAAAATTGTTAAATGTAAAAACAAAAATACCACTATTAAAAAAGTCAGGTATATATAAACTCAAATGTCCAGAATGTAATGCTGTCTATTTGGGTCCGACCCTTAGGAATTTTGAAATACGATACAGTGAGCACTTACGAGCATACAGATTAAAACAACCAGATAAATCCCACTACGCAAAACATCTACTTGACACCAATCATTCATTGACACCTAACACAGAACTAGAAGTGCTGCATATTTGTGAAAAGAAACAAGAACTGGATTTCCTTGAAGAACTGGAAATTAGAAGACATTTAAGAAACCCACAATATGAAGTTGTCAATGAACAGTTAAATCTAGGGAATTCTCCACTAATAAACTGTCTTCTTAAGTGATAATTGTAAATATCAGCAGATATAGTTTTCCTGGTTTTCTATATCATTGCACAGTTATACTGATCTTAATTGGAAAAATGATATCCAGGATATCACCATAGGGCTAATACTATCTAAGCTTCAATATTTGTAATATCACATCTTCTTCTTTTTTCTATAAACATATATTAAGCCAATCACAAGTTAGTTTACTTCTTGGTCTAGCCAAAAATAACTACTAAACATCAGGTAGGCATAAAATGAAATGTAACTTCTGTCATTCTGACGATGATATTGATTTATCGAAACAATTGTCAATTTTTTAGAATTTTCAATAACTTGTATTATATTGTGGAATTAACTAGAGACTGTGAGTTTCATTAGAAAACAGAAATATTGGAGTTTAAAACGAAACTACAACATTTTTTATCTATTGTCACTTCTGCAAAACTAACAGTATTCATGCTTTTTGTAAAGATCATTCCATATTTCCTAATTCCAGATAAAATTTAATTTAGATATCTAAAAATCGGATTTTCTCATGTTTCCGCGAATTTTCTGCGAAAAATTGAATCTTATTTCAAAATAAAAAAATTTCTAGTGAAGTTTCGTGCAGAATATGATTGTCACAGCTTTCTTAATACTCAAAAGTCTTCCAAGTTTTTCTTAGGGATATGAAAAAGTACCGACAAATCTTCATTATTTACTATCGATTTCAGGACACTGTTGACCAAGTTTGACGAATTTTTCAATTCAAACACTTGCTGCAAATATTTTTTTCAAATTTATTTCTCCCTTAATTATTTATGGAAAATTCTATCTGGGGTTAATTATACACATTTAGAACCTCCTAACAAACTCACAAAATTTTGGCATTACAGTACATGTTTTTGAGGTTACAGCTTAAGGTTAGGACAAGTTTATTCATATGCATGCAGTATATGACACAAGCTTTCACTCTAAACTGTTTTTACTTAAAGATCACCTGTTATTTAGAGAGTGGAATATGCCAAGGATAGATAGATCATTCTTGAGGTTAAAGACTTAAATATTTGAAATATTTTGCAATCATATCCGATAACTGGATTGAGCACGTCTAAATCGATTCTACTTTGGTTTTGTGAACCAAGATTTTTCAGCTGCTTTTATTTGAAGAAGCGTTGGTTGTCTATCCAGTACTCAATTTCGTTTTTTGTTGTAGTAGTTCTAAGTTGTTGAGTGTAATTTTGTCCCTAAAGACGCCGTTTAGTGATCTTTATGCGAGGCAAATATTGCCCAGTAATCATCAAATGTTGATACAAATATGTGGTTACTGGATGGTAGGTCGGCTATTGATATATTAAGCACAAGAATAGAAAATAACCAGATCCCAATTCCCCTCAGTTGCTAGGCACGGTCTTCCGTGACTTCGAAGCGCTCGATACCCCGAGAATACCCGCGAATTTTTCTGGTGTAGTAGAGACGGGTGTACTGTAAGGTTCGCTTAAAATACTTTTAAAATTCGCTGTTATACTTCGGAAGCATCTGCCCTTGTTGTGTGTGTTGTATTACAACTATGGATACCGTTATACGCGAAGAATGCCACGTTTGTACTTCTAAACAATAAAAGTTAAGATAGCTCAGACACATTTTTTAATTTTCCGATGGAACATGAAACATGTAAGTGTATTATGCTTTTTATAACTAAAATACTTTTGTAATTGTGACCGAAAAACCTTTGCTTAAAATATTATTCGGCGAACTTGCCAACAATTACTGTATTTTTTTAATTTAAAAATAAAAGTCCTGGGATCCGGCCAATTAATTATTATTATTATTATTTCCTTTTGGAGATGTCACACAAAAATACAGTACTACGTACGTTTCAGCATGAAGCCATTTTCAAATACTAACATATGGATAAAAATTTAAAAGGATTATTTTGAGGTAGTCAACAAATACATTATAAAAACCAGTAAGATTTAAAAAGAAAAGCAGAAGAAGAAACAAACTTACTTGCAAAAAATCCAACGTTCCACATTTCAGGCTGTTATTCTGTAGGTATAAATGTAAAACAAATAAAAAGGAGAATTTTGTTTTCTCTTTATTGTAAAATTGTACAATTTGTATTTGATAAAATTTTTTATTTCATTCAACAAAAGCCCTGGTACATTCCTTTCGTGTGAATGAAAATAGTATAGTGTCTACTTGGTATCAAATCAAATATATTTAAGGTGGAAAACAAAAACTATAAAGCTGTATGCAAGGGGATATAATTGTGTATCTTCAGAATAATTTAGGTATAATAGATCAAAATATTCATTTTATTTAGTTATTGTTATTAATAAGGGTGTAGTAGCAATTAGATAAGTTAGTTACGTCATTTCTAAAATTAATAGTATTTTTATTTTTTTGAATGAAGATCATTTCATAAATTTCTCGTTTTTTAGTATTAGATTCGGATTGTAATATTTAAAAATTTTGAAAATTAAGTCTGTGGTTATTTTCTATGACGTGTTTTGATAGTGCAGTGGTATTAGTTTTGTTATTTTTAATGTCATAAGAGTGTGAGTAAAAACGCTTATGTATGTCTTGTTTAGTTGGTCCGATATATTGTTTGTGTCAGTCGTTACATTCAATTTGATATACTACATGTGATCATCAATTTTTGGTGTTAATTTTGAAAAAAATTGTATAGTTGTATAATAAGGTTTGTGAACAATATTGATATTGTGAGGTTTGAACATTTTCTTAATGGTTTCCATACATGAAACGTGTATCCGAAAACATTATGGACATGTTGAAACCTGAAAGCAGAACACAAAAAACTAAATTCAAAAGTCATGTGAGTGAAGAGATGAATATTAAATGTGGTGTACCTCAAGGAACAGTATTGGGTCCAGTGCTATTCGTAGTTTACTTAAATAAACTATTTGAACAGGAAACGATTGGTAAAATAATCAGCTTCGCGGACGATACTGTGATTTATTACAAACATGATGACTGGTATAATCTCAAAATAAATATTGAAAATGATCTTGGAAACTCAAAAACCGGTTCTACAGTAGATTACTCTCAATAAACTTTGACAAAACTGTATACTTACCCTTCAGTAGTCATGAAACGTCTCTGCCAAAATACAATCTTAATATCCAACAAGATTTTTCAATTAAACCTGCAAAAAGAATTAAATACTTGGGTATTTACATTGACAATCACTTACGATGGAACCATCATATGGAATATTTAACTAAAAAGCTTCATAGTATCCTATTTCGATTTAAGCAAGTAAGCCAATTTTTGAGCTTTAAGTGTAAAACAATACTGTACCACAGTTTGGTTGACAAGATATTCAAGCTCACCACTCTATACTGAAACACAAATATTAGATAGACAATTATACATTATTCAGATAGGATGCCATCAATATAAAAATAAATACGAACTTACCACTCAAAATCATAGATACGCGACAATATCGAATAATCAATACTGTATACCAACAGCTCTTAAAACAATAGGTCACAAAGTTTACTCCTACTTGGCAACTAAATTATTCGGGCAACTACCAAAGAGAATTATCGATGAAACTTCTTTTAAACGCTTCAAAACCCAACTTGTAGCATTTGTTAAATAAACGGACGAAACAAAAATACAAAAAATGATAGAATGCTGAATCAAAAACCTAACTCATATACGAAATGTATGTTTGAAATACAATCATGTAAAAATCGATTTATATTATTTTCAACTGCATTTTTTGTTTTTTAAGTTATGACACACCTGCCTATATTCACCACATACAAGTATGTACAATACTTCTGTGGATGTATAGATGTTTATTCAATTTTATTTGTGTTTTATCACTGTATTTGTTAAATTTATGAATAAACGTTATTATTATTATTATTATTATTATTATTATTATTTTCCTTTTTGTGTCACCGGGTTTACACCCGGCGTGTTTCAACGACAGTCGGCCTCAACAGCAAGACTTTCGTTGGGTGTCACTATTCTAGAAATGACCTAACAATGTTTGTCGCATCCAGGATTACAGATTTTTGCATTAATCGGTAGGTTGACTCAGGAATATCAATGTCTTTGAGGGAAGTACTTAGTTTCTTGGGAATTAGCCCCATACAGGATAAAACAACTGGAATGATCTTGACTTCTTTAAGATTCCACAATTCTTTTATTTCGGTCCTTAGCTCGGCGTATTTGCTTAGTTTTTCATTGTATTTGCTTTCTGTGTTAGAATTATTTGGGATCGATATGTCAATAAGCAGAGCTTGCTTGGATTGTTTATTAATGACTGTGATGTCCGGCCTGTTGTGTCGTACTGTTACGTCCGTCATGATAGTTTTATCCCAGTAGATCTTAACATACTGATTTTCAATAACTGGAGGGGGCTTATATTTGTAATATGGCTCGTTGTTTTGTGGATCAAGGTTAAGTTTTTTCAGTACTTCTAGGTATACTACTATGGCAACTTTGTTGTGTCGTTCTAGATATTTAGTTTCAGCTATGCTTTGGCAACTAGAAAGAATGTGTTCAATCGTTTCTTGACTTCTGTTGCACTTTCTGCACCTATCTGTTGGTATTTCTTCCTTCAAGATATACTTTTGGTAATTCCTCGTTTTTATAACCTGATCTTGTATACCAACCATAAAACCTTCAGTTTCTGGGAACAGCGTTCCAGTTTTAAGCCATTCAACCGATTTAGCTTGATCTATCGTGTCTTTCTGTAAATCATTAATGAATCTTCCGTGCAATTCTTTTGAACGCCAATTTCTAATTTTATCTTCCCCATTTCGTGTATTAAAGGGCGTAAAGTTTTCCATGCTTAGGTTTAAAGGTGTATAACCCGTATCTGTTTTCACTATGGCTTTATGAAGTTGACTATTTTGGTGGCGGAAAAAACTCCTCAAGCCTGCAATTTGCTGAGTGCAAGCTTCCACAACATCTTTTAT
Source organism: Galeruca laticollis (assembly GCA_963921935.1). NCBI lineage: Eukaryota > Metazoa > Arthropoda > Insecta > Coleoptera > Chrysomelidae > Galeruca > Galeruca laticollis. The sequence continues at coordinate 35,452,388 of OY998175.1, forward strand.
TCCTCTACCTCCTTTTTCTCTAGGTAAATTTACCCTTTCGACGGACGCTTTTGGATGGTGTTTTCTATGTTTTGTTAGCTCGGTTCTAATCTTTTTGTTTACTGCTTCCAGGTCCGTTTGAGTCCATTTAATTATTCCGAAGGAGTACTGAAGAGCGGATATGGCGTAGATATTTATGGCCGTGGTAAGGTTTCTTGAATTTAGCTTACTTTTTAAGAGGTTGTAAAGGCGTTTTTCGAATTCGGTGGTTAATATGGCTTTTATTTCTTTATGTTCTATCTTGTGTGTCTGAAGGATTCCTAAGTACTTGTTATTATTATTATTATTATTATTATTATTATTATTATTATTATTATTATTATTATTATTATTATTATTATTATTATTATTATTATTATTATTATTATTATTATTATTATTATTATTATTATTATTATTATGTTGAAATCTTACAATATCAATATTGTTCACAAACCTTATGATAGAACTAAACATTTTTATTCAAAATTAAAACCAAAAATTGATGATAAACGTAGTATATCAAGTTGAATGTAATGACTGTCACGAACAATATATAGGACAAACTAAACAATATATACATAAGCGTTTTTACTCACACTCTTATGACATTAAAAATAACAAAACTAATATCACTGCCATAGAAAATAAACACAGCTTCAATTTTCAAAATTTTACAATCCGAATATAATACTAAAAAATGGGAAATTTATGAAATTATCTACATTCAAAAAAATTAAAATAGTATTAATTTTAGAAATGATGTAACTAACTTATCTAATTGCTACTACAACCTTATTAATAATAATAACTAAATAAATAAGTATTTTAATCTTCTATACCTACATTATTCTAAAGACACACAATTCTATCACCTTGTATACAGCTTTATAGTTTATGTTTTCCACCTTAATAGTATTTAAGTACCAAGTGTCAAAAAGGTTCCTTTAGTCACGAGTTCCTTGTGAAACGAGTGACTAAAGACGTTTTTAACACGAGGTGCTTACTATACTTTTTCTTCGCCTTCAGAAATGAGAAAATTATATTATATTTCAATTATATTCATTACATGACGGACGATGGCTGACAGCTGACTAACAAATCAAATGACGCAGAATAACAAAATTATCACGGAACATGAAATTGAACATACAAAAGATGCACTTGATTTGATGTTTAAAAAACAAAAGATAAACGAAATGTGACTTTTCGCATTTTAAACAAAAGAGTCGTTTTGTGCATGTCAAACCCGTGTTCAAAGTGCGGTTTTAGTAACGGAAGTAGAAACATATATTTTAATTGATACCAAGTAGACAGTACACGATTTTCATTCAAACGAAACGAATGTACCTGGGGTTTTGTTGAATGAAATACATTTTTTATCAAATACAAATTGTACAATTTTACAATGAAGAGGAACCATAATTCTCCATTTTATTTGTTTTACATTTATACCTACAGAATAACAGCCTGAAATGTTGAAAGTTGGATGTTTTGCAAGTAAGTTTGTTTTTTCTTCTTCTTCTATTTTTCTTTTTAAATCTTTTTGGTTTTTGTAATGTATTTGTTGACTACCTCAAGATAATTCTTTTAGGTTTTTATCCATACGTTAGTATTTCATAATGGCTTCATGCCGAAACGTACGTAGTACTGTATTTTTTGTGTGACATCTCCAAAACGAAAAAAAATTATAATATATCATTAATTGGCCGAATCTCAGGACTTTTATATTCAAATTGGAAATATATACGGCCAGGATTCAAGACACAATAAGTGTTTCTAAAGAAAAATGTATTTTTTTAATAAATTATCATAAGGTGTTATTATTTATTCTCGATCATTTTTATTGACGGGTAAAAAATGCGTCTCCTAATTGTTACCTAACAAGGTATTCCTTGATTTTTTTGGACATTACAAAGGAAAATATCGAATGAAAATTCAGAAAAAATATCAATACATCGATATCGATCTATTTTTTTATTGAAGTATATTGCTACGAAATAGCACACTAGTGTAGTCCCCGAATCCGACTCTGTCTAAGCCATGTATGAAAGTAAAAAAATTTGGCGGATGCGCAAGGATTTCTTAGAACTGTTTACGATTTTTTGTGACTATCTTATCTAGACATTGTTTTCGTGACCAGTCTTATCTAGAAATTTCCAGAGAGCCCATTGTTTTTGTGTAAGCCGTAATCTAGAATTATCTAGTAAAGAAGGCACTAATATATAAAGGACCGACCAGCGGGAGAAGTCACTTTATAAAGTGATCTCGTGATATAAATAGCGAACCAGTAAATAGTCTAAATAGTGAAGTGTTTATATACATTAATGTAAGTGAATATACTGTGTATATAATATAAATTAGTGAATAGTGTAGTGAATAAATAAATTAAGTTAGTAGACATAACGTGTGTGTATAAATTTATCCCACCCGTAATAAAAACGTTTAAATAAATAAGAAAAACATTACAATATTTTCTTGTTAAATACACGTTGATATAGTTGATTCTATTGTTTTTATTGACGAAGTAATTTCAAAGAAGGTAACAAATTGGAGATCCATAATGGCGGATAGTTCTTTTCTAGCCTTTTCTTTTACATACTAGTCAATAGGTGTTATTCCATTTAGTTGATAGGGATTAAATAAAATTAAATACACGACAAATCATCTCAGGGATAGCCTTTGGGTAATTCTGCCACTGAAAACAACGAGTTGGTAGCTACTATTAAATAAAACAATCCAATGAATATAACCCAAGCTTTATCAATTGTGAATTTGAAGAGAATCCAAGTGTGTTACAAGAAAATATATATACAGTGATATACAAGGATTATATCTACCGTTTATATGCATATACCCGATATGTACAAATAAAATTTAAGTAAGTATTTTAGCTTTAATTTATGTCCTATAAAATAGGGTTCAATCTAACAATGTTTATGTTGATAAATTTAAGTGAATTGATATTGATACTCTACTAACAATTTACTTTTCAACTATGGTAATGTTATATATATATGACTTGCAGTTTAGCGGAGATAATTTTGTTGGAGGTTACTGAGTGTAACGAAACTTACATTCAGAGGTCTAGAAACACTGTCTAAAAATGTGAAGAGAACAATTAAACTTATCTGTTATGCCCTGGGATCCTTCGTCAGGGAAATATCATCCAGATCAAGCCCAGTTCCAAAGTGGTTTCTCGTAGAGCTCACACAGAGAAAAGTAGTCGTAAATTTGGGAGGACAGAAACTAACGAGAACCAAGAAAAAGTGAAACTAATAAGAAAAGGCATATAAAAGAAAAGGTAATTGTGATAAGTCTTTTAACCAATAGTTACTTTTATTCATTGGGTCATAATTAGCTGACGACTCACCTCGGTTGATATGGGGCCTTAACATGTGGCTTCCAATAGAAGTTTTGTTTAAACTGGAATTTTGTTAAGTGTATTCAGAGAACTATATCCAACGATCTGTTGCTGGCTTTAAAAACTATATCCAAGCCGCTTCCTCCTTGATTGCACCACAAAATTCCTTTTTATAAATCCACTTACAGCGTAGCACGTTGTTCCACAATCGTTGCTTTCAAAAAGGGAAACGGACATATCTGTCACACAAAATATCTTCTTTTCCTTTAGGCCAGTACCACTGTTGACCGTGGGAGCTTTCTAAGCAAGCTAATTGCCCATATAGATTAAGACCATTTTTATACCAAATAACAAGAATACACTAATTCAAGAACAAGTTTATTTGTTTATAATTATTCAATGAGTAGTTGAATATCTGAAAGTTTTATTTATTTTTCAGGTGATTTCGAGAGACAAGGATTTTTCTAACGAGATTTATTTATCCATAAGGAAATTCGAGAGTTGAACTACTACTAATTAAATTTTATTTTAATATTATTCACTTAGAATTTTCCTCGTTTTGTTATTGTTTTCAATAACCTAAGCAGGTAAGGTATTATACATGTAACATAGGGTCATAAAATTCCAAACTGTTGTTTCACAAAATGGGCCTTATTTCCAGAAATATTTGGTTCTCAATTTCAGAGCAAAAGGCTTGTGGCTTAAAGTAGACCAGAATTGTCAAAATCCATTATGTCCGCTCACCGAATTCTCGTTGCGGCGTGAATGGAAGGTCACTCAGAACTTTGACGCAATTGGTATAGAGGCAGGCGGTAATTTGGATTCTGGTTATTTTCTATTCTTGTGTACTAAGTATAATAATGATCAAAGCATACTCCTATGTGTAACTCTGGATTTGTCCTCAGAGAGCGAGCATTGCAGGTACGACTTAGGTTAAGGAAGTTGTATACGCATGGTCCCTACGCTTCTTTAAAGGGCGTTTCGTAAATATAAAAAATGGACACTTAGAAATCTGCCTTGCTATACAAAATTACGAAAAAATTTATTTATATTTTTAAAATATACTTTAGCGATATTCTACGCTACTAAGTTCGGTACTAATTCACGGAACACCCTATATAACATTAAAATTGTTTGTAAAAAAAATAATGATAATTTGAAATATGAACTGTATTATTCAGTTGAAAATTATAAAACGCCAAATTGCATGTCGATATAATAACATGCGTTGGCTTAAAATTTCAATACCTTTAAAAAAAATGCCAATTAACGCCTCTGTAAAGTAAGGGGGTGAGGACTAGTGAGTAGATCCGGCGGTAGAGATATGTGATTACGGCGTCAATTAGAGAGAAGCCGGTCGCATGCGACAGGGAACGAATTAGCAGCGGTGGCGTCGGTGGGAAAAGGCGAGAGGGTGGTGGAGTGAGGACGGGTACAAAGGACGGCAGGCGACACAGAGAGCTGATTGCTCGGTTTACGTATTGCCACCCGAAGCATTATCCCATGTACAGGGATGGATTTAATACATAAATGAGTGTCCTACTGGTAGATCGGAACATATGCGTACTTATCGCATCAGAGCTGGACTAGAATTTTTGTACGACACAAAAAAGATATATTTGCTTATATGATTGATTTTCTACTCACTTTATCAATAATAAATAATATAGCTCATGTTTTAACTGGAATGTGGCAGCGCCCAATTTAATATTAACTGTTTCTTCTTCTACTAATTTACTGAATCATTGACTTCTTAGTTTTCGCTGTAAGGGTTTGGTGGAGTCGTGTTTATCCATTCTTTTAATTTTATTTCCTCTTTCAACGACTTTTTCATTTTATAACATGGCGTGGCATCTATCTCTTCCTTGTGTCCACCCCCAACTACCATGCATCGAATATATTACCTACCAATCTATCTCTATTATTATTATTCCAATTGCTAGTTTTTTTGTTAATTTCTATCATTCACTCCCTAACACCAATATTGGTGTAGCTACTTTTGTAACTACCTCTGTGTTAACTCTATACGCCAAACTACAGAGATTTGGAGTGAGCATTTTGTGTAAGAAGTTTTAGAAGAAAACCAGCTGGCTGTAATGTTTTGCCCGTCAATGCATAGCTGCGATTGCAATGTGGTATTTTTCTTTGCTATTCTCCTGAGCAAGAAGTACTCTGTCTTGAAGGCGTTGATGGTTAGTTTATTCTCTCTCAGGTATGGTGTGATTTGAATATTTATGTGTGTCTGTAGGTTTTGAAGTGTGGTGTCAGGAGTTTTTGCCTATACTACAAAACAAGTGTCATCCGCGTACATAGCTGGTAAAACCTGTGGAGAGGTTGGTAGATTATAGGTGAATAAATAATACAGCAGAGCTGATAGTACTGAGCCTTGAGGAACTCCGGCTTGGTTGAGGTAAGGTTCCGCCATGCTTTCGTTTTTATTAATGAGGTTAAGATTTTTATTTAATAGTTAGGTTAACACTAGGTACTTTTTTGTTTAGGTACGGGTTTTTAAATTTTTTCCTGTTTTCTGAATTCTCCCATTCATTTCCTCTTGCAGATTCCAAGCACTATCCATCATGCTTATCAAGTACTCAGTTTTTTTATTACCCATTCCAATTTTTTCTAGGAGCCATAACTATATCACAGGGATAAATTTACGTAAATAGACAAAACGTATGGATAATGACGTACCAGCAGGAAGCTATAACATCGCTACAGACAAACGCAATAATTCTGAGGATAGCCAGAGCATCCTCTTATACATTCCTAATTTGTAAATTCTTGAAGCTATTGTAAATAGGGAATCCAACCAATGTAATAAAGAATATTTTTGAACTGTTTAGATGTCTACGTATACGCTACACTGTGGCTCTTCTGTATTTGTTTGAATAGTGTTAAAATTATGCAGGCTCCTTAATCAACAAACCTGTCTTTTTTATTAGGTTGAGAATCTGCAAAAACTCTACATTTTCATCTTTTCTTTGGCATTTCATCATTTGTGACTATACTTCATCCATACCTGATCCTTTTCGATTTCCAGTCTGCTTGCTTTACTTCAGTTTTAGTTATTTCCTCCATAGTCATGAATAAATTTGTTCTAGTTCCAGTATTTCAGCAAAATAAATTCATCATTGCAGTGATGATGAATTAAATAGTTCGTCGAATTCCAGAGGAGAGTTCTAATTAAGCTAAATCTCTAAAATTGGTGTCAAATATACAATTTCTATCAATACATTCACAAAATTCATTAATTTGTATACATATATCCTATCAATGTGCAATACTTTTCAAATTATAAAACAAATACGTACGTTTTAAAAATATTCACTAACAAAGCTAAAATATTTGATCAAACGAGAGAACAATTTTGAAAAATTTAATCCTAATTAATCTAGTTGTTCCGATATAGTTCAAATGTAACAAATACGCATAGAAAACATCAAACGGTTTGTTTATGCGTGGGTGTGTTTTAATTTAACAATGCGTTCAATATATATTTATAAACCATGAATGGAAATTTTTATGCATATGTACAAAAAGTTGGAATGCTAATCGAAAATAATCCAAAAACAATTCTTTTTAAAAAGGCCATAGTACTTAGTACCGAATATATTGTAGATAGAACGACCATATAACATTTATAGAATCCCGATAAAGGATAAAGTAATAATATCTATCAATAAAAAAATTATTTCTAAATAAAGTACCAAAATTAATAAAATATCTATATAACAACATAATCAATTACAATCAATGGGCATAATCATAGAGAAAAATAAAGAAATATAAAAAGAATTCATAAACAATTATTCGTAAAACAGTTTTAAAATAATTCTGTATTTTAAAAAAAAACAACCTTAGATAGAACCTAACAAGCAACGAAGATCAATAAAATAACGTAACGCCACACGGAATTTTAGACACCTAGATCATCTGCTGATATTTAAAGACTAAATAGAATGGCAATAATAAAATCAACAGTGCTACGATGATTGATCAATAAATGTCATTTAGAATTAGTAAAAACATATATAAGATATGTTAGTTAATATTTAATCATACAAGTTAATAGGAAACATAATAATATAAGTAGAAAACTGTTTTTACAGGAAATGTCAAAACCTATACGGAATATAACAGTTGAGACAAGTATACCAGCATAAAATGTATTTGAATATGAAATATAAGAATAAAAATAAATGATTACCGACCTAATTTATATGTATAAAGGTAATAATATCAAACAAAATAAGAAATGAACTGTATCCATGTATATTATGTGAATATTTAGGTTGTAGGAAATATAAAAATGATATATTTGCATTGACCAATCAGAAGATTTCAAATAATCAATAACATGAAAAAAACAATAATAATAAGATGTTAGTGAACTAAATCAATGACGATAAGGTTATAGTGAATAAAAAACAATATTTTATAACAAGTTTAAGTCAGAAAACAATAAAAAACATTAATAAACAAAGTGACAGGTGAACAATAATCAAAGATCTTTCTAGAACATTGCCAGCTTCCGGTTATAAACAATAGAAAGGGTTTTGGCGGATAAAAGACCCGCGATAGTGAGTTAGGCGTTGGTAATTGAAAAAGCAGGAAGTAAATTGAATGTGATCCAGTTATTTGTTATAAAATTTTAAGTAATAAGTGTAAATATGTATAAATCAGAAATATAAAAAGTAACTAATAATTAAAAATAAGTGCAAAGACAAATCTGTTTGAAACAAAGTCAAGCCAAACAATGATTATCATCCGATAGTTATAAGAAGGAAGATAGCCACCTGAAGCGGGAAAGCGTCATGGATGGATCCAACTGAAGGCGTCGTTTTGGCGAAAAGAACAAGGTCTGTGGTGTGTTTTAATTAGTAATATTTGGTACCAAATAATAAAAAGTGAAATTTGAAATCATAAACACCTGGTAGTAAAAGTTTCAAAATGAATATAATATAGCAGGAAACGTAATAAAAACTTACCATTATCAAATTTGTAGATAGATGTATAAATTTCTGTCTTGTTGAATTATATCCGATCACATATATATAAAACTTTCCACAAAACAACAAACCAGAACTAATTTCAGTTTTTATCACACGCACAATTATTATAATACGTTAAAATAATTTTTAAAAAAGATCGAAATTGAGTACATAAACATTTCAGATATCCTTTCCATTTCACGAACCGAATAAAACTAAAGTAGTGTTTAAAATATTTTCAATAAACCTATTTATGAGAACAAGTAAAAAAAAGTTACAAATAGTCGAACAACGTTAAACGCAGGTGTTCATATTTTTTGTCAAAAAATTATAATGTTTACAAACGTTTACCCAAGTTTATGCAAATGAGTCTGCAAAAGCCATCTCAAAAAGAATGAATCGTTTTTTATAATGTACAGAAAATTTGTTTTGATGTGGAAATTTGGATGTATATAGAAAAATCCATTATTTTATTCTATAGCATGAGAATTTTGATAAGTAAGAAAGGATAATCATTTATTTTTATACATAATAGGTATATGACTCCAACAATAAAATGAAGCGCCAACTATATTTTATACATAAGTGATATTTCAATGTTTTCAAATTTTTTTTATCTTCATAAATAACATAAAATAAATTCCATTGATGAGTAATGTTGATTTTATTATGATATGCCCAGAACCCTACTGAGTTATAGAGTAGTGTATAAACAAGAGCAGCCGAGGTAATAAAATTTTAGGAATTAAATGAAACCACATGCTAATAAATAGCATAATGAATAGGAGGAATTAAATTTAAATATATATATATATATATATATATATATATATATATATATATATATATATATATATATATATATATATATATAAATTAGCTAGCCCAAGAGTGTAATATTTCAATTGTAACAAAACGTTAATACATTAAATATTCAAGTTAAATTCACAACATAATTCTCATATATGTATATATAAATTTCATATACAATTTATCTCCCAAACGTGGAATAAATAAATTATAGTATTCAAACAACATATCATACAAAAATAAATAAAACATATTATCATATTATTAAATAAAAATCCATACATATATAACTTGCTCCCGCAACGAGGGGCATTATATAAAATTAAAATAGTATTCCTATTTAATATATAGTGATATACAAAATTCTTATCTCACTTTCAGTCAATATTGGAGGAAGCAACAATGAATATAGGATATCTATTTTCAAAATTAATTCGTAATTTTACATCGAAATCTAGTTTTTATCCAACATATCGGACGTAAGTTTTGAGAAATAATCTATAGGAGCACCGGAATAAGGAAATTCAATCTAAACTTAAATATTGATAACATGAAAACTAATCTACAAAATTAATACCGTACCACTTTGGTGGAACGCTATCTGATTATAATTTGTCTCATCATTTTTTGAAAAAAGTTTCAAGCAGTTAGCAATTACTAATTATTTCTGGCATCCCGATCGGCTCATTAACCTCTCGACATAATAAGGTAAAAAATCCTCTGTCGGTCGAGCTTGAAGGGCATTTGGAAGTTGGGTTCTCTCGATGTATATTTCACGTTTTTCTGGTCCAGCCAGAATTGAATCCTTATAGCATAATGGAACGCAAATAGAGGGAGATAAAATTTTATTTTACCGTTCTAATAACGAATTAAAATAATATGAAGCATTATAGCTAAGCATGTTTGAGTATAAAGTCCAGCGTCTGTAGGTTCTCCTTAAAAATTAAGATATTGAAACCTCGGCCTTTGCAGTCGCATACCAAACTGAAGCTTTGTTAAACAATTTCACCTTCAGATTGTTTTTTATACATTTGACCCTCGTCTCAGATCTCAACATTTTGGTATCCTTTCGAGCCGGATCTTGACGATTACCTTCTTTTTTTATAAAGTACCTACACATTAGATCCAATAAAAGCGACCCAGTTTTCGAGTAGAAATTTAGTTCCATTTTGTCGTGAGTGGTTATGACAAAGATATTCTGGTAGTACAACTATTTCTTTTGATGGATCCATTCTCCATTGTGATAAAAATCGTAGAATATTATCGTTATTCCAACAAATTATCAAGAAAAATAGTTCATACTTTTAATTTGGCTATGAGAATTAAGTCAACTTGTTTGTGCAATGACGTCACCGAGCTCTGATCGGTGGTCGCAGTCACGTGATAATGGGTTATAAATAACGCAATTTAAATTGATTTTATTTAATTTAAGACGAATAATTTTATTTTAGGTTTCTATAAAATGTCTTTCATTTGAATTTGTAACAACTGTTAACATCCCTATTACTCCAGGTAAAAATAAAATGTATTCTGTAGTGAAACAATTACATACATTTTAAATTTTATTTTTGCTTTACTTATAATACGTAGTAACATGTTTTGTTGAGTTTTAATTGAAGAATTATCATATCACCGATTTGTTTAAATTCCCTTTTATTATAATAATTTCCAAATATATATTGTTTGGATCTAGTTCTGACAATTTTATTGTTTTTGTGGTAATATACCTTGAAAATATGCAATTTTGAGGGCTATTTTTAGCAAAAATATAAATTTGAAAATTTATTAGTTGTTCTTAAGTAACATTTAAATTTCCCACCGTTAATCAAATTTATATTTTCCACCATTCTGTGTCAAATGTCAAATTATTAGTTGAGATTTGCAGCCCCAGATGTCGCCAATTTGATCAAAATAAATAACATTGTCGTGAACCATCTAAGTATCGGTGATCTGTGATGCTAACAAACCGAAACTTCTCCCAAAAATGAACAAAATGTAGTATATCTGGATTTATAGAACCCATTTTACTGGCTCTGGTCAGCTGAAAATTAATAGGGTTCATCTGCGAGTTGTCGTGAACAATACTCAATCATAAGATTGGTGACTTTATGCACTCCGGAGGATCGTGATAACAAGACATGTTACAAAAAGTGGCCGTCGACACACGCACAGGATTTTTTTTAAAATACGTTTTTCGTGTTTTTCTCAGTGGAAAATGTAAAAATAATCTACTGGTCGATTAAGAGAAGTCATAGAACATAATAGGGGGATTACAAAACTGTTGTTTTTGATTGAATATTAAAAATTATTTAGTAACCTTTGGTATTTAATAATGAAAAATAATATTATTTACACTTTAGTGCTATTACCATTTAATTATACGACAAAAATATCCCATTTTTCCCGGAAACGGAAAAGTCACATTAGGCAACAACTGTCCCATTTTTTTGGCCGCAACTGTACCTATTTATGAATAATTTAAATTGATAATTGCTTCTTTTTCGTATATTAAATTTTGACAATTAAAGACGTAAAGTCTTTGTATGTTTGAAGCAGATTGTATTTTCATATTCATGTGGCGAGTGTCAGAAAATATTTTGATACAGGCCAAATATGGGAAAAGTACAATTTTGTTAGTGCAACCATGTAAAATAAACAATTCGGCAATTTTTAATTAATAGATTTTAAAAGCGATCGTCAGAAGCTACATCAGTTACAGAATTATGTACAAATACGTGTAATTTCGATAATTGTATACACATTAACACGATTCCTATTCAATCACATCTGCTCTCCCAACAAGGATAAACAAGCGTAATACGTAAAATAACTGTACTTTGTAAAATGCTAGTGAAGCCGGCATCGACCACCAAAGGGCGGAAGGGTGAGAAGTGCATGATAGACGGTCAACGGGCCATGTGTACGACGTAATTAGTGGATGTGCCGCGAGCACGGAATTATCTAGTGGGCGCTGGCCAACACACCGGCCACTGCTTGCTTTGACGATGATGACCCGACCGGACGTTACGTGTTTATAGAAGCAGAACAAACGTTGGTTAAATTCTTGTAGGCTTTTTTTAGTTTAGTTCAGGAGCACAACTGATCATGATTGTGTTTTTTGTTGAATATTAAATTCGCTAGTAGTTTCGTTCTTAAACATAATAAACTTTGTTATTTCAAATATATGTCCCTGTATACTCTCCTTAAAAAGTACTGAATATTTCTCATGTAATTTTCTCTTAAACTAAATATCGAATTTAATCAATCCATTTCAATGTATTTTTAGGTCATGGGGATATAATGTAAATGTCATTATTATTCCGAAATTATGTCATTTCGGAACAAAACATTCAGCATTTATTGAGGTGATCCATTTAATATAACAATGTTGCTCATATTTCCAGAAAAATGGAATATCGACTACAACAGTAAGATCTACCACATTACATCTCCAAAGTCCGCACCGAATGGGAAGCTTCTTTAATATTGGTTTTTCGATAAAAAGTTATTCTTCATAAAAGTGTGTGCATCCCCTAAAACTCAAAAGACGCGTAATATACGAGGTGCATTCGGAAATTTTGAGCCAAGAGAAAGTGCCGTTATTTCAGTAGATATCAAAAAATTTATTTGAAAAAAATTTTCATCATTAAAAAATTTCAAAATTTTTGGTGCAAAGTTCTTTTGCTTTTTTGTTGACCCCAAAAATTGCTCAAAACAAGTCAGTATGTTAACAAGAATATAATTTTCAATAATATTGAGGCACTAAACATAAAAATTAAATTATATCTCAGCATGATGTCCATCCAGCAACATGCACAGTTCGGTTCTTCTTACAACATCGTTGGCTGCACTCGTAATGTGCTCTAGTTTTATGACCCTCACACAATTAGTAATTACAGTTTTTAAATATTGTCTACCCCTTAAAGGACGATGTTTGTAAACCTCGTTCTTCAATAATCCCCAACAGAAAAAATCCATTGGGGTTAAGTCCGGTGAATGTGCTGGTCTGGGATATTCTGAGTAACGTCCTATCCATTTTCCATTAAATGTTTCATTTAGAAATTGTCGTATTGCTGCACTACAATGATCAGTCGCCCCATCTAACTGATACCAAATTTTTTAACTTTAGTGTTTTAAAATGAAACTCAAGGTCTCTAGTTAATTCCACAATATAATACAAGTTATTGAAAATTCTAAAAAATTGACAATTGTTTCGATAAATCAATATCATCGTCAGAATGACAGAAGTTACATTTCATTTTATGCCTACCTGATGTTTAGTAGTTATATTTGGCTAGACCAAGAAGTAACCTAACTTGTGATTGGCTTAATATATGTTTATAGAAAAAGAAGAAGATGTGATATTACAAATATTGAAGCTTAGATAGTATTAGCCCTATGGTGATATTCTGGATATCATTTTTCCAATTAAGATCAGTATAACTGTGCAATGATATAGAAAACCAGGAAAACTATATCTGCTGATCTTTACAATTATCACTTAAGAAGACATTATATCCATTAGATATGATAAATAAACTAATTAGTAAAAAAGAGAAAAAAGTGGCATTACAGCTAATATATCCTAAACAAGCTGATGAAATTAAAACTTATAAAACCATCACATATGCAGGAAATATTTCTAATAATATTTCAAAGATAATATCTTCAGCAACGAATGCAACAATTTCTTTTAAAACAGAAAGTAACGTTAGTACAAAATTGTTAAATGTAAAAACAAAAATACCACTATTAAAGAAGTCAGGTATATATAAACTCAAATGTCCAGAATGTAATGCTGTCTATTTGGGTCAGACCCTTAGGAATTTTGAAATACGATACAGTGAGCACTTACGAGCTTACAGATTAAAACAACCAGATAAATCCCACTACGCAAAACATCTACTTGACACCAATCATTCATTGACACCTAACACAGAACTAGAAGTACTGCATATTTGTGAAAAGAAACAAGAACTGGATTTCCTTGAAGAACTGGAAATTAAAAGACATTTAAGAAACCCACAATATGAAGTTGTCAATGAACAGTTAAATCTAGGGAATTCTCCACTAATAAAGTGTCTTCTTAAGTGATAATTGTAAAGATCAGCAGATATAGTTTTCCTGGTTTTCTATATCATTGCACAGTTATACTGATCTTAATTGGGAAAATGATATCCAGGATATCACCATAGGGCTAATAATATCTAAGCTTCAATATTTGTAATATCACATCTTCTTCTTTTTCTATAAACATATATTAAGCCAATCACAAGTTAGGTTACTTCTTGGTCTAGCCAAAAATATAACTACTAAACATCAGGTAGGCATAAAATGAAATGTAACTTCTATCATTCTGACGATGATATTGATTTATCGAAACAATTGTCAATTTTTTAGAATTTTCAATAACTTGTATTATATTGTGGAATTAACTAGAGACCTTGAGTTTCATTTAAAAACACTAATATGAGCGTATTCCACGAAGTAAGGGTCGAGACAGTCAATTTCATTTTTTATCTTTGTCTATGTGGCATTTCATTTATAATTGAAAACAAATCTTGTTGCAAAAATTGCAAATAACGGTTTCCAGTAAGATTCTCATCAAAAGAGGGACCAATCATAGTATTATTTAACAGTCCACATAAAACATTTACCTTAAATGAATATTGGTCCTTGCACCCTATAGTGAAATTAGGATTTTCTGTAGCCCACCACCTACAGTACTGTCAATTTACTGTTCTAATAGCTGAAAATGTTGCTTCATCAGTCCATAAAATATTTAGTAGGATCAGTGAATTTTCTCCACATTCTCCTTGATACCATGTGAAAACTCAAACCTCGGAATAAAATCCCTTTCCCTTAAAGTATTAATAAATTTTGGCTTAAAAGCTTTGAACTTATTTTTGTTTAAGATTCCTTTGTACAGAAGGTATATCAAGAGATGTTGATATCTGTTAAATTGATGTCTTACCATTTTCGACTACCGTTAAACGCACTTCCACTTCTATCTCTGTAGAAACATTTGCGTTTGCGTGAGGCTTTTTGAAGTTGTTATTAATACTGCCCGTTTCTTTAAATTTATTTAAAATACGTGTAACTGTAGTGTGATTCACATTGAGATTGGGATGTCTGGGATTAAAAATGTCCGCAACTTGTCTGCTTGGAGTATTTTACCCACATAACAACAAAACAATCTCAACTTTTTCTTCTTTTGTCGTTTGATGTTATTTACAAAATAATCATTATCAATTGGTAATAAAATAAACAATAACAACAACTATGTAATAAGTTTTTAGCAAATGTTTGACATTAATTGTTTTGATGTTCAAGTATTTTATGTCAAACATTCATTTGTTTTCCAAAGCCAACTCAAAACAATAATTTTTGAAATGAAGATTGTCAACAACGAGAGGTGATCAATCTGTGCTGAGATAATAATTTAATTTTGATGTTTAATGTCT
Organism: Galeruca laticollis; assembly: GCA_963921935.1. Classification (NCBI taxonomy): domain Eukaryota; kingdom Metazoa; phylum Arthropoda; class Insecta; order Coleoptera; family Chrysomelidae; genus Galeruca; species Galeruca laticollis. The sequence goes on from OY998175.1 coordinate 35,468,035, forward strand.
CAATATCGTTGAAAATGATATTCTTGTTAAGATACTGACTTTTTTTGAGCAATTTTTGGTGTCTGCTGAAACAGCAGATAAAGAAAGAGCTAATCATGATAATTCATTCATGTCGGTTTCATTTGACTTGCAAAGTGTACTGCCAATTCCGTCATCTGAAGTGTCTTTAACTTATTACATGCGAAAGCTAATTATGTACAATTTGACGTTGTATGAATCTGCACCACCTGACAGAGCATTTTGTTTCTGTTGGACAGAAGTCAATGGTAAAAAAGGTAGCTGTGAAATTGGACCTTGCTTGCTGAAGTACATTAACAAATTACCTTCCCACATAAAACATTTGTCACTATTTTCAGATTCATGCGGAGGTCAAAATCGCAACTTACAGATTTTCGCATTATTTCTCTATGTAGTACAAAATTCCCAACTTTAAGTTATCGAACAAAAATTTTTGGAAAGCGGGCATTCATTTATGGAGGTCGACTCGATGCATAACGCTATAGAGCGTCAAAGGAAATTTGTATCAGTTTTTTTGCGTAAACGATTGGATGAACATTTTCAAATTAGCACGCTCTGCAAGAGGAAAAAACAAAAATAAACCACCTTATGAAACAGAAGAACTAAAATTTAATGACATGTTGGATTTGAAGTAATTTTCGGCTAATTTAATAAAAAATAAATCTCTTGACGAAAACGGCGCAAAGGTAAATTGGCTTAAAGTTAAATGCTTCAAGTATGAAAAAGCAAAGCCAAATTATATCCAATACAGATATGACTACAGTAGCGAGTATGTAGGTATCTTAGTAACCGCAAATCGACGTGGGAGAAAATCAACCAATAATTTGACATTTAACGATGGTTTACCAAAACTGTACTCTGAAGAATTGAAAATAAGCAGGGCATAAAAAGAAAATCTATTAACCATGTGTAAAAAATTGGTTATTACTGAAGTTTTTCATCCATGGTTTGAATCCCTCCCAAGTGATTTGGCAGTTAGAGACGTTTTGCCTGAAGCCGATATTCTAGATTCTGATCCAGAGGAGAGAGCTTAATTTATATTTTTTTATAATATAATTTTTGCTTTTTTTTGCCTGATTATTTTCTAACATTTAGTAATAAAACCAAAATAATTGTAACTAAGTCCTAGATAATAAAATTCTTTACAACCAAAATGCACCAAGTCGTTGTTTTTAACATTTTTTGGGGATTGCCATATTTTTTAAATAATGTAAAACTATGGCATAGTATTCCTAAGGTGTATCTCTTCTATTTGAAACAGTTTTTAACGCCTACAATATTTATACAAATTTTTGAAATTCATTCAAACTTTAAATTGCTCGTAACTCCTAAACTTGTTTTTAGACTTAGTGCTTTTTGCATGTAACCCCACGATATATACCGGTAAAATGTAAATAAAAAAATTATTAATCAAAAAATTACAGGACTGTCGATTAGTTTGGGTAAGAGGTTAAAAGCAAAATTGCCCATTCCTTGATGAGTATTATTTTGAAATATTTTCTGGCGTGTTTTGTAAGTTGATAAAAAAAATTTATTAGCTTATGCAAAGCAGTGAAAACAACGACAAGACAATAAGACATGTTTCGGGAAAAGTGGCGACAAATCCGATACACTTCAGCAACATTTTTGTCTTATTTTTGTTTTGTTTCCGAATCGGAGACTTTTGCAAATGCCGTGTCAGCTTATTTTAACCCTAGAAAGCTTACGGGGGTGTCCAGTAACCCCAGCCAAATTTTAATTAATAATTATTAAAAAACCGTAACACTGGCAACCATGTGTTTTCTGCTATGTATCGGTATCCCGGTGTTCTATTTATAACGCGTGTGGCAGTACTGTTTGTTTTATGACGCAGTGAGTTCTGTCGCGATCGGGGTGACGTGTAACCCCAAGTAAGCAATAAGCGTTGTTTAAAATATTGAAGATAAAAAAAACTTTCCATGGCTGTTCGACCAGGTGACCCAAAATTCGAGGAAACTGTGCTAAGGTGGTATGAGGAACTTGAAAGTCAATATGATTCTGATAATGAAGGTACAGATTATGAAGATAATGTGTCAGTACAATCAGATTCAGACAGTATTGTATCTATCGAAGAAGAGGAATACGAAGACAGAGAAGATATTATAGATAAAAATAGAGAGAATAAAGCTGAAGACATAGATAGTGAAAAAGATCCTCTTCAACCAAAAAAGTTCAGAGGAAAGAATGGTTATAGCTGCTCTGCAGAACCACCAAGTCGTACTCGAACTCCTCAGCGAAATATTGTCTTTCGACTTCCAGGCCCGAAAAACGATGCTAGGAATATAACAACAATATTGGATTCGTGGAAACTGTTCTTTAGTGATGAAATTATTATTTCCATCGTTGTATACACTAATCAAGAAATAGGTAGGCAAAGACAAAAATATTCTAAAGATTGTCGTTATGTAAATGACACTGATTCCATTGAAATTATGGCATTATTTGGTTTACTGTATATTGCAGGCCAAAAAAAAGACAATCATCAGAACTCAAAAGAAATGTGGTCAAAGTTTGGACCAGAAATATATCGTTGTATAATGAGCGAAACCAGGTTTAGGTTTTTGATATCCTGTATAAGATTTGACGATAAACGAATCAGAGATCCTCAAGACAAATTTGCCCCTATACGTACTATATGGGAACGATTTATTTCAAACTGTACTAAAAATTATACGCCCCATAGTTATTGTACAATTGATGAGCAGCTGTTGGGATTTAGAGGAAACTGTCCATTTAGAGTCTATATTGCTTCAAAACCTGATAAGTATGGACTCAAAATAATGACAATGTGTGATTCACGCACGTTCTATATGGTGAGTGCTATTCCATATATTGGAAAAATAAAAAGACCAGATAAAGAACCTGTGCCAGATTATTATGTGAGAATATTGACCGAGAGTATCCATGGAACAGGGAGGAATATTACAATGGATAATTGGTTTACCTCTATCCCATTGACCGACAAAATGTTAACGGAATTCAATCTGACTATTGTAGGTACCATCAGAAAAAACAAACCAGAAATTCCTTTATCTTTCCTCCCAAGTAGGGAAAAAAAAGAAGGTACTTCTCAGTTTGCATTTAGTAATAAAAAAACTTTGGTTTCTTACACACCGAAAAAAATGAAGTCAGTATTATTATTATCCAGCATGCACAGCGGAAAGGTAATTGACGAAAATAGCAAACCTGAAATCATAAACTTCTACAACTCAACAAAAGGAGGGGTGGATACATTTGATCAAATGATGCACACTTCATCTGTCTCCAGAAAAACGCGTAGATGGCCACTACGATTTTTTTATGGAATGCTGGATCAAGCAGGAATAAACTGCGACGTGATACACCAAATTGTAAAAGGTAACAGAAAAAAAGAGTACTCGCCGAACATTTTTATTTGATCTTGGATTTGCTCTGGCTAAACCTCACATGGAAAGACGTTTAACCAAAAATCTGCCTGGTGATTTAGCATCATCCATTAGGAACATACTTGATGTGAAAGATGAGCCTAGACCTGAAGGAGAACCTCCAAGAAAACTTTTAAAACAGAAGCGGTGTTTTTTGTGTGCAAGAACAAATGACAGAAAAACCAAAACTGCCTGCGGGAAATGTTCAAAACCAATTTGTAACGACCATGGGGTGGAAATATGTTTAGAATGTTTGAAATAAAAGTTTTTTGTTCAAATACTGCAATTTTTTTTATTTATTATGCCTATTTTAATTGTTTTTTTTGGGAGGGGGTTATCAGTAACCCCATGTAAGCATTTAAAGGTGTATCTTTTACGTAAGCACTCTAGGGTTAAGACAAGTTGTCGGAATAGTGTGGACGAAGTGCGCTGACAATGGTAGGAGAGGAAAATCACTAAAATTTAGTTCACCTGTATAAATGTAGAATTCGACTTAATAAAAAAATCTAATTTTAAGTTCATACTTACTACAAACGATGTAGGGAATTGTAGTAACATTTTTATTCTTGTAGTAGAAATTGTAATACCTGAAAAAAAAAGCATGAATTAAACATCACCCGATAAAATAGTTATTTACATGTCAAGCTGGGAAAGTGACACTTTACAGGGCAAACATGCGAGGCCTGTAAACACACTTTCCGAGTGTGGCGCGTACAATATTACATTGACAATAATATAGGAACATAATATTTATTGCCAAAATTTATAACAAAACTTAACTCATTTATTATTAATATTTATATTGAATGTGCAATTATGCAAAGTACAATTATGAAACGTTGATGTTCCGGTCAATTTAGGAATCATAATATTTGTGTTATCAATAATATTGGATTCGATTCTTCAAGTTCCAGGTTGGTTTTGTTTATTTTCTACGATAAGAATTTTATTTGCTGTTTTTAATTTGTTCCGATTGGTATCTTCGATGTAACCTTCTGCCACGGTCGAAGATTTCCATCCTCCGTGGCGTTTCAAACTTGTTAAATTTCCACCTGCATCAATCAGTAATGTGGCCGAAATACTGTGGAAACAATGGCCAGTATATTTTGTTGGGTTAGGCAATTTTAGATAAGTAGCTATTTTGCAAGGGAAGTTTCCTATTGAATGCATTCCAATAGGTTGATTGTTTTTAAAAAATATAAATAATCTGCGATGTGATTTGGACGTAGGGCTAAATATGTTCTATATAATTCTAACTGGAATTTGTTGACAACGAGAAATGTTAGGAATGTTTATTATTAGCATATCATCCTTATCTTGCACGTTATCTACGGTTATTTTCACTAATTCATCACGGCGACATGCGCCGACCAAACCAATTACCAGTATAGTCTACAAAAAATTACAATATTAAAATTTCAAATGCAGCCACTTAAAATTCTTGAAAATACCTTAATAGCGAGATACTCATGATTTGAGGCGTCTGTAAAAAATGTATTTACTTCTTGTTTACTAAAAACTTTAGACTTTTTTGCTTTATATCCCACAGATTTTTTTCTTTAAAAAGCTTATAACTTCGGAAATTTACTAATATATTCATTTACTACCTCTATTTTTTTCTTTTCTCTTCGCATCATTTTTCGAAAAATTCATAGGATTTTTCATACCTTTCCTTGGATTTTGCTGGTAATAATCTATTAGTGGCGCCAGCTGCCGCTTCTTTAATTTCGAATGGAACGTTTTCTACGTCCATTTCATCGCTACTAATTTTTAAATTGTTTAGAAACTTGTAATAATACACAAAGTTCATCAAAACGTCAAAAACATCTTCTGCCAGATGGCCAAGGTATTGTCATAGCAATTCTCTCTGTCTAGGTGCTAGTATTTTGTCTTTAATGAACATTTTGACAAAGAGCTCGGGAAAGTAGGTACTTTGCCGAGCAGTTCTGTTACTTTTCCGAGCAGTTAAGTCACTTTTCCGATCTAGAGCGGCAACCACACACTTTCCAAGTAAAAAAATGATCAGAAAAACACATTTTCTAAAGTGGCAGCCTAAAAACGAAAATGACTTTAATATATGTAAAATCGTCTGTGGTATATTGTAGTATAATTTTAAGTTTTGTAATAATAGTCCCTGAAAACATAAAATGATCGAATAAACTGATTAAAAAATCTTATTTTAAGCTCAAACTACGAACAATGTAGGTGATTGTAGTAATTTTTTTTAGTTGAAATAATACTTGAAATATATAGGTAGTGTCAATAGTTACCTAATTAATATCTAACAATTTTAAATACAAAAAAACCCTAGGTACTTGTGATACAATGTTAAAAAGCTCTAAAGGCCAATCAAACCTTATTCTCAATTATAAGTCTCCATAAGTACTTTTCTTGTTAAATAAAAACTTTAATTTGCCGTTTTTGCAAAACAAGTTGTAAACGTCTGTTTCTGTGTTCTGTCGTAGTCAACAATTTTTTGTTTATTTAAGACATTTTAATGCCAATAGTCTTCATCATTTGTACTGTCGGTACTGTCGTTCAGCTGTAGTTGTCACGATGGTTTACGGTATACCTGAACGTGTGAAGACAATTTTCATATTTGATTCCCCGATTTAGTTGATAAGTTTAGATAAACGGGATCAGTGCAAAATAAAAAAAGGATGCCCTAAGATTACTGAATGAAGCAAGCCAAATTGAGGCCCTTGGACAATTTGCAATAGAGCCCACTGTATCAACACGTCAAGTATATGCAATGACAGGTGTTAAAAATAGAAATTCTTGATTTGTATATATTACTTTATGTTTTTTGTTGTATAGTTAAAAACATAGAATCTTTTACGGTTGAAACATTGTTATAAGTTTAGAAAAATATCACGTTTTATAATACGATTTTTATTTAGTGTTGGTAAAATTGTAACACCATAAAATAGGATTGTTTCGGCTAAACACAATATCTCAAAGTTTATATTTTGAACTCATTCGGTTACTTTTTTAAATTAAACCAACTGTTTCTAAACAATTCCACACTATAATGAAAAAATAAAAGAAATTCTAAAAAAATTATTTTCGATATTACTAAATATCATCGTAAATGTCATTTATTCGGTTTAATCCAAAATCTTTTTTTCTGTCGCGTCATACTACATTTTTTGCAAGAGGTCTCCATTTATGGTCATAAAGTTCTTTGCCTTAAATGCTTAATGCTTCTTATTGCTCTCATTATTCGCAAAATTATCGATTTGCAGGATTTTGTCTCTGCTGCGTAAGTTGATATGAGTCCAACCAGAGTTTTGTATATTCTAATAATATGTATATTGGAAATTACAGTCTTATTAATTTTCACTAATTTTAGTTCAGAAGATTATTTATTTATATTCATAGAATCATTAATTAAACGATTATAATATATACAAGGAAAAAGTACCTAAAACCGGAAATGCGAGTGTCTGGCTCATTTGCCATCATTAATACTTGAAGTTGTTGAAGCCGGGAGCAAAGCTGGAAATCAAGATTCAGACACAAAAATAAAGTTTACTACTTTTTTGTGTTTCTGTTAACAACAGTGATGTAATAAGAATTTAATTTCCACACATTTTCAACACCTATAATTTTGCGCCTCGACAAGCACTGAATTCATAAGACAGAAATTAGAATAAATTAACACAACTTATCCCTTTTTTCATAAAACTAACCTATGAGTTATGTATAACCCCTGTGAATGTTTACATCTATTAACTTTTTATGATTACGTCAAAATTTCGCATAATAAGCAACGGTCCTCAACACTTTCATTTTGCAACACAATACAAAAAGCGACCATAACTTTATCTTAACAAACCATCTCGACAAATGGTTTCGACGGAATAAAATAATGAAAATTGCCGAAGTCCGTTAACGTGCCCAATGAACAAACATGTGGAAGGTCATCAGCTACTGTGGTTAGCCGCCCGCCGCCTCTACAGACGATTATCTTGGATTTGGAATGAACTAATTATGGGGTCGGTCCGCCAGAGTGGCTTTATTTTATTATATCTGAGTATTTCAAATGTTTATGAAATTGTTCGTATTTTATTGATTTATTTGATTAAATATTCATCCAATACTTACAAAATATTCTAACAAAATATATCGCCGATCAAAAAGTAACTATTAATTGCTGCTGAGTATATGATTATGTACATTACGATAGAAGTAGTCGCGATACAAGAAGAGAGAATGAATCAATGGTGAAAAATTAATAGATACGCTTATATAAGATAGAAAGTAGATCAGAAACAAAAATACAGAAAAAATAGAACAGAGGTGAAAATATTACCACACCTAACCACAGAATACAGACACACGTGCAAGTTTCTCTGAAATGTCTAATATCACTCTTATGTTGGCAGATACGGTCCTTAAGCCTGCGTTTAGGTTAACCGATGTATTTCTTATCACATTGCGAACATGGAATGCACTAAATCACATTGGATTGATCCAAGACAAGATCCTTGTCTTTGATTTTTGAAAAAATGTTCTGAATTGTATGTTTTTACTAGCTAGTGATTGAAGGAAATTTTGAAAAAATCTTTTTAAATTTATGATTTATAGTGTGAATGTTTGGTAAAGAAACATACCGTCTAGGTAAATTTTGATTTAAAGGAGCGGTATTAGAAGGAGGCTATAACCACTGTTGATAAACTTACGTAACGTGTTCAGAATTTAAGAAAACTTTCAATATTTTTGATTTTTGATCTTTTTGTTCCTTTTTGTTTCCACATGCTTCATCGTAGCATCTTTTACTTCGTTTCTTGTTTTTTTTGACCAAGTATTTCCTCTTTTGTTGTTGTAATACTATTTTTTATGTATTAGGAGAATAAAAAGTACTATATATCGTTATATGGGTAAGAAAAGAGCACCGTCAATGAAGAGACCAAATAGAAAAATGGATGAGGATGAAGAAGTGGGCCAAGAATCAAAAACCTGACACAAACCGCCCAGTTAATAGACCTCCAAAGCGCGGATACGTGTAGAAAATAAGTCGAAGTTTCTACCTGGAAGACCGTAACCGATCCTCGCGATGCCGGAGTTGTTATCACTTTCGGGAGGAGGGAATTTTTTATTACTTTTAGCGATAGTGAACAAGAAGTTTCTAGGCACAATTTTAGATAAACGAGTAGAGTTATTAATCAGACCTAGATCAGTTAGGTAAGTACATATCTACTCATATTACAGGAGATCAACGAAGACAGAAAGAAAGATACGACAAAACTAGGAAAGAAGTTACGAAATACGTTGAAAGCGAATACGTTTTGGCATGGATCAGGAGTGAAGGTATAACTGGATCTAGCAAGAAGCTGGTAAACGAAGTAGATGAATGGTGGTCTTCGGAGATCGCGAGATCAACGAGGCAATTTGTGCCAAAAGGGGTTTATGGATCTCTGACTAACGGGAAAATTTTTGCGAAAAGGAGATGTACGGATCACTGACCAACGAGTCAATTTTTGCAAAAAGAGATCAATGTATCTCTGACCAACGGATCAATTTTTTAAAAAGGGATATCTACGGATCTCTGACTGAAGGCCTAGGGGTCAATTTTTGCAAACAAGATGAACGGATCTCTGACCAACGGGTCAATTTTCGAAAAAAAGAGATCAACGGATCTCTGACCGACGGATAAATTTTTGCAAATAGAATATCTACGGATTTTTGGCCGAAAGGTCAATTTTTGCAAACAAGATCAATGGATCTTTGACTAACGGCCAATTTTCGCAAAAAGGAGATCAATGGATATCTCACCAACGAGTGAATTTTTGCAAAAAGGAAATCAACGGATCAACGAAAGATCTATTTTTGCAAACGATATCAATGGATCTCTAGTTTGTCAAGCTTTACGAGACGAAGCATGGATCGAAGGCTCCATAAACCTAATGAGTTGGCAACTTATTTTGATTTTGTTACAGGTCCGTTTCTGCTGAGGATATATTGGAACTCAGGATGGCCGAATGTCGAAAATGAGTTGAAGTTTCTACATGGAAGGCAGTAACAGATCCATACGATGCCGGGGTTGTTATCGCTTTCGGGAAAAGGAACAATTTGATTACTTTTAAAGATAGTGAAATAGAAGGTTATAATCACAAATTTTAGATAAACGATTATAGTTGTTAGTCAGACTTTGGAATGGCTTGTCCTTACGATTTACGTATTTACCATCAAAATTCAAGAGATAATTTATATGCGTGTTTTAATAATAATATAATCCTAACACAGCTAGACATTGGTTTCACAAAACAGCAGATGACAGGATGGAAAAAAACCTCATCCTTTCACATCAAGAAGAAAAGATAATAACATAGAGAGAAACTGAAAGAAAAGAAATAAAAAGTTTGAGGTTATATGTTAATTGTTTTTTCACATAAGCAGTAGGGTATTAATTCTAACAGATGGGTTTATGCTTTGGAATATTATCAGAATGTTTGATTCAATGAAATAAAATTAAGCTCAAGTGCTTTATTGATATTAAAAAGTTACGGCAGCTAAATATTTTTATTTTTAATAATTCATTTACATTACCTATTTTCGGAAGAGATTTGCTCCATATCTTCATGGAGTTTAGTTATAACGACCGGTAATCTCAAATAACTATTATATGATATAAATATAGGTAATGAAATTAACTGTCTCGACCCTTACTTCGTGGAATATGCTCATATTAGTGTTTTTAAATAAAACTCATGGTCTCTAGTTAATTCCACAATATGATAAAAGTTATTTAAAATTCTAAAAAATTGACAATTGTTTCGATAAATCAATATCATCGTCAGAATGACAGAAGTTACATTTCATTTTATGCCTACCTGATGTTTAGTAGTTATTTTTGGCTAGACCAAGAAGTAACCTAACTTGTGATTGGCGTAATATATGTTTATAGAAAAAAGAGGAAGATGTGATATTACAAATATTGAAGCTTAGATATTATTAGCCCTATGGTGTTATCCTGGATATCATTTTTCCAATTAAGATCAGTATAACTGTGCAATGATATAGAAAACCAGGAAAACTATATCTGCTGATCTTTACAATTATCACTTAAGAAGACAGTTTATTAGTGGAGAACTCCCTAGATTTAACTGTTCATTGACAACTTCATATTGTGGGTTTCTTAAATGTCTTCTAATTTCCAGTTCTTCAAGGAAATCCAGTTCTTGTTTCTTTCCACTTCTAGTTCTGTGTTAGGTGTCAATGAATGATTGGTGTCAAGTAGATGTTTTGCGTAGTGGGATTTATCTGGTTGTTTTAATCTGTATGCTCGTAAGTGTTAACTGTATCGTATTTCAAAATTCCTAAGGGTCTGACCCAAATAGACAGCATTACATTCTGGACATTTGAGTTTATATATACCTGACTTCTTTAATAGTGGTATCTTTGTTTTTACATTGAACAATTTTGTACTAACGTTAATTTCTGTTTTAAAAGAAATTGTTGTATTCGTTGCTGAAGATATTATCTTTGAAATATTATTAGAAATATTTCCTGCATATGTGATGGTTTTATAAGTTTTAATTTCATCAGCTTGTTTAGGATATATTAGTTGTAATGCCACTATTTCTTCTTTTTTACTAATTAGCCTAATTATCATATCGAATGGATAACCGTTAGATGTTGCTATTTGTCTAATTGTATTAATCTCTCTATCAAAATTACATTTGTTCATAGGAACTGAAAAAGCTCTATGTATCATTGAATTATATGCTGCTAGTCTGTGTGACATAGGGTGGTTAGAATTGAATGGAATTGTCACATCAGTCTGTGTTGGGTTTCGGTAAATTGAATAATCAAGTACATTATTAACTCTTCGAATTTTTAAATCAAGAAAATTTGTTGAGCTATTTTCTTCAATTTCTAATGTAAATTTAATTTTCGGGTGTAAATTATTGATGTGGTTGAAAAATAAATCTAATTGTCATTCACTACCCATAAAACAAGCTAATATGTCATCTACATATCTATACCAAAATAAAATATTTTTCGAAATATTACTTTCAAAGATCTTTCTTTCTAAATTGTCCATAAAAATGTTTGCTAAAATAGGTGATATACGGCTTCCCATTGGTAAACCTTCATTTTGAATATATATATATATATATATATCTTATTGTCAAAAGTCAATTTCTTGATTTAAAAATTCAAAGAGTTAATAATGTACTTGATTATTCAATTTACCGAAAACCAACACAGACTGATGTGACAATTCCTTTCAATTCTAACCACCCTATGTCAAACAGACTAGCAGCATATAATTCAATGATACATAGAGCTTTTTCAGTTCCTATGAACAAATGTAATTTTGATAGAGAGATTAATACAATTAGACAAATAGCAACATCTAACGGTTATCCATTAGATATGATAAATAAGCTAATTAGTAAAAAAGAAGGAAAAGTGGCATTACAACTAATATATCCTAAACAAGCTGATGAAATTAAAACTTATAAAACCATCACATATGCAGGAAATATTTCTAATAATATTTCAAAGATAATATCTTCAGCAACGAATACAACAATTTCTTTTAAAACAGAAAGTAACGTTAGTACAAAATTGTTAAATGTAAAAACAAAAATACCACTATTAAAGAAGTCAGGTATATATAAACTCAAATGTCCAGAATGTAATGCTGTCTATTTGGGTCAGACCCTTAGGAATTTTGAAATACGATACAGTGAACACTTACGAGCATACAGATTAAAACAACCAGATAAATCCCACTACGCAAAACATCTACTTGACACCAATCATTCATTGACACCTAACACAGAACTAGAAGTGCAGCATATTTGTGAAAAGAAACAAGAACTGGATTTCCTTGAAGAACTGGAAATTAGAAGACATTTAAGAAACCCACAATATGAAGTTGTCAATGAACAGTTAAATCTAGGGAGTTCTCCACTAATAAACTGTCTTCTTAAGTGATAATTGTAAAGATCAGCAGATATAGTTTTCCTGGTTTTCTATATCATTGCACAGTTATACTGATCTTAATTGGAAAAATGATATCCAGGATATCACCATAGGGCTAATAATATCTAAGCTTCAATATTTGTAATATCACATCTTCTTCTTTTTTCTATAAACATATATTAAGCCAATCACAAGTTAGGTTACTTCTTGGTCTAGCCAAAAATAACTACTAAACATCAGGTAGGCATAAAATGAAATGTAACTTCTGTCATTCTGACGATGATATTGATTTTTCGAAACAATTGTCAATTTTTCAGAATTTTCACTAACTTTTATTATATTGTGGAATTAACTAGAGACCGTGAGTTTCATTTAAAAACACTAATAACATAAATTTTTTAATATTGGTACTATTCTGATCATTTAGCATTTATTAATATTGTCTATAATTTTTTTATATAAATTGGTATATTAAAGTGTCGATGAATTACTTCATTAACACCCCTCAAAATAACAATTCAATTCACAGTAGAAACCGCAAATAAGGTCTGTCTTCGGGTATCCCTTCTCATATTATTCCACACAAAAACTCAATTACCAACTTTAGAACTCACCCTCATATCTACCCCAAGTTACATATTCACCTGTAACCGACATACGCTACTTTCTTGCCTCGCAGTGTTTCTCGCAACTTCTTCCCTAACAACATTTTGCCTTCTCGAAGACGTCTCGGCATCGGCACCGCGAAAATGAGATAGCACTAACACGATTAGGGTTGCGGGCCATGCAGCACGAAACGACATGTTATAAAGGGTGGATGACGGAGCGACATAGACGTCGTAATATTTTAAAACGAGTGGGTTGAATATGTATCATTTGTGATTGTATATATGTTTACTGTCTGAGTCGTATTTTTGTTTTGGTTTGATGATTTTTCCACTCTAAGAGCAGTTGAGATAAATTTTGTTTTTCAATGAAGTGCAAATGAAGTGAAATGGGCAATTTGTATAATTGAGGAAGAGTTTGGTACTGATCCATAGATATCGAGAAATGATAAGAGCGACAGATGATCATAATCTATAAGCAGTCTTGTTGTATCCAAATCTGGTTAAACCGTAATGAAGCGCACACCTACCCGTAATTATTCAAAATTGTAGCTATATGTTTAATAATATATAATAAGGTAGTAAAGGAAACGTTTTCATAATGACAATATTCGAAACATACTCGGGAGATACCACATATTGCCTATTTTTTACATTTTTATATTCCATTTCAAAAATAGAGGATGGACTGTACTGATTTGGGAAGGGTAGAGCTACCAACATTATAATTTATATTATTAGGAAAGTTTTAATAACGAAGGTATATTGCCGTGTTCCTTCTTTGACATCACACAAGCTTTCGGTATTCTAAATAAATTAATCATAATAGACATGAAAACAATAGAAATACCAAACAATATTAGAAAGGCTATTCGAAATGACAATATAACAATCAAAAGCAACAGTTATAACCAATGAAGGCACATCCAAATGGATCCGAATCAATTCAGGAGTAAGAGCAGGATGACCGACTACCGACAAGCTATTCAATAAAACAATAGATGAAATCGGTAGATGCAAAAAGTGGGAGACACGCAGAGATGTAGCAATGATAGCAAGACATAAGAAAGAAGGAAGGAACACTATGAAATATTATAATAGAAGTCATCAATGATAAGAAAACCAAATTTATAATGAATTACAATACAAAATTATTTCATAGTGAATCTTTATTGAATTGGTTGTAGAAGTATAACAACTTGCTGGTAATAAGCTTCTGCCAGTCTGTTCATTATTTTCTGTTTATAACACACATTTACTTCAAATAGCTACTAAAAAGTTACGACGTATTAAAATATGAGTAACGAAATTTTGAAATGCTTGTACGATACCATATGTGAGGAATAATTGTTTCAGTTTAGATATGGACATCCAGTGGGTCTGAATACCAGTTATATTTACCCACTTTGAATGACTGGCTAAACAGAATTATGTGACAGGTAGACATTGCATTTATAGCGTATTAATCAAACCATTTATGCTTCTATTAACGTAATAAAAATAGATATAAATCAAATCATGTTTTCCATAGATAAAATATAGTTTTTCATTGAAGAGACTTGCTTCACTACGTCAGCAGAAATAGATTCCAAAAATATCATTCGTCATAGACGTCATCTTTTATAAAAGACAACACAGATAGCGTGTTCCTAATTCTAAGAGACATATCAACAATAACTACTTTCGCAGAAGACAAATCAGCAGAAATGTTAACTTTTAGAGAGGCATGCCAGCAGAATTATAATCTCTGAGAAAAGACATTTAATTTTTTATAGAAGACACTATATTTTGTAACATATGTTGCCAAGAACACATAGCTGAAATATCAACTTTCCTGAGAAGAAGAGTTCAAAGCTTCACTTTCCAGCGCGGCTTCAGTCTGCCGATTAAGTTATCCCTCTTTTTGCCTGTATTCAATTCCCTATTCTCCATTTTGTCCTCAGCACTTTTTGCCATTTTTACATACTATTTATATAAACTATACCATCTGACACCAATTTAATGGCTTTATTCACTTTTAATTCAATTTATTCTCATTGTTCTTGAATAATTTATATACCGTTTTTACTTAATTATTATAATTAAACCCGCACCTAATAATAATAATTACAATGAAATTGTATCCATAATTTTTGTAACGCGTTCTCGCTCGCTCATTAACTCATTTTATACATGGCTCTTTATTTTTGAGATGCCTCCAAACGTTTGAAAAATCCAAGAACCAAGAACAAAGCGTACTGCTCAGCTGCCCGTTTATATGAATTTCCACAGAGGCTTTTACGCAATATTTGAGACGACAGATGGAATGTGATGTTACAGGAGTTTCCTCAATAATACTTGAGATAGTAAAACTTTTAATTCGATAAGTTAGGTTAGAACTAATGTAATGTTATTGACTGTGTCGACCCTTACTTCGTGGAATATGCTCATATTAGTGTTTTTAAATGAAACTCAAGGTCTCTAGTTAATTCCACAATATAATACAAGTTATTCAAAATTCTAAAAAATTGACAATTGTTTCGATAAATTCTGACGATGATATTGATTTATCGAAACAATTGTCAATTTTTTAGAATTTTCAATAACTTGTATTATATTGTGGAATTAACTAGAGACCTTGAGTTTCATTTAAAAACACTAATGTAATGTCAATACGCTGAAGGCTTTTATTGAATTTACTGTTCATCCTCCACTAAAAATGTTCATTTTTATTTTAGTTTGAAAACAATTTTTTTACGTAATATACACTGACAGCGCATATCGCACGCCTGTGTTCAGTAAACACCTGCGACTTGTCATCTTGTATTATACGTTCCCCTGAGGTTATGCTAAGCTCTCGCTGGTGGTAGAACTGTAAATTTTGCATTTTGTAGAGTGGCTTCTACAGAGCATATATATACGAGACTGCCGACGGAATAGAAAGTGGATAGGATATATAGAGTAAGTGCATCTTCTTTCGTTTCCAACACAATGTAGGAAACGAAACGGTAGGGAGAACACGGAATGTTGAAAGGAATAAATCTTTTTTCTATAAAACAATCATAAATACACGTCTTTCTAACGTATATTCCGTTATATTACAGAGGCTGTGTGCGATGTTTAACAACCAACAATTGCTACAATGTACACTGCGCGTCATAGAACACTGGTACACTTTTTTCCCAACGTAAAACTAACTTAACTAATTAAAATGAGAATCAGTCACATGTGTCAAAGCGCATTATCCATGATACCAGCCCATTTAAGTGAGTTTCACAAAAAGCGTAAAATTTCTGAAATAGAGGAGGGTTGGTCTATTAGACGACTGGCCCAAGGGTTTAATAGAAGCAAAACCACGATTCAAAACATTAAAAAAAGGTGGAGTAACGCTCAAACTGTTACCAGAAGAAAAAGAAGAACTGGAAGACACGTTATAACTACAGCGCAAAATTACAATTTTTTTTATTATACTATAAAATATTAATTAACAAACCTGGAAACCCAAAAAAATTTCCGCGGAAACACATATTAACAGTAAAAAATGGAGGAGAGACCGAATCATTTAATATCAACTTTACATACTGTAATTTTTTCCTTATTTATTTAAACGTTTTTATACGACAGGTGGGATAAATTCATACACACGGTATATGTCTACTCACTCAATTTATTTATTCACTAAACTATTCACAAATTCACTATATTCACTTAAATTAATTTATATAAACACTGCACTACTTAACTATTTACTTAGACTTAATTTATATTTACTTGTTTAATATTTATCTCGCGAGATCACTTTGTAAACTGAGCCGCTGGTCGGAATTAATCATATATTGAGCCCTTTTTTCTAGATAATTTTAGACTGCGGATCATACAAAAAGAATAGCCTCCCTGGAATTGTCTAGAGAAGACTGGAAATATCTAGATAAGCATAGTCACAAAAAATAATGGTAAACAGTTCGAAGAAATCCCGGCGCATTCCCCAAAATTTTAACTTTCATACATACTTTCATCGCTCGCCCGTGACACATGACATTCTCGACTATTATATACAATAATATATGTCCTTCTAAGTTGGAATGATATGGAAAACTTCTTTATTATTAATTTTAGGGAAAAAAGTTATTTCTCATAAAAAGTTCTGAATTCTCTAAAACCTAAAATACCGTCATCAAATATCAAATTTTTTA
Organism: Galeruca laticollis; assembly: GCA_963921935.1. Classification (NCBI taxonomy): domain Eukaryota; kingdom Metazoa; phylum Arthropoda; class Insecta; order Coleoptera; family Chrysomelidae; genus Galeruca; species Galeruca laticollis. The sequence goes on from OY998175.1 coordinate 35,485,192, forward strand.
GTCGTATACGAAGTTTGTCAAAAAATTTGAGTTTTACTCAAAAATTACCTTTAAATGTTAGTTTTATAACTTAGTATTTGAATGTATTATATTATTTGCAAAATTATTAGAACACATCGAAAAACTAAAAGGTTATTATGTGTTTCGTAATCACAAGAGATAAATGTTCATCATTCAAAATACAAATATCAGTAAAAAATAAAAAAATCTGAAGTCTTAATTTAAATGGATGTACTTAAATGTTGCTTCACTTGGAATGTTTCGATTTGGAAACCTTTCTTGATATAATTGTTGAGAAACTCTTATTTTTCAGGCATTCTCCATAAATCAGTATCATATTCTTTAGGCGAAAATAAATATGGCATAATGAAATGTTATACACAATTACAACACGTGTGATTATTACTGGTCTAATACTTTTATTCAAAACGGCAATAATAATAATTGTTGATCTGACAGGTCGAATCATGGCAACCTGAATTAAGGGCGATGTCCGAGACGTAAAATAACCGCAAAAGTTTTTCAAATATTGTGACTTTATGATAAGAGATTTTGTTGTGAATGTTTGCACACGCATTTGAAAGGTAATAATGTATTCCTCTACGAAGCCAAAATTTTGAAAGACAAAAGATAGTGTTTTAAAAAATTGAATACCAAAAAATTCACAAAGCGGAGTTCGTGGAGGCACGTATAATAGAAACATTTTTGTAATTGAAGTTTTTTCTTCAATGGATAAATTTTTGTGAAAAATCAAAAAATGACAAATGGAGAACGATTAACCTACATACCAGAAATGTTCTGACACGATTCGATATGTGTATTGCAGCAGGTGTACTACAATTCGAAAATCTAATGTAAATAATATTAATTAATTAATTGTTATTTTTATTTATTTTTTCAGTAAATTTTTATTACATTTATTTTTACACTTCCTTTAAGCTTTAAGGCTTTTTTGATTAATTTAACAAAAATAAAAAATAAACTGATATTTTCTTGATTACTTACGAACCGATTTCATTTTTGAAAAATTTGTTGAATGGACGATGGAAGACCACATCTAAAATAATAAAAAAATGTACTGGGTGCTATTAAAAAATTTAAAGTTAGGGGTTGTAACTAAGGGATAAATATTTAGGGGATGATTTTTTACGCCGTATTAAAGTGTATTAGAAATGGAATAGATCAGCTTTTGTCCCATTCGAGAATCTCTATTCGTTTAAGAGATATAGCCTAGATAAATTAGTCTGGACACCCTGTATATATTATACATATATATATATATATATATATATATATATATATATATATATATATATATATATATATATATATATATATATATTATATATTCAATTCTCTATATGAATTTTAATTATTTAATTTTAATGTAAACCTTCCTGTAAAGATAAATTTCAATTCACCTCACGTTAATGTATATTCTCGCAGCGACAACTCTTGTATATGCAACTTAAAACTTTATGTAAGAAATTTCTACTTTGACAGTAGTTGTCAAAAATATGCCCGGCTCTAATAAATATTAATTTAGTATTTCTAAAAATGAATTTATATGTGTAATGGACCTATTACTCTTCTCTCAGGGTGGGATCAAACTGTTAAAAAAATTAATTATTCAAAATTTGTTTAAATTTTTACATATCTTCAAATTACCTGTTTCACTTTTGGTCAGAACCTATAGTAACTGTATGTTTAATATTATAAAAGGCATTTTAAATCTCTGATGACGTTTCCAATATTTCTGTCACTGAAAATTACCAACTGTCACTGATTTGATCGACAGTTTTATTTAATGAAAAATGTTTAATTTTCTGAAATAATGTTATAAAAAGACTATAGTGAGTAGGAATGCAAAATTCTATATTATACTACTAGATTCAAATACAAATTAACAAATTAATATTCCCAAATTATCACAACGAAACAACAGTCGTAATTTCTACGAAACTTAAAATTACTACAACCTATATGCTATAAATTAACCTAATGAAAAACGTTTAATAAAAGTTTCACTCAAATTTTTCTAGTTCAAAACTTTTCTTCTCTTATGTGAATTTCCTTATATGATTTATTAATTTTGTTTGCAATCGAAAATCTAAAAGATGCATCTATGTCAAATTTAATTTAAAAATAGGCCTTATTATTTCTCGAGAAATTATTGTAACGTAACTGGATCGGACTCACCAACTAATAACTGGACAACTCGTACAATTCTTATTGATCTTAGAATTCAGGAAACTTTCTAAATTTTATTTAGAAATCTCGAACACATTCACTACACACGATACAATTCTTATTCGAATTACGCACGCACTGGCTTTATAATGAAATGGCTTTTGAATCTGGTTGTATAAATATACAACTTCTACTATCTACCAAAAATTGAGACAACTCTAATTACGATGTTGCCTCTTCAGGATTTCAAACACAACTAACTAAACTTTCTTCAAATAAATGAATCTCCTCTCCTTTGGTTACGAAAATTTCTTCTGCGGAGTGTTTATAACCATGGCATAGTTTTTGATGTTTTTTTCTCAGAGTTAGGCGAGTCCAGAGTTTGAATAAAATATTTGAATTGTACACATTCATTTTTAAAATTACAATTCAAATCTCTAGTATAAATTCCTTGAAGATGTCTGCACTTTTCTTTTATTATATTGTCTTCAGTTTGTAAGAAAACCAAAAGATCCATTGATTTCATCGTACGAATTTTTTCGCCTCTCGAGTTCTGATACTATATTGTCTACAACCACGTAGAACATATTTACTTCCATATCTGTCCTAACATCAAAAGTAGTTTTTCCACATCACTCTCTCCTGGCAAACATTTCCTTTTTTTCTTCCTTTCGAATACCACGTATAGGTACTACATTTTGTTAACAATTTACCGCTTTCCTTGTATTGTTGTTCTCATTTCCGTAACAAAGTGAATTAATGATTTATAGAGTTGAACGGTTGTCACTATATCCATACTTGTTTTGTGGAATTGAATTAAAATATCTCTCCAGATAAAGAGTATAATACCAGTCTCCAAGCTTAACATTTTTTGCAATATACCCTTCCCCTCAGCTTTTGTTTTAGGTGCTTGCGAGGTATCATTCACAATAAAATTCAAAGCTTCTTTAAAAGCATCGTAACTGTCATAAAGAGCGGAGCAGGCATCGACTCTAGCTGACCATCTAGTAGCTGAAAGTTTCTTAGGCACATGTAGTTCTGTTACATGTTACGTGTTAATTTCTCTCTCATTATTTCCCACCTATAGGTTGATGCTGAAAAGAAAGTGTATGTTTCTTCCACAAACAAGAAGAAATTTGTTACAACAGGAGAACACTCGCAGCGCAGGTTCCTACTAAATTCAGTGAATGGGCAGCACATGGTATACATTTTGCCAATTTGTTCTTTGCCTTGATTCTAGCTTGCAAACCAGAATATCGACCAGACATGTTGATAGAGTTATCGTAAGATTATCCTCTACAGTTCTGTATGTCTAATGACATATGTTCTAAAACTTTCAAAACTGCTGTTTTCATACTTGAAGCTTTGTGCCCTACCTTAGCAGCAAATGTAATAAATCGTTTCTACTACCGAACCATTTTCAATTACATATCTGAGAACAACAGTAAGTTGGTCAGTATGAGATATGTCGGGTGTAGAATCTATGATTATTGCAAAATATTTTGTGTTTTTTATTTCTTATGCAAATTGTTCTCTTAGATCAACCGCCATGAGTTTTATAAATTCATCATAAATAGTTGATGACAAATAAGAAACATTTTCTTTTCTTGGATTGCGTTTTGTTTCTATGTGAATTTTCAGAAACAGATCGAATTCTGCTAAAAGCTCCAACGAACCTAGGTAGTTGCCGTTATCAATATCTCCAAACATTTCACTAGAACCCCTAAATGCTAAGCCACGCGATGTCAAAAATTTTATGACTGCAACTACTCGTTTAAGTATGTTAACCCAGTAATATCTTCCTGCAAGGTACTGCGTATGAACTTCGGTATCTATTTTCCCTAAGACATTTGATCGCGCAATATACGCCTTCGCATTTTCATAGTGCTTAGAAGAGTTTTCATGTTCAGAAATCCGATGTGTATTTTTCCAGTCGTTGAATCTAGTTATGAAATAATTCGTTTTTGTCCGCTTAAATAATTTACAATACAAATAATACACATTTTCTGTTAGCGCTGAATATAATAGCTATGGACGACGTACAGTTTCCCCGTTGTGCAATGTTTTGAAGAACATATTTTTTGAAGCAAACCTACTATGAATATCATAAATTCGTTTTGATTTTTGGAAACCCATTTTAGAAATTTCTTGTACTATTACAGATGGGTTCATTACAATGTAATTTATGAAACTTTCCAGCTGGGTCTGTGAAATCGACTTTTAAAAATAATTCTGACGTTTCTTGAGGATTGCTTGATGAAGATGCACAGTCCTGAACTTCATCAGTATCAGAATTGCATGAGTTTATTGCGGTTTCTAGAGGATACAAAAATAAAAATTACATTCTTACACCGCGTTATTCAATTATCTGCTTACATCTATCCATAACATCATCATTACTGAGAGTTGATTGTTGTTCATTATATGCATCGGCTTCCGTACCTCGAACAGGTTGACAAAAAAAAGAATATAATTTGGCTATTTTTATCAATAACTTCTCCATTTTTTCTTGGTTTTCTTTTTCAGCCTTCTTCCTTTCCCACCCACTAAGTTTCTACTTCCTCCACTTCCACTCATTGTTTTCGATACAATGATAAACAAGTCAAAAGTACCGCAACTGATAGATATTATTTTAATTGACGATTACTCGATTACTGCTAGCTAAACTAACTCAACTGACTACCTCCAAATTTTAAAATAAATATTTCCAAAGTTTACCAAGTTTTTTTGTAAACTTTGATGTTGCGTTTGCAATCACCCTTTGTCGGTTTTTTTGTTTTGGGGAGCGTAAGGCACACGTGGCGGTACTTTGCATATTAGCATATTTATCTCTGGCGGCATTCCGTCACTGCCACAGATCAGCAAAAAGAGATTTGTCTATAGTTACCACAATACCGCATTGATAATCAAAATATATGGATGTAAAGCGGTGCTTTTCAATCTATCCAAGTATTCATACCCGGCCGACTGAAATAATGATGTCTCTATTCACTAATGTTGTCAATAACATTTTGTTTAATATTGGTGCCTTACAACACATTCGATCTCCACGAAAAAAATACGTATACAGCAAAAATGATTTGCACGAATTGTAACTATCGTTAGTGGTTAGTCCGGTCAGTCGGCGCTTATTTCTTTCACCACGCCCTAGGCTATAACTATATTTCTTGAATTTTGGATTGGATTGATCCATTTTCTGACTTCACGGCATCCAATTTTCGTTTCAAAAATTGGACGTAAGGTTCAAATTGGCCGTTCGTTTGAGGATGTCCCGGTGCAATTGAACGGCGAAAAAATCCAACTCTCTAACCGAATTTTATGAATTCAGAACTAGTAAAAATTGTGGCATTGTCTGACACAATTATTTCTGGCAAGCCGTGGACACTGAAGATGTCTTCAAGGAATTTGATTTTATTTAAATAGCAGACATGAAAAATGTGCGAGACTTTTGCGAGACTCTCACGCGTGACATGAGGCGAGACGGGACTTTTATTGCGAGACGAAACTTTCCACTTTTTTTTTGCGAGACAAGACGTGATTAAGAGTCTCGTTTCGCCTCGTAGGCAATATTAAAGACGTCTGAGAAAATGTTTGTATATTACAGAAAAGGTCCGAAATTGCTCGAAGGATCAAAAAAGTTATCGAAAACTTCAGGAATTTTCCACGAACTTAAACGTACCCTCATTACCTTCAACGTCTGTATATTTTACACATTTACATCTATCAACACACAACTACCATAGTGAATGATGGGAAGTTGGGGCTAGGGGCACATACAAATAACATTTGCCTGTGATGTGTGCTGCTGCAGAGTGACATATAGAAACAAACACGTCTAATACATTTTAACTTTTTCTTAATTTTGTAATTTTATTCAACCTCAAAGAATAAACATTTAAATTATAAATTGCAAAAATCATCTACATTCAAACTGACAGATCATAATGTTTTAATTAAACAACTACACGCCGTTTTCTTCTTAATTATCTAATCCATGGGTATAAACGTTTAAATCGGCCAAACTCTACTCTAATCAGAACGTGATGCCGAAGAACGAATATATATCTTAATTAATTAGCTGTAGTAGTAGTAGTAACAGAAAAAGAACGAGAATAATACGAGAGAAGCCTTCTAAAATTAGGCTTCTGCCACTCCAATGCCGTCACTTTGCCCTTCCTTGCCTGTTACAAAGAGACCGATGCGATCCAACGTCGGCCGTTCTATCATTCCACGCTTTGTTTTCCATTCTACCGCTCCCCGTGATGCATCGGGCGGTTGCCATTACGAGAATGTTTCATTGTGACGTCGTCGGTAAGGAAAGCGACGTATAATGGAAACACAACTGCACTCGACTAATGTCGATATCACTTGTCACAATCTTTAAGAAAAATTACAATACTTTTTTTCCTTATACTTTCCTTTGAGTGTTTGTGCAGTATTTTCAAGCTTTAGAATGTTTTATTAATTTTTTATGAATTCATTTTGATAATTTTATCCCACGATTACCTAGTTGTCAAATTTTTTACTGAAACAATCACAAATTGAAAGCTGCATTGGTCCAATAAGACAGTATTGAACTGACTATAACGATTGTGTACAATTTTAAGATGACGAATATGTTCAAAACCGTATTGCTTGTTTTTAACTATTCACCAAAAAGTGTTATGCATGAAGATTATTCTTGTATTGCTCTAACTTCGTAACTTATGAATACATTTTTGTAGTAAGAGTGTAGTATATAATACTGAAAATACGTATTAGTACCTACTAAAAAGCTTATGATCATATAAAATCGTTGTGTGCAATTGAGACTGTTGATCTCGTGTGAGCAGACGGGCGACCGAGCCCATTATGTTATGTTGGTCCCGCTTCTGTCGGCAATAAACACTCTACGGCCCAACAGCGACTGGCTTTGTACAATTTGTTGGCTTTTCTTATATCCGTAACTAGATATATCTACCACGAGAAAACCAGTTGCAGAAGTCTGAATATTTCCTAAATATTTACATGATTTACTTCACGCAATTATTTAAAAATAAAATAATAGTTTACAAATTCCAAAAAATACACTACTACTTCAATATCTTTTTTTTGTATAAATGAGAGTGAAGTTACTAACAATTTGATGTAAAAAAAGTGTAAGGTGGATGCATAATATCATTTGAAACGTACAGTCAATAAAATTCGATTTTTGAGATAAAGCGCTCAGAGTTAGCCTACCAAAGGATATTTCGTGTCAATATAATAAACACGGTTAAATATGCGGCTACAAACGATCAAAAATAACCTATGCAAGGGAAAAACCGGTATGCGGTACAAGAAAAGAATCGTCTACGTCGTAATGAACCATTTCCCACCCTCCTTCATTGAAATTTTGGTTAACTTGATGTTTAAATAAATATAATGTGATTGATCTTGTTCAAATTGACACTTAGTTTATTGTTATTTAAAAAAGGAATGTCACAAAGAAAAATAGATTTATTTACAAAAATTTTGGTAGAAAATTACATCACATATGTGGTTGAAAATAAAATAGTATACTATCCTCGACGGAAAATTTAATTCCTGTCTCGAGTTTGAGTTTATCTCGACGTTGCGCGTCTCGATAAACTACATAATCTCTCGGTAGGGGCGAATAAGTTCCCGTCTCGGATTGTAATATACTATTTCAAATCCCAAAGATACTCACAAAGGTATAAGGTAGGTACTAGTGGTAGTAACTATTATTTATTCATATACGAAAACATAACAAAAATAATGGAAAAAATAAAATACATTTTGTTTCATCACATGTGCATCACAGTGGTCACATAACTAGAGAGAATAACTAATAACTTAATTAATCACATAGTTAAAACTTAACAATAGTCATAAAAATTATAGATTTATGTAGAAACAAATAACAACTCTCGTTAAATAATAAGCGGCATTGTACACCAAGACATATTTTTTTAAATTGAAACGATCAATGAAATTAAATCAAACTGAAACAACAGGTGTTTTCCTTGCTTTTTGATATGCAAAACTTTTAATCACATCACATCTTCGAAATTCAATTCCATTACTAAATCGTTTTCTATATTCATCAAAGATAGATGATGTAATCTATCTTGAAGCATAGTACTTCTGATTTCATTTTAAATGCGTTTCAATTTAGAAAATGACCGTTCCCCACTACAATTTGTAATCATCAGTGAAATGAAAATTCTTAAACATATTCCCACATTGGGGAAAGTATCTTCAATTTTATCTGCTTGTAAGAGATCATATAATTTAGTTTAACTTATCTCTTCATTTTCTTCGATTTGTACATTGTCTGTTTACAAGTACTGAGGCAAATAAAAACACTCTGACTCCAGTTATTTTGCATTTACATCGTCATGGTAAAAGTCTGTAAATGTTTTGCAACAAGATTCTAATTCTTGGGGGTCGATGGTTTTCAAACGATGAAGAAACCCGAAGAGCCCATTTATTTCATTGTAAGAGTCCGATCGCTTTATCAACTGCAAGATCAGTGTATCTATCATTGGCAAGAAAGTTTCGACTATACCTTTTTCCCTGCCACTCAGTAGGACGTTCTCCGCTGGTCCATCAAAAAAAAGCAATATGTGAGCTTCTCGTTCTTTCTCGCTTAGATAAATCCTTTTCTTTGGCTATGGATTCATAATGATCAAATTCATTTCTAAAATTCGCAAGAAAATCAGCAAGAGAATCAAACAATTTCGTTGCTACTTACATTGTCAAGGTTCCTTTCTGAAGCGTGAGATTTCTATTATTTAATCTTCATAGTATGCTACTCCCTAGATTTATCTGTTCATTGACGACTTCATATTGGGGGTTTCTTAAGTGTTAAATGTAAAAACAAAAATATCACCATTGAAGAAATATGGTATACAAAAACTTAAGTGTCCAGAATGTAATGCTGTCTATTTGGGTCAGACCCTTAGACATTTTGAAATTCGATACAGTGAACACTTACGAGCATACAGATTGAAACAACCAGATAAATCCCACTACGCCAGACATCTACTTGACACCAATCATTCAATGACACCTAACACAGAACTAGAAGTACTACATATTTGTGATAAGAAACAAGAACTGGATTTCCTTGAAGAATTGGAAATTAAAAGACGCTTAAGAAATACACAACATGAAGTCGTCAATGAACAGATAAATCTAGGGAGTTCTCCACTTTTGAACTGTCTTCTTAAGTGATAATTGTAAAGATCAGCAGATATAGTTTTCCGGGTTTTCTATATCATTGCACAGTTAAACTGATCTTAATTGGGAAAAATGACATCCAGGATATCCCCATAGGGCTAATAATATCTAAGCTTTAATATTTGTAATATCGTATCTTCTTTTTTCTATTTACATATATTAATTAAATCACAAGGTAGGTCACTTCTTGGACTAGCCAAAAATAATTAAACATCAGGTAGGTATCAAATGAAATGTAACTTCTGTCATTCTGACGATGATATTTAGGTAATATCGAAACATTTGTAAATTTTTTAGAATTCTTAACATTTTTTCAATATATTGTGGAGTTAACTAGAAACAGTAAGTTTCATTTAAAACACTAATAAATTCGTTACAAATAGTGGCGGAGAGGTAGGAGGGATTTCCGCTTCCAGCATTTTCATATCTCTTCAATGATCTGCAAGAAAAGGATCAAATTGGCTTAATAATTCTATACATACATACATAGTTTTCATCATTTATGGATCCAATCGTTTCGTTATCACCACGAAATGGAAGTCCCCTTGACGCTAAAAATATTACTACATCAACAATTCTTTTTAATACGTTTTTCCAATAATCAACTTCCTTATTATATTGAGAAAGTAAGCCAATGTTTACCCGACCAACATCATAGAGTGTCTATGGGGTAAGCTGTTTTCATGTTCTGAAATTAGATTGTTTATGTGTTTCCAATCATTGCATCCGGAAGGAGAGCCGAAACTGCTATTTTTGACATTAAAGTTAAATAGATGACAAAAATAACAAAACAGTGATATTTTTGAAGGGGAATACAAAAGCCATTTTCAGGGAATTTTTTCACAATTTTTCAAGGTACGTAAGAAAACTGCGTTGTATAAATATCGTATTTTAATTTTTCCTTTTGTTTCTTCATATCTCCTGGAGGTTTCTGAGAAGTCACTGTCTTCATTTCGGAAAAAATCTGGTCCTTTGCGAATCCAAAAGGAACGCATTTCTTCTGTGAATTCAACACAATCTCCAGGATCGTGTGATGATAATTCCAGTGATAATTATGTATCTTCTTGTTCTACAAGTTGAGAATCGCGAGAAGTTATATTAAAGTGATAGTGCTCTTCAAAAGTTTGTAGTAGTTATTGATTTTCGTAATGTTCTGATTTCGAATATAATTCTGAATTTGGAACTGTTGTTCCCAATTCTTATTCAAATGAGGTAATAATCGCTTCAGAAGGTCCAGCTTCAGGTTCGGGTTGCACTCTAGTTTGAGACGTAAAAAACGAAGTAAGTTTTGGCCACTTATCAATTACGCTTTGACGGCGAGCAGCTTTTTTTCCTTTTCTCTGCACCACTGGGATATGAACGTTTCGACATGATCAATTTTTTTACTCAAATTACGTATTGTTCATAAAATATTTAAATATCCTTAAAATTTTAGAGTTACACAACAATGACTCAATGAGTATTATTTGTTATAACCAATAGATGATAAATGAATAGACATAATTTACTACATACCTAGATGTAAATTTTTGCACTTTAGAGACAAATTTTGTACCTTTATTAAAATAATATAGAAAATATATTGGACATGCTGCTTTCTCTTTACAATTATGTTGCATTACGCACGAAGATTCGGTTAATAACAAAAACGGATCCCATACCGACACTGAAATGTAGTATCAAACTTCTCTCGGTTGCCCGATTGTCAGTGTCTCCTTCATTCTGCCCTCCAACAATCCCAGTCAGATTCACTCGAGTGCGACACGTTCCCAATTCAACAGAGCGACAATTATTGTCGCTGTCAGCCGTGAGCCGTACATAAAATTAGAGAGAGCGAGAAAGGTGCAGACGAAGAAGGAAAATGATGTCACAGTAGCGCTTCGTAAATCATTTATATACAAAAAGTTTTAACGAATCAAACAGCAGCTTAAAGCAGGAATGATATGGAAATAAGACGGTAGTATGATCAGACTCGTGATATGACTCCACATATTTTAGGTTTACTTACTTATTCACAATAATATTAACCCGAATATTAATAAACTCTCTAGAGCAGCGGTTCTCAATCTTTTTTGATGACGGAACACTTTTGGAAAGCGAAATTCTTGACGGAACCCTACAATAAAACAATTGCTTTTAAACATGTATTCTTTATTAAAAAGCGTAATAAAAGTACAATGTAACAGTTACTACTTATTACTTACTTTACTTAGTAAATAACAAGTATAATGTTACGAAACAGCACACTGGTATAGTCCCCGAATCCGACTCTGTCTAAGCCATGTATGAAAGTAAAATTATGGCGGATGCGCAGGGATTTCTTATAATTGTTTACGATTGTGACTATCTTATCTAGACATTGTTTTTGTTACCAGTCTTATCTAGAAAATGCGAGAGCCACTTGTTTTTGTGTAAGCCGCAATCTAGAATTTTTTAGCGAAAAAGGACACTAATATATATAAAGCACCGATCAACAGAGAAGTTAGTTTAGTTGAAAAAGTGAACTCGTGAAAGAAACAGCGAACAGTAAAGTGTTTATATAAATTAATAATTAAGGTTGTGTGTATATAAATTAAATTTAAGTGAATAGTTAAGTGTATATAAATTGACTGTTAGTGAGTAGTTTAGTGTTAATATAAATTCGTAAGTAGCCATAATGTGTATTTGAAATTTATCCCACCCGTTTACGGTTTAAGTAAATTAGAAAAACATTACAATAATAATAAAAGATATTGAAAAAGAAAAAATATAATATATAATATATATATATATATATAAATATATATATATAATATATATATATATATATATATATATATATATATATATATATATATATATTAACATAGAGAGAAACCTGCAACACTGTATACTAAAATATGGAATGAAATACAAATACAAAATTCTAGAATTTGAATTTTTTTTTAAAAATTGTCTGAAATGGAGACAATCTGTATTATTCATTATTCAATAGAGAAAGAAGACAAGAGTCAAACTGTAAAGTTATGGAGGAAATTTTAAATACATATGTGAAATATATAACATGATTTTAACATTTGAGAGAGAGAATTTTTGAACGTTGTTTCATATAAATTATAACAATCTATTTCTCACATTGTAAAAGTAAAAAAATATTATGATTTGTCTTAAAAAGTAATAATTAGATATTGAAAGAAGTTTTCTGATAAGTTTATGTAATTATTTAATATATGTAAAGGTAGAAAGTCAAATAATAACATTAAGTTTATAAAGCATGACACTTGTGAAATGAATTGTCATTCCGCATAGATATAATTGAAATAAAAAGAACTGTTATTTATAAAAATTTTGGAATACAATTTAAAGGGAGTAGTATATGGTTTTTAATCATTTAAAGACTTCAAACAGAATGTCCTAGAAAGATAGATGGACAATTGATAACTTGAAGTGAAACTTATCAACAAGAATTTTTATAGCCAATTCTGATTGGTGGAATACATTTGAAATATTTTCATCAGCGACAAGCAGATTAATAATTAAAAAAATTGAATAAAACAATTTGTTGATAATGTACACTATTCACTAGGTAGAATTCTTTTTTGGTAGAAGTGAATGGGTGAGAAGCAAAATTTTAGAAAAAATGATTCAAACTCTTTAAAAAGCAGCAATTTGGAATAGTAATTATAAAAAGAAATGCATTATTCTTAAAAGTAACTCAGCAATTTGATTAATCAAGTAGATAAACATAATTCTAACAAGAAAATTGGTAAATATAAAATAGTACTGACTTTAAAATTTATCAATATAACCAAGTAAAATATCGTATTGTGGAAATGGTGTCTCCACAATACATTTCAGAAAGGACTGGACTGTGGAATTCATCTAAAATGTATTGATGTGGACGAAATATAGCATCGATTTTTGATATTACCCAAGCTGGACGGATTGTTTGGTTTTTCCAAGAGGTAACCTGAAATAAAATAAAAAAACCAATCATTGAAGTGTATTAGAACAGGAACAGTGAACAGGTATTTGAAACTATTTCACTTATATATAAAAAGATCAAATAAACTTACTTGTTTTGTGCAATGAATTGAACTTTGATATTTCATACATTTTTACCAGCATTGTTTTCGCCATTTTGTGTCATGGACGGTTTGTAACGGAATTCGTTTTCAAATTTGTATATAATGTTGCCTATTTTTTAATCACATATAAAAATAATATTTCATCTGAGTGTATGGTTTGTTGAATGAATGATCATCATAGATAGTTTGTTTTCATAAGTTTTTGTAAAAGAATGATGTATTTGTTTTCAACATATTAAATAACGTTTTTCATTTGAAAAACTTTTTGAAATTATATTGTTGAGATTTTTCATTTCTTGGTGATAGCTCCATCTATATTCAGCAGTTGGCAGTATTGACCCGACGTCTTTGAATCGTGGAGGGGTTCGAAATCAAGCATACAGGACCGTCTCTAGAATTTATTAAGAAATAAAAAGCAAGTATTTTTTTTATTAACAAAATTTCTCTATTTAAATGTAAGGATTTTATTTAACTTTGGCGCTTATATTTGAAATTAAAATTGTTTCGTTTTTTAACATTTGAACCCTACTTGAGATCGTGGAGTTATTCATGCAAAGGTATAATTATTTTATAACCTATTTTAAAAATTTATAATATACCGGGCAAACAAAAACTAACAATAAATATCAACTAAACATTAACAATAACGTTGAAATATTCTCTCACCCAATTCTATCCAGTATAATTTGTCGGCCCAACGTAGGGCAAATTAGAGAAAGTCTATTTATATTAAAATTACACACCTAACAAACCAGTACAATATATATAATAATAGGAGGTATAAAACTCTTTTTTATTTTTCATCAACAGGTTGATGTCTGGTTTAATAGAAGACAGTCTCATATCAGGTTTGGCGTCTATTCTATTGCGGTATTTTATTTTCGTAGCTGCATAGATTGAGAATCCGGGTTCACACAAATATATTGTTGGAAACGGGAGAAGACTATTCAGAGCGATTTTGACAAGCATTGGATATTCGTCACGAATTCTACACCAAAAATATTTGAGAGGCGTCATTTTGAACAGTGCCTCCATACTTGCATCTGACGACATTTCTAAAAGAGATTCATATATCTCGTTTGACAAACTTTCGGGCTTTTGCAATTTGGATAAAAAATAATTATGAATCCATGAATTCAGTTTCCTTTTTGAGTCCTATTCTTCGGGAAAATACTTCTCAAATGATACGCGAGATATTGGACCAATTATTCAAATATATAATCTTGACACATTTCTGAGTCGTTATCGCTAACAAACTCAATGAGTGACGTAAAACTTTCTATTTTTCTATTATCAACGCAAATAATCCAAAAATCTAATTTTCTTTTGAAGGCAGATATTTTGTTAGAGGCATGGAACACTGTTTTCTGTTTACCGTGCAATGATAAATTTGATTCGTTTAGTTTTTGAAAGATATCTGCCATAAAAAAACAATCGTAACAACCAAGTTTTATCATACAAACGATCTTTCAAATTGAAAGAAGTATCTGAAAGAAACATGTGTAACTCGGCACTAAGTTCAAATAGCCTTGTTAAGTTTTACCCCGAAACAGCCATCGCACTTGTGTATGGAGCAGCAGTCTTTTATGTGTGCTGATCTTCACAGAATAATGAGAGCAATCGGGATTGTAGTGGTCGTGATTTGATAAAATTAATTAGTTTTAGCACTTCATTCATAACTAATTTTAAATTTGACGGAATTTGCTTCATCACAAGTGCTTGTCTATGCAGGATACAATGGCTGGAACTCCAATTGGCGCTTCATTTTTTATTAGTGACACTGCTCCTGCCGTTTTACCCGTCATCGCCATGGCCCCATCTGTACAAATGTCAACCATTCCAACTGAGATTATTTTCTTCAAAAAATATATTCATTTTATTAAAAATTTCTTCTCCGGTAGTGTTTGTGGGCAGCCATGAACACATAACCTTATCTTATTCAAGATAACTCATATGGATATCTCTCTATAACCAGCAAGATAGCCAGACCAGCAACATCCGTCGACTCATTCATTTGCAAGACGAATCGTGTTTTTTGTAGACGTGTATCCAGTTTTTGTCTGACGTAGCTTGCCAGATCATGAATTCGACGTGAAACAGTATCTTTTGATAGCGTCACAGTAGAAAGATGCTTTACAGATTTTTCATCAAGCATGCATTTTATTATGTTTTAAATGAAACTAACTGTTTCTAGCTAATTTCACAATATATTGAAAAAATGTTGAAAATTCTAAACTAATGACAATTGTTTCGATATTAAATATCATCGTCAGAATGACAGAAGTTACATTTCATTTGATGCCTACCTGATGTTTAATAGTTATTTTCGGCTAGACCAAAAAGTGACCTACTTTGTGGGTTGACTTAATATATGTTAATAGAAAAAAGAAGATGTGATATTACAAATATTGGAGCTTAGATACGATTAGCCTTATCAGATCAGTATAACTGTGCAATGATATAGAAAACCAGGAAAACTATATCTACTGATCTTTACAATTATCACTTAAGAAGACAGTTTATTAGTGGAGAATTCCCTAGATTTAACTGTTCATTGACAACTTCATATTGTGGGTTTCTTAAGTGTCTTCTAATTTCCAACTCTTCAAGGGAATCCAGTTATTGTTTCTTATCACAAATATGTAGTACTTCTAGTTCTGTGTTAGGTGTCAATGGCTGCGTTCATCTGGAAATTTTTGGGATTGCTCCAAAAATAGCGCTACCTAATCCCCACCATAATTTACTTGAACGCTCGTTGATTCTGATGAACGGCTATTTCTTGGGATTTGTGATCACCACTTGCGTGCGCATATTATTTATGTCATTCGTTGATTATTTTTCAGTTTCATGCTTGTTTATTCCGTTATTACCAAAGAATACAATTCATTGTTATTACTTCTCAATCTGTATTGTTTGTTTGTGAATAAAAATAAAAACTATGACTGAAGGAATAGATGAAAATCTGTTTGCAAGGCAGATGATAATTTTAACTTGAACGTAGTAAATGCAGTGGTTGAAACTCTTGTTAATCCTATTCCAGGAAATATGTTAGAAAGTAGATTGAGGGAAAGAAGACAAAGAAATGCAAATTTCATTGAAGAATCAGTCTACAGCTTTGACGATGTTTTATTCAATGAACATTTCAGAATGACGAGACAGGCGTTTGAAGTAATTCATAAAAATTATATACATTCTTAAAAGCAATAATTTGTGAGTTTTAATTCCCAAACTGGCTATACCGCCTTCCTCGTTTTGCTCTACCACACCGGCATCATTTGTTAATAGTCCATGAATATTTTTATCTGAACCCACACTTTCCATTCTAAAAAAACTCTCCTGCATCAACAACTCGCTGGAAATTTAAATTCGCAATTCCCACTACTTGTCTTATGATCACCGATACTTGATCGGCTGAGCAAAAATAAATATGATCTATAAACTGGCGACCGCTCCCTGAGCGCTCAAGTAGTAAAGTAGAGGAAGTGTCGCGTTCATAAGATTTTTAAAGATCGCTATCTGAGCGCTCAGGGATCGGTGTCTCGGATGAACGCACCCATTGAATGAATGGTGTCAAGTAGATGATTTGCGTAGAGGGATTTATCTGATTGTTTTAATATGTATGCTCGTAAGTGTTCACTGTATCGGATTTCAAAATTTCTAAGTGTCTGACCCAAATAGACAGCATTACATTCTGGACATTTAAGTTTATATCTACCTGATTTCCTCAATGGTGATCTTTTTGTTTTTACATTTAACAATGTTGTACTTACGTTACTTTCTGTTTTAAAAGAAATTGTTGTATTCGTTGCTGAAGATATTATCTTTGAAATATTATTAGAAATATTTCCTGCATATGTTATGGCTTTATAAGTATTTATTTCTTTAGTTTGTTTAGGAAATATTAGCTGTAATGCAACTTTTTCCTCATAACATATGCAGGAAATATTTCAAAGATAATATGTTTAGCCACGTTTAAAACTATTTCTTTTAAAACAGAAAGTAACATAAGTACAAAATTGTTAAATATAAAAACAAAAATATCAACATTGAAGAAATCAGGTATATATAAACTTAAATGTCCAGAATGTAATGCTGTCTATTTGGGTCGGAAATTTTGAACTCCGACACTGTGAACACTTACGAGCATACAGATTAAAACAACCAGATAAATCCCACAACGCCAGACATCTACTTGACACCAATCATTCAATGACACCTAACACAGAACTAGAAGTACTACATATTTGTGATAAGACACAAGAACTGGATTTCCTTGAAGAATTGGAAATTAGAAGACACTTAAGAATCCCACAATATGAAGTCGTCAATGCACAGATAAATCTAGGGAGTTCTCCACTTTTAAACTGTCTTCTTAAGTGATAATTGTAAATATCAGCAGATATAGTTTTCCTGGTTTTCTATATCATTGCACAGTTATACTGATCTTAATTGGGAAAAATTATATCCAAGAAATCCCCATAGGGCTAATAATATCTAAGCTTTAATATTTGTAATATCATATATTATTTCTTTTCTATCAACTTATATTGAGTCAATCACAAGGTAGGTCACTTCTTGGTCTAGCCAAAAATAACTACTAAACATCAGTTAGGCATCAAATGAAATGTAACTTCTGTCATTCTGACGATGATATTTAGTTATCGAAACAATTGTCATTTTTTTAGAAGATTCAACATTTTGCATTATATTGTGGAATTAGCTAGAAACATTAAGTTTCATTTAAAACACAAAAATGAAATTTCTCCAAAAATGTCAAGAATGTCGTATTTAAAGTACTAGAGCACCTGTTGTACTGGCTGTGGTGAGCTGAAAATCAATAGGGTTCATCTGTGATATGTTCTGAATGATATTAAATCATAAAATTGGTAACTTTTCGCACTTTGGAGGCTGTATCATGTTAACAGACTGGAATTTCTCAAAAAATTATAGAAATGTCGTACTTCAAGTACCATAGCACCCGTTATACTGGCTATTGTGAGTTGAAAATCAATAGGGTTCATCTTGAGATGTCCTGAATAATATTCATTCATAAAATTGGTGATTAGTTGCACTCTGGAGGCTGTATCGTGTTTACAAGACATGTAACGGAAAATGGCCGACAACAACGACGACGACATACACACAGGATTTTTTTCTAAAAACCTTTTTTTCGTGTTGTTCTTCATGAAAAACGTGAAAATAACTCAAACTTTTTTTTTCAAAATTTCAACTAGGTGATGTATGTAGAATCACAAATATGACAAGAGAATTTAGGGACACCCTATATATAAATTTTTTAAATAAAATTTAATTTTAATCAAAAGACAATACAAAAGTCTATAAAAGCGACCTAGTTTCCTATTATTGTAGACAGTAAAAATTAAATAAGCAATTATGAAAAATCAACAAATTAGCCCCAAGGTTGTCACGCATAAATATCGAACACCTAAACACCGTTGTTTATGAACGCCATAAAATACAGACGAATTATGCAATTAGTATAGAGAAATTTAGAACAGCAATTAAAGATAATCTTCAACAATCAAAACACAAAACATTTAGAAGCAAGGATGAGTAGGTGACTCATCAAAAAACAGCAACGTTTGCCAAGATAGCAAAACCAACTCCTCCCAAAAAACTTGAAATGAATAGAAAGAAAACGACGACGACGGGACAGTTCGGTACAGCGACGGTACGGTACAGTACAGTACAGTGCGGTTTTTTTCCTGCAGTTGTCGAGATACGACAGTGCGCGTTCAGTACGGAGTGCTGAAATCAGAGATAAGCGATCAGACCTCATCTCCTGTCGACCGATCGGAAAAAAATCCAGACGCAGATTTTTTTGTGTGTGGTGAGACGTTCGACCCGTCACTTAAAATTGAGATACACATTATATTACTTTCAATTTGGTTTCATGTATGTTGTATACCATAATTAGGGGAGAGTCCTACTCAATACTTGTATGTACCTCTGGCATACAAGAAGCGTCAACGACCGTATATTTGTCGATTTAATCGTGTTCACTTCATGAAATCTAAGATACCACTAGTAAATAAAAAAATTTGTTCGGATATCGAAGGTCACCCATGTCAGCAGAACACATCCGGTTACGAATTCATTTTTCTGCAGTGTAGACGAAACTGCTAATAGGTAACTTCATATCAAGAGAGCCAATACAGTAACGATTGGCTAGGTGACAGTCTCGTGTGTATATTCTAGTAAGGAGGCCATTCCATATGTTTGTTTAAAGTAAAAAATCCGGACTCTTTTCGCTGATCCGATACTAACTGAGAGGTTAATCAAAACACTTAAAGGAACCGGAGTTAAAGGAAAACCCGGCGATTAGTTAAAATAGGAAATAAATACATAAAGAAATCCTAGCGATCTCTAGTGCACGATATGAATTTCCTTTTGCTATTATGGCGCTATCCTTGTATACCATAGGTATTAGAAGTGTAGCTCAAGTCATTTTTTTTTGTTTCAGAGTTTGTTACTTTTCCGCCAACCTATCTAATATGTGAGAAAAGTATTGGTTTACCCCAAAAAAAGTTGGAAATTTTTTTTCAGTTATTTTCACGATTTCCATCAACAACAACACGAAAAAAAATCCTGTGTGTATGTCGTTGTCGGCTACTTTTCATTACATGTCTTGTTAGCACGATACAGCCTCCGGAGTGCAACAAGTCACCAATTTTATGATTGAATATTATGAAGTACATGTCACAGATGAACCCTATTGATTTTCAGCACACTAGAGCCAGTACAACGGGTGCTATGGTAATTGAAGTACGAAATATTTGTCATTTTTTGAGAAATTTCAGTTTGTTAGTACGATACAGCCTCCGGAGTGAAACAAGTCACCAATTTTATGATTGAATATTATGAAGGACATGTTACCGACAAACCCTATTGATTTTCAGCTCACCAGAGCCAGTACAATGGGTGCTATGGTACTTGAAGTAAGAAATATTTGTTATTTTTAGAGAAATTTCAGTTTGATAGCACGATACAGCCTGCGGAGTGCAACAAGTCACCAATTTTATGATCAAATATTATGAAGGACATGTCACAGACGAACCCTATTGATTTTCAGCTCTCCAGAGCCAGTACAACGGGTGCTATGGTACTTGACGTACGAATATTTGTAATTTTTTGAGAAATTTCAGTTTGTTAGCACGATACAGCCTGCGGAGTGCAACAAGTCGCCAATTTTATGATCAAATATTATGAAGGACATGTCACAGATGAACCCTTTTAATTTTCAGCTCACCAGAGCCAGTACAACGGGTGCTATGGTACTTGAAGTATGAAATATTTGTCATTTTTCGAGAAATTTCAGTTTGTTAGCACGATACAGCCTGCGGAGTGCAACAAGTCACCAATTTTATGATCAAATATTATGAAGGACATGTCACAAACGGACCCTATTGATTTTCAGCTCTCCAGAGCCAGTACAACGGGTGCTATGGTACTTGACGTACGAATATTTGTAATTTTTTGAGAAATTTCAGTTTGTTAGCACGATACAGCCTGCGGAGTGCAACAAGTCGCCAATTTTATGATCAAATATTATGAAGGACATGTCACAGATGAACCCTTTTAATTTTCAGCTCACCAGAGCCAGTACAACGGGTGCTATGGTACTTGAAGTACGAAATATTTGTAATTTTTTGAGAAATTTCAGTTTGTTATTACGATACAGCCTGCGGAGTGCAACAAGTCACCAATTTTATGATCAAATATCATGAAGGACATGTCACATACGAACCCTATTGATTTTCAGCTCACCAGAGCTGAGCAACGGGTGCTATGGTACGAAATATTTGTCATTTTTTGAGAAATTTCAGTTTGTTAACACGATACAGCCTCCGGAGTATACACAAGGGATCAATTTTATAATCGGATAATATAAAGAGTGTCTCAAAGATGAAGCCTATCAATGTTCAGCTCACTAAAGCCTGTACAACGGGTGCTATAGTACTTGAAGTACTAAATTTTTGTCATTTTTGAAGAATTTTCAGTTTGTTAGCACGATACAGCCTCCAGAGTGTATACAAGTGACCAACTTTATGATTGAATATGGCTCAAGGTGTCTCACAGATATACCCTATTGATTTTCAGCTGACGAGAGCGAGTACAGCGGGTCCTATAAATCCAGATATACTACATTTTTGGTTATTTTAGGAGAAATTTTGGTTTTTTAGCACGAATACATCCCCCGAAGTGTATACAAGTGACAATTTTATGATAGAATAATGTTCAGAGCCACAGATGCGGAAAAGTTAGTTTAAATCTTTAAAACCGTTTATTTTTTTATTGTGTTGTTATTTACCTGATTGTAATATAGGCCTTAGTTATTTGTTATCTACCTAGTCTGTTTTCCTTATACCCGACATTTCCCCCCCTAGATACAGGTGGACAGGACCCGGGGACGTACGGGCCCGGACGACACGGCGAACCTCAGAGCTCAGGCTTGGCACATCGTTTAAGCCCAAGGGAATCCACAACACCCTTCCGCTCGAGCCGGGAAACTGCCCTCTCTAAAGGTTCAGAAAGGGGAATCCTACTCTCTCGTGCCCTACGGCACTGGTGACAGCGAGCGTTGCAAAAATAAAAGTAAACAATAAACAAACGACTCAGAGTTGTTACACTGGTGTGTCTAACACACATTGCTTTATTAAATTCTCAGCGATAGTGTGTGCTTCACCTGCTTGTGCAATGTGATTGCTAACTAAATATGATGCCTCCGTGGCCTTTTCATTGATAGTTTGGGTTACAAGCATCATAGTTTTTTGACTTTCCAATAATTGTTTGTTTTTACGCACAAAAAATTCTTTATTCTTGTCTTTAGACTCGGGGTGTACAGTTTCCAAATGTCGGCGCAACTTGGCAGATACCATGGAACTATTAGGAAGAAGTATATTACATAACATGCATCCACAAATCCGAAACTGATATATGATTCATCATACTTCCTTTTTTTCGCATTTGAAACCGTGGAGTTTGACGTCGTTGCATCATCGTCTGGATCGGTAACTGCCGTATACTCCGCGCGTACTGCTTTTGAACATTCGGCTTCGTTAGAGGATGTTGTTGCAACACGTTTAACGCCTTTAAGCCAACGTTCCATTATTCTTTATTAATAATGTTACTACGTAGAAGAATTTAGTCCAAAGAAGAAATTATACAATCAGAATACAGCAGTAGAACAATACCTAAACACTTCGTTTAAAATTCGCAATTCGCTAGCTAGCTTGTAAGTAGCTAGGTACTTATCGCTCCGAACGCTAATCGTCGACTGATGAGTGTTGAGGCGCGATCGTCACTTTTATAGTCCTAACCTCGATCTCGAACACTCTCAGAATAAACCGTTTAAAGATTAAAACTAACTTTTCCGTATCTGTGGCCCTGAATAATATTCTATCATAAAATTGTCACTTGTATACACTTCGGGGAGAGTATCGTGCTAACAAACCGAAATTTGTTCAAAAATAACCAAACATAAGGTATATCTGGATTTATAGGACCCGCTGTACTCGCTCTAGTCAGCTGAAAATCAATATGGTACATCTGTGAGACACCTTGAATAATATTCAAGCATAAAATTGGTCACTTGTATACACACGAGAGGCTGTACCTTGCTAACAAACTGAAAATTCTCCAAAAATGACAAAAATTTGGTACTTCAAGTACCATAGAACCCGTTGTACTGGCTTTAGTGAGCTGAATATCAATAGGATTCATCTTTGAGACGCTCTGAATAATATCCAATCATAAAATTGGTGACTTGTTGAACTCCGGAGGCTGTATCGTGCTAACAAACTGGAATTTCTCAAAAAATTACTAAAATGTCGTACTTCTAGTACTATAGCACTTGTTGTACTGGCTCTGGTGAGCTTAAAATCAATAGGGTTCATCCGTGACATGTCCTTAACAATATTCAATCATAAAATTGGTGACTTGTTGCACTTCTGGGGATGTATCGTGCTAATAAGACATGTAACGAAAAGTGGCCGACGACAACGACGACATACACAGGATTTTTTATCTAAAAATCGTTTTTTTGGGTTGTTGTTGATGGAAAACGTAAAAATAACTCAAAAAATGTTTCAAAAATTTCAACTTTTTTGTGGGTAAACCCTTTTCTCGCATATTAGATAGGTTGAGCGGAAAAGTAATACTCGAGTCAGAGCCTTTGATAAATAAAAAGCCGAAATAAAAATAGAATGAAAAAAAATGCGGTGGAAACAATTTTGACTTTATGAATTGAAGTCGCTTGTTCACAACTATAGTGTCTTATCTCAGAAGCGACTTTTATCAAAGGGGCTGCCGGCTCAGAACACCTTTGATAAATATAAAACGGAAATAAAAATAGAAATACGATAAATGCGGTGTAAACAATTTCGACTTTGTGAGCGCGCACAAATAGATATCGGTGGTGACGGCATAGTAAAATTGTACTGTTGTGGGTGGCGACTAAGTTCGCCCGCGCCTCGTGATACGCCCGCGTCAAAACATTCGACAAGAGAGAGTATTTTGATTTTTTTTCCCCAATTCTTGCCGAACCCCTACAGGTTTATCGCAGGGTTCCGCGGAACACACTTAGAGACTGGCTGCTCTAGGATGTTCCGCATTAATGAGTCATTTCCATGTAAGTTGTTCACTACTTGCACCAAACTTATAATACGAAATTAGTAATAATTAATAATAAGTCATGAAGTAGATTGATTACAGATACAGTCGCATGACGAATTGAGTTAAATCTGTCTCGCAACTACTGATGAAAAATGTTATTGTCGATGGACATAATAATTTAATCTGAACAACAATAATCCATTTTAAAGCAAAACACTGTTTTTATCAAAGTTTTTAAATCTACCGAAACTTAAAATAATTTAATCCATTTCACCCTACCTAGATTTATATCCGGTCTCCATACTCCGTTTCAAATGAACACGATCTAACCGCATTTTGACCATTAACGGATCGAAACGTTTTAGTTCCAACTATGAAAATGGATATTATGGTTGGATGACGAATGTCGCCTTACATAGGTACATGGATGTGGGTGACTCTTGAGGGGGCTTGTCGCATGCACGACCGAATAGTAAACACGGACGCTTTGCCTTTGATGTTATTTTAGAAGGCTGTATGTACTGCTACGGTAAGATTGAAGCCAGTGTCGTAGATTATAAGAGTAGATTAGTATAAGAAACATGAAAAGGAAATTTGTCCACGGCTGTTAGTTAATTTATGAATTATTGGCTAGTTTCCTCAATTGTAATGACGAATGATTGTATAATTTAGAATTAGCGTTGCATTTCAATTTGAAAAGCCATACAACATATTTCAAAAAATGTCGAATTTAACTCAGTTTTATAGCAGGAATGGAAGAAAATTTTACGCAAATTCTAGTTAAACAGTGAAAAAAGTAGAAGATTACCTAGAAAAATCTCTAATGCAAGGTATAGGAAAAGTCTAATGAAATGGGTTGCATGATTCTAATGGTATCTCTCTCAAACAAGTTAGTTTCAAAAATATGCCCGCAAAGTTTATTAAATCGCAGAAAGAATGCATGAATTAATTTATAAATCGCTGAGAGAATGTGCTATTCACTTATAAGAATGTTCTAAGAGGGAAACTGCTAAAAGAAGGTTCTTTTCATTCTATATTTGAGAGTGGATAAGTGATAATGGTCCTGGAATGTGCTGGCTAACTAATAGCCTATTAACATAGCAAGCCTGATCAACAATGAAAAAAGCACGTAAGCTCCTACAACATATGACATTTAATTTTGTAATGTCAAGAAGATTGGAAAGTATGGCGGCAACGTAGTTTTTTTTTAAATTAACGTGCTCGGCAACTGTGGCCACTTGCACATAACGTTTACATTGCTATATGAAAATACAATAAGGTCATACATAAAATGGATAGGCTAAATTTTACTGTAAAGTTACACATCTTTGAGGATTTTCAGTAAGCTGTTAATTTGCTCTGTATTATTTAGAATATATCGTAGGCTTGATGAGAGTTGATACTGTTGTCTCCTGGCTGAGAATTGGTGACATTCAGTTAAAATATGTTTTATTGTAAAATACGTTTGACAGCTTCGACAATAGGTTCGGTTGCTAGATGTCATCAGCTAACAATGTGTTAATGTGTTAATGTCCAATGCGTAGTCAGTCTCCTTATTATGGCTAGATCTCGCCTTGAAAGTTCTGTAGAAGTTAGAAGAGGACTATGGATTGACGGTTGTATTTCGTGTAAGAATGAACGATTTGTATCCCAGCGCTGTTGCCATATATTTTTCGTTCGTTTTTTGATGTGAGCCTTCAAGCCATTACATATTTGGATATTGTCAGTAATATCAGTGGACGTTGAGGCAATTTTAGTGTGAGATAATGATGAATTTAGGTGGTTAGTTCTGTGGCCAAGGCCAGCATATTGAATTAGCTTCGTTGTGGTAGAGACACAACGTCCGTGGCAGTATATTATTAGATCAACTGAGTACAAGACATGTCTAATGGGTGAACAGAGACTATAGCATAAATCATTTATCGCTAAATTGAAAACTGTTGGACTCAACACCGAGCCCTGCGGGACCCCATCCGATTGACTGTAAGATGATGAGAAAATGCCATTAACTGAGACTCTGTACGATCGTGACGATAAGAAATTTTGGATAAAATGAAATATGTTGCCATTGACGTTATGTGGGGTTAATTTGCTCAGTATATAGCGTCTGCTAATGGTATCAAAGGCACTTTCAATGTCAAAAACAGCGGCAATACAGTCTTGTTTTTTGTTTAATGCGTCAGAAATATAACTTTGAAGGAGTACTAGGTTGTCATGGGTTATGCGATTTCGTCGAAAACCTGACTGCTCTTTGGTAACAATGTTATGTTTGTCAAAGTACCATAAAAGCCTTTTGGTAATAATTTTTCCAAAGATGTTGCACGTGGTACATGTTAATGATATTGGTCTGTAAGCACTGGGTGAGGTAACTGCTTGATTTGGTTTTTTAATGGGTATTATAACTGAGGTTTGCCACTGGTTGGGGATTGTGGTGAAAGTCCAAATTAAATTCTACATTTCAAGAAGTTTTCGTTGGCCTTCCAGGGATGATTATTGATAAAGATATAGAGAATATCGTCAGGACCAGAAGCAGTGTTCTTGCAGGATTGAATGGCCGAAGTTAGTTCTGTGTGTGAGAATTGAGACACATAGACACTTTGTTTTTAGGTATATCGAGTCTTGGCTCTGGCTTTTTTCAGTTTTAACAGATGCTCTTGTTTATTCGAGATATGATTGACTATTTTAAGGCTGGCATTGTTTCCTTGAATTTGTCTAATTTTCTTTCATATAACAGTAGGATTAGTATTTTCGTTGATTGATGACACATAGTTCCTCCAACAAGATTTTTTACTTTCTTTTATGGTAAATCGTGTATTGGCTCTGGCTTTTTCAGTTTTAAGAGATTTTCTTGGCACTTGTTTATTCGGTAATTTTCAAGTGCCCACTTTTGTTCATCTACAGTAATTTGGCATGAGGTATTCTACTAGAGAACTGTTTTTCGTTTGTGTGAAATTACATGTTTGCCAATGTGCGTATTAGCAGCAGAAAGTAAGGCGCTTATCATTAACGATATGTTATGGTCCATATTGTCAGAGAACGAGAGGGTGGATAAAGTGGCATCTATTTGGGTTGTGTGACTGGACCAGTCAGAATTGTTTATGCGCCAGTAACTCCTGGTTAAATTTTCTTGAATATTAGGTTTATTCGACGATATGAAAATCGGATAGTGATTGCTGTCGTAAAGGTCATCTGCAATTTGCCAAGTTAGCGGAGTAGCTGATTTAGGATCACTAAAGCTTAGATCTAAACAGGAGAGAGTTCTGGATGAGAAGTTGAAATGTGTACTGGTGCCTGTATTCAATAGGCAAGAACCTATGCAATTTATGACTCTTTCAATAGCTTTACCTTCACCGAATGTATAGTTGGATCCCCACATAGTGTTGTGGGCATTGAAATCACCTACTAGAATATATGGTATGGGAAGCTGGTAGATAAGTTTAATCATTCTGTTTCTTTAAGTAAGTTGTTAGGTGGAATATATATGCTGCAAACAGTGAGCTTATTAAGGCACCAAGTGGTTATTGCAATAACCTCAAGATATGTTGTGAGTAGGAGGTGGGACGAAAATAGTTCAATTGAAATAAAAATTGATGTGCCGCCACTGGCACGATTACAGTCGGTGCGGATAAAGTGGTATCCTTCAAAGTCTTTTAGATTGGGAAGCTTGGATAATTTGCAGTTGGTTTCTTGAAGGCATATGATTTCAGGCTGTTCTTCGGCAACTAGTTGCTGGATTATTTCTATTCGAGAAAAGAATCTATCGCAGTTCCATTGCTCTATTTTGAAGGTGGCTCTTGATGACTTTTGCGAGTATTCAGGGAGCGGCGTATTGAATTTATCATCAGTATGATATTCAGAGGAAACGCTCATATTATCAGAGTCCTCAGGGTTTAATTGTTGTTTAATTTTTTTCCTAATTCTTGTAAGGCGATTTTTGAGAGACCTTTCATTTGTTTCAGAATAAAGAAGCGATATGCCATTAAGTAATCCTTGGGTGTTTGAGGTGAAAATTAGAGCTTCATTGAGAGGGACTATATTTCCATGTCTATTTTTTAAGAAAGCTGTGAATTGGGTTTCTGTAAGAGTGAGGACCGATGGATTTTTTCGTAAATAGCGTGTATTGCCTTTTGAATGCTGGGTGTTAATTTATGTTGATCAGAGAATATCGTTTTGGATTTTTGTTTAAGTGTTCAGTAGAAGTATTAGGAGTAGTATCTGAAAGCGGAAGCATATGATTTATTGTTGGTTCAAGTGTGATTCCCGGTGTGAGTTGGAGAGGGATATCAATATTGCTATCCGTAGATATGGCCCTTTTTGTCCTTGAGTTAGGGAGGTTGGTAATTGTGTTATCTAAGCTTCTTTCGGAGCATTTGGTAAAGTGAGTTATCTGGCAGCGTTATCAGGAGAAATATTTACTGTAGACTGTGACATAGATTTGGCGGGAGGTGGTAGGTCTTCCTGTGCTAGGGAAGTATGAGCGAGCAGGAGTCAGCAGTATGTCATGTTTGCTTGAATGAGAAACAATCTAGTTTGTCAGATGATACATTTATTCTATATTGTGTGTTATCATGAGTAATTAAGAGAGATGTTTGTACGGAGAAGTTTTCATTGTCAGGAATAGCGTAAAAATCTCTACAGAAATTCATGATGTGAGCGTTAATCTCTGCAAGTGTGGAAAATATCCCTCTACAGTGGTCCACTCGTTCAGCTAAGGATTTTGATCCGAAAACGATTCGGCTATCGTAGTTTTAAACAGAAAAAGAGCCATGAAATATTTCCAGACGATCAATTTCGTAGAATGGAATTTTGTGAAATATTTATGGAAAAAATACAATTGGATGCAAACTTTTCGAAAAATATTTTGTTCACAGATGAATCGACTTTTCTCATACACGGTGCACATAATTCATCCGTTATTCGATATTGGCCCAGAACAAACCTACACAAACACTACCATAGTAGAACTCAATATCCTCAAAAGTTAAATGTTTGAGATGAAATATTAGGTGAACATTTAATTGGACCATTTTTTATTGACGGCAATTTAACAGTACAAAAGTATTTGAATATGCTGCAAAACCAAATTACTCCTGCCCTCATACAATTAGGTGTCAACTTTAATGATATTTGGTACCAACATAACGGTTGTGCATCGCATAATTATCGATTAGCAATACATTTTTGAAATACACAATTTCCCAATCGGATGATCTCCACGAATGGTAACATTAGAGGGCCTGCTAGATCTCCAGATTTGGCACCCAACGATTTCATTTCCTGGGGCTATGTGAAATCGAGAATTTATGGATTCCAGGAGAACAGGGCAAGTTCCCTGAATGAATTTAGGCAGCAAATTTTAAAAGCCAGTATGGAGATAACGCCTTAAGTACTCACCCATATTCGTCAAGAACATAAACGGCTTGGTTGCTGTTTAGCTCAAAACGGAGGTTCATTCGAACATTTGATTTAAATTCATTGAAGAATTGAGAAATTTTCGTTAATTTTTTATTTATTACTTTTATTTAGAATTAATAGGTATTTTCATTAGAATTAATTTTATTTATCATCGAAAGCATTTTTTAACTTGTACTGTGTGGATTTACACAAAGTATTCGCGACGAGGACTGTGAAAATGTATGCAACAAATGTTTTTATAGAAAATTATTCATTGGAGTGAGTTTATTATTTAGTCAGCAGCCTAATCTCAAGACTATGTAATGAAATTTGGATGAGCAATACAAATAATGAGTTATATTTATAGATTTTTAAAAACTAGTAAACTAGAGCTAAAGAAACTTCTTTTTTTGCTTCATTTACCAATTTCAAGTAATTGTTGACGTAACAGGTTGGTAATAACGCAATTTCAAAATTATTGATTCTAGATCACTCTCTGTATTTCGATCACTCAATTTCTGAATCGGTTGTACAGAAAAATATTTAATCCCTGTGCCGCTTATATCCCACGGGTCCATGTGTGGATTCATACAATCGGATTCGCTTTATTACTTTTAATTTAAAAATTTTAAGCATTAAATGGAAAGGGATATTTATGATAAAAAATCCCAGCGAAAAATCACGATATTTCACCAAGAAAATTCGAATATCTTAAAAAGAGAACTTTTAATCCTTTTTGAGTATTATAAATGTGATTAATGTTCGGAAAGTTGTGGTGATTAACATTACTGCAACAAGTTGTTAATAAATCAAGAGAATATCCTCGCCTTCGTCGCAAATTTCCCTTTCTCCTTTACTTCTTTCTGGATTAACCACTAACCCTAGCATAAAATATTGTTGAAATTGAGTTATGTAGGGTTCAGGTGTAGGTATAGTTTTATTTTGAAAATGTTTTTATTATATTTCATCTTAAATTTTAACACGTATGACAGAATTTATTCAATTCTGTGGAACGAAATTGAAAATTCATAATAATAGGAATATTGACAATTTTTTTAAAAAGGTCCTTAATTATTAGTAAATACCCGAATAGATCACAAAAGAAATATTTATTGTTCTGATTCTTGAAAAACTAAAAATCTTCAATTTTGAATTAAACTTTCCATGAGCAGTCAAAAACGCTGTCGGCCATGATGGGCTTTGTCGTGACATAACATCAAGACATAAATATCAGTAAAACAAAAACGTGAAAAATATCCTCAGATTTTTTAATACATAACTATGATATCTAATATATTAGATTAAAAATATAATAATTATAGTACCAGTACCATACATCTATCAATACTCTAGAAAAGTTGTGGATTAGAATACCCAGAGCAGTAAATATAAAAAACACCTGGCTAAAACTTGTTAAAAAGGATCCTTTAATTTTATCTAGTAACGTTCCAATGTATTTTTGTGAAGATCATTTCAATGTAAGTACCTACTTACTGAATTGATAACTAATTTATAATAATTATAATTTCTTCATAATATATACGATACTGTTGTCAGAGCATATTTGTGCCATAACAATACAATTTATTATACGATTACCCCTTTTTATAAATTTAAATCGATATATTTGGGTTCCTGTGGGCAAATATTTTATGAATTAAACATTTGGGTATGAGTAAAATATCCTATTCTAATAAGTTTCAGTGCATATGCATTAATAATGGGCACCTATTATAGAAAATTACAAAATTCAATAATTCGAAATGTATTCTATAGGATTGAATATACAATGGTATGGTGGAAGACTTGAAACTGTATGCCCCAAATCGTTTTTATAATTATCATAATTAAAAGATGTTATCTTCATGTAAATAAATATTATTTTCAGCTATAATATCCCAAGCACGTTGACAAATTTGATAGGATATTTTTTTGAGCAAAACATTTTCATACAAGTTTTGAATTGTTGCTTTTGTATTGTTTGAGGAGGGATGCTTGATATTCTACTATTGCAGCATTGTCTCTTACAGTCAGGTATGTTTTGGTGTAAAACTATTTCTGAATCTTTTGCACCACCCCTTTCTGTAATCACGTTCCATACAAATGAATAAAATAATTGGTCTTTGTTGGGTTTTGTCAAACTTTACGTATGTGTTGAGACCGTCCTTTGTAACACGACACACTTATCAATGTTCAGAGGCATCCACAATTCTTGTAGTTTATCGAGATAGTTCTGCAAACTTAGATAACTGCTGTTAAAATTTCCGTAAGTTTAAAGTCGTCAGCGTTAGCAGGAATTGAGCTTGACATATAGTAGATCACTGGAATATACGATCAAAAGTAGGGGTCCAAGAACGGAACCTTGTGGAATACCCCTATTAACGGGTCTTTGCCTCTGAGAATTCTTTCCGACTCTGACTTTGAAGAACTGGTTTGTTAAAAAGGCTGAAAACTATTTATCAATAGTACCTCTTATGCCAAAATGATCGAGCTATAGTAGAGGTCTACGTTGTGGCACCCTGTCAAAACCTTTAGAGAAGTCAAGGTTATTTATGTGTATAGTATGTCTGCCATAGAGTTCTTTGGATCAATCGATGGTACATTGAACTAATTTGGTCAGAATTGATCGACCTTTCATGAAACCGAGTTAGAAGTTTTAGATTACATTTAACCGCAACAAAAAGTCAACCATTTGGTCGGCAACGCCTATTTTGGAGACAATGGGTGAAAGGCTTATGGGACGGTATTTGTTAAGATCCAATTTATTGCCTTTTTTTAAAAATTGGGGTAACTGATGTTACCGAAAAGGAAGAGTTCATGATTTTGAACAGCGGATTTGATAATGTCTGCGCACATTTTTTAAGAAATAATGCAGTCAATTCATTTGGAACTAGGGGTGGAATCATATTTAGGATGCAACAGGTGATCTAAAATTTGGTTTTGAGGAAAGGTTATGTTGTGTGATGCTGCGATACGAGGTCCTAGCAAGGCCGGTAGTGAATCAACGGGTGGTTTGTTTGTAAAAATGTTATCATTTCTGAATTTTTGTAGACTACAGTAAGATTTGTTTTTCTTTGTTATACTTCCACAATTTCCAACACAAATTGTAGATACTTCGTATTTATATCTTGTAAGTTTTGAACCAAATTTCATTATTGTTTTTTTGGAGCAAAGGTACTATGGAAAGTGTAATAGTAGCTTTATGACCAATTACTGCTGAATAATGGAACGAGATAATTTATATAACCTACGAGCTCACAAGAAAGAATTATTCACGAGAAGTTTTAGAGAATAAAAAGTTCCAAAAGTCTCTGTGGTATATTAACAGTTAGTTATTTACTTTTGATTGTTTTTCTTGAATACCTCAAGTTTTATATGGTTTTTATAACTGTGCGTTGTAAACGAATCTGATGGCAAAGTCACAAACCGACATAGTAAAGAAGATCCAAACACAATAAAGGTGTAATTTTTTTATTCATTTGTTTTAATATAAGAGTCGCTATTTATGTAATGGGAACTGGCAACACTGGTATAGGTACGTTAAATACGTCATTATCATCAAGTTTGACATTTTTTACAGTATAAGTACTCAAAACGTTCAGAAGTGCCAGAAATATTTGTGTTATTTACAATAAGTTCAAAATTTCATCTCACCCTGGAATTAACTCGAAAGCATTTTCGAGCAATGATTCAGCGTGGTCTTTCTAAAAACAGTGCATCAATCAACTCAAGATCGCTGGAACACTAATTTCAAACATAGTGGAGTCAACCAGGAAAATAACTTGGAACAAATTCCCACTGTTTTAGATTTTGTTGAAATGCAAAAGCGCAAAATGGTGTGCGATTTTTTTATATAACAATAATTGTTAAAAATATATGTTTTTTGTTAATATAAATTTTTTTATAAAATTTAAGTAAAACCATTCGAAAGAGCAGGCAAATTGGGAAAATAATGTTTATACATATTTTTTGTAAAATAATTAGGTAATGAATTAGAATTTATTTTGTTCGTGGATCTGCGGAAGGCGTATGATACAGTTCCCGTAAAAATGCTTTGGACAACGCTACAAGAAACCAACGTCAGTCACACCCTTATAAAAGTACTTCAGAATCTTTATGATGGATCAACACCAAGAATCAAAATTGGTAATAATATATCAAAGAAATTTCCGGTAAATAAAGGTTTTCGCCAAGGATGTTGTATCTCGACCACACTTTTTGAAATCTATATAGCTAGAGCGTTGAATCAATGGAAGAAATAATACAGCGGAATGGGTATCGATCTTGGAGAAAAGTGTTTATACACTCTACAGTTTGCCGATGACCAGGTCATCATATCGAATGACAAAGAAGATCTTGAATATATGACGAGAAAACTGAATGAAGAGTATAGGAAATGGGGTCTGGAAATGAATACTCAGAAAGCAAAATACTTTCCAATAGGAGCTGAACCAGGAAATATTAAACTGGAAACGGAACAAATAGGATCATGTAGCGAATACACATACCTAGGAATTGTATTTGATACAACAGAAAAAGACGACAGAGAAATTAAAAAACGAATAGCACAAGCCAGGCGAACATTAGGCTGCTTAAATGGGATATGGTGGAGTTCTGATATTGGAAAACCACGGAAATACAATATCTACGAAACCATTGTCAAAGGTATTCTAACCTATGGCTCAGTGACATGGAGAATTACAGAAAACAGTAGAAGAAAACTTGAGCCGACCGAGATGGATGTGTTCAGATGATCTCTTAGAATATCCAGAAGAGACAGAGTCCGAAACGATGACGTCAGACAACGTATGGGAGTGGACGGCTCATTAACAACAGATATTGAGAAAAAGCAACTTATATGGTACGGACATGTAATAAGCACGAAATATGGCAAGGGTACTTAAGGACACCCTATATAGATATAATTTTCTTTAAATCAAATAAGTCGAATGCAATTAATATAAAAATAAAAAACGACCTAGAGCAGAAAAAATTATACAAACAATTTACACAATTCACAAGGTCGACGACAATAGTTGAGTCAAAAACACACCGATGTTTTGATTATCAAAAATATACAGACAAATATTGCAACTTGGCATAGAAAAATTAATTGAAATTAACCTTCAATTACGAAAATAATAAAATACAAATCAAGGGCAAGTGAGTGTAATTAAATAAACACAGCGACAGTTGATGTTTTGAATAACAAACCTCGTCCCAAATCTTTAAAAATAAATAGAAGAAAATTTGGACGAGAAAAGAGAGAAGTAACTCAGGGACTTAACGGGCAACGTGTGGCCTGTAACTCCCCTTTTTACGACGACCCATGTGTAAACAGTGATTTATTTTTTGTGATTGTGATATTTCAAACCGTTAGTTTTTGAACCCGTCATTTTCTTTTTTTTAACCAAAAAGCACATTGATATTGATTTAATTTTTGGTGCCCGACGATCCATCCTGATCATATTCGTGCACTACTGAGACTTGAGCCCCATACTTAGTACGATTTATAACCTGTTTATTTTTTTGTGAACATAGATTTTATTCAAGGGAGCTATCTCTGTTATTTTCTAATACATTATACAGAGATATTTATCTGCGAATACCGTCAATTTTATGTCATAATCAGGGAAAACTATTTTCAGACCATGAAATACCTTTTATTCTGAACCTGTTATTTTCTAATATAATATACAGAGATATTTATTTGAGTAAACCGTTTATTTATGTCATAATCAGGGTTAAGTTATTGTATTGTTTAGTTAGTTGGATTGTAATATATATGTGCATGTTATCCACCCAGACTGTTTCCTTTACCAACAAACCCCTCCCCTCGAACTAGCTGGATTGAACTGGTCGACACGACCAGCCTTCGGACTCAGGCTTGGCACATCGTATAAGCCCAAGAGACCCCACGAGATACCCTTCCGCTCGCGCCAGGTAACCACCTCACCCGAGATTACCCACAGGGGATTCCTGGCTCTATTGTGCCCTATGGCACTGATGAAAGCACGCTGCAAATCAAAACACTACGGGACAAGATTGTTACGTTGGTGACAGGTCATCATTCGTTACAGATATATACAGCGAATGAACGAAAATAGACTGCCAAAGCTCTCAATGTAGTGGGTGCCACCAAACCGTAGGAAGAAAGGAAGACCAAGGAAATCACGGAAAGAACGAGTAACTGAAGCTATGAGTGCTAGAGACCTAAGAGAGAGACAATGGAATAATAGAAACGAGTGGAAGTTAGGTATCGGACAACGTCGCCGGACGTTTTAAAACCGATCTTATTATTATTAGAATTTATTTAAGATCATACATTTTCATGCTTCCTTATCTTCAAGAGGCTGCCGACATTGAGCACGGCGCATGGAGCGCAAGACAATAATAACGTTTGATACATACAACTAATTGATATGTAACAAAGTTGAGTGAAAAGCACATGAGAAACTCTTGTTGCAATACTTTTTCAAACACTCATAATATCCGTATAAAATTAGATATTGGAACTCAATAGGTGACTTTTTTAAGCTTAAAATGTATGCTTCTTGATAGCATGAGTTATTTTCATTTATTTCTCTTTTTTCTCGTTTATTTTAGCAGTACATCGCGTTATAATTAATTTACCGAAACGCACAACTCAATTTTTCTTATTTTAAATCGAAAACTCAAGCTGCATGATGTTTCTTACAGGGATCAGACCAATCTTAAGTGACAGTATAGTCGATGTAAGAGATAAAGTGTGAACTTTAAGGTTTCGGCTTATCGTTAAATAGCGTCATAGTCCAGTCAATATTATAATTTAAAATGCTTATTTGACGATATATTAATTTAATATTATAATTTCAACTAATAATCGTTAAAATGTATTCAATAATTTTATAATCATTATTTTATAGACTAACGATTATTTTTAACCCGCAATTATGGAGCGCCATCCTACTTTTTAAGATACTTAGCGTTAATGTATAGAACAACATGCATTCCTTTAAACAATATTAACCTATTTATATTCAAAAACATCTTAAACATAACGCCAGACAATGAACACTAGCTTATATCTCATTTTATTAAGAAGAATTGGGAATATAAATTTCAAATAACTTATTATTTTTCCCATCTTTTACTGAACTATTAGTATATTTTCAGATAGCAATTTTTTCGAACACAACAGAGATAAGCACAACCCACTCTTCAGTTGGTAGGCTGGCATCGAGAAAGAGTAGTGTTTTTCTCAGGAATTTTGGTAAGATACATATTTATTATATATAGATGGCTTGCTACCCCTGCTGGGGTTTCGCCGTTTCACGCTTTCTAGATCCGTTTTTTTTGGGGTGGATCAATCCCCGTTTTTCCTTTTAGAGTTTCTCTCTCAATGCTCTCCATAGTTTCCTATCCTTAATTTTGTCCTTCCAACCTCCAATTCCGGCTCTTGTCATATCTTCCTTCACCTGTTCCAGCCATTTTATTCTAGGTCTACCCCCAAGTTTTCTTCTCCCAGGATCCCATTGTGTCATTTGCAGTGTTATTTCTTGTTCTTCTGCTCTATATATGTGTCCCAGCCATTTCATTCTTTGCCTTTTTATTTTCCTTACTATGTCCTCTCCTTCCAGTTCTTCCTCAATTTCATAGTTAATTCTTTGTCTGTACTCGTTATCTCTCAATTTGATTGGTCCCAATATTGTTCTCATTATCTTTCTTTCTATTATTCTCAAGTCTTCTTCTTCCTTTTTAGTCAGTGTCATTGCTTCAGCAGCATACAACAGGACGGGTCTTATTAGCACTTTACAAATATTGATTTTGGTTTGTCTTCAGAGTAATTTGCTTTTTAAAAGTGTTTTATTGGGATGGTAAGCCCTATTTACATTAATGATTTTCTCTTCTATTTCCTGTTTCCAGTGTTTGTTACTGTGACACCTAAGTATTTGAATTTCTACACTTTTTCAAATTCGAAATCTCCGATCTTTATTGCACTAGTTTGATTTATTTTACCAAAAATCATTATTTTTGTTTTATCTGCATTTATTTCTAATCCCATCCTACTTCCTTCACTTGTGATTTCCCTTATTGTGTTTTCCAGAATCTCTCTTGTCTTTGATATGATTACTATATCGTCCGCAGAGGCAATTATCTGTCTTCCGCTCGTCCTGAGATTGCTTTTTTGTATTCGTCTCATTGCATATTCAAGTGTTAGGTTAAATATTGTTGCAGATAGCGAATCACCTTGTCTTACACCCTTATTTATGTTTATTTCATCAGTTTCTACTCCTTGTGTTGTTATCGTAGCCCTTGAGTTTTCCATAGTCATCTTGATTAACCTTCTTAATTTATCATTCATGCCTAGTTCTTTCAAAGCAGACAAAAGTTATCCTCTATGCATTGAATCGAAAGCTTGCCGAAAGTCTACAAATAACATTTCCAGTTCTATTTGATGTTCATATGCTTTTTACATTATCTGCTTCAGTGTATATATGGCATCCACCGCTGATCTTCCTTCTACGAATCCACACTGATATCGTCCTATAGTATTTCCTGTAGTGTCTCTAAGCCTTCTGTTTATTGTAGCTGATAGTATTTTATATGCAGTATTCAGTAATGTAATACCTCTATAGTTTTGGCATTCATGCTGGTCACCTTTTTTGTGGATTGTAATTATCTGGCCTATTTCCCATTCTATAGGCATTTTTTCTTCTCTTCATATTTTTATTATAAGTTGGTATACTATATCATGAAGCCTCTCAGCTCCGTACTTTATCAGTTCCATATTTATGTTATCTTTTCCAGGAGCTTTTCCGTTTCGGCTGTTGTTAATAATCTCCATAATCTCTGCTCTTGTAGGTTCTTCCAATATTCTTTCTTGTGATATTTCTTCAATGTCTTCTTCAATATCTGAATCATCTACTAGTAAAGTCCTAAAGTGATCCATCCATATTTGTTTGTATTCATTCATTTTCTTCTTCAATGACTTTGCCATATTGGTTTTTTATATGTTTCGTTTTGCCCTTATAGGTTCGGCTTTGTTCATTTATATTTTTATAAAATTTCTTGGTATTACAATTCTTTCTTTCTTGTTCTATTCCTTTTATATTGTTATCCATCCATTCCCGCTTTGATTTTCTTATTATTTTGTTATTTGTTGTTCATTTCTGCTTTTTATGTATTCTTGCTGGTGCTTTATTTCGTTTGTTCTTATCCATTTTGGTCTTTTTTCCTTTTTTTTTCTACTGCTACACGGCAACTATCATTGTACCACTCCTTTCTTTTATCTCTATCCATATTGCCTATGTGTTTTTCCGTTGTTATTTGAATGGATTTTTTATAGCTTCCCATTGTGCGTTAACGTTGTCTTCCTTTTTCACTATTTTGCTTAGTAATTCTTCTATCTGTGTTTCATATTCTTTCCTTACTTTATCTTCACTCAGCTTTGTTATGTTCCATTCAATGCATTTCTGTCCCTTGTTGTTTTTTTTTTAATCTTTTGTTTTATTTTGGCAATAACAAGAAAGTGATCGGAGTCTGCACATGCTCCTCTGTATGTTTTCTCCTATTATTCATATTTATTATATAGCAATTATATGTTTAGTTGAAAGTTAAATATTTACAATGTGGCGTCTTTGGGAAATATCGAGTTCGGTCCAAAATATTGTGTGTAGCAACAACGAAAATTTAAATAATTGTAATCAAAGTGAAAACAGGACGTCATTTAAATTTGGAAACACAGAAGATATATTTCAATGTGTATCAGAATCTACGGGAAAAGTTTGGTTTCAATGAAGAAACAGAATTAATGCAAGCAGTATCTAATTTAACAGAAGTTCCCCTGTCAATGATACGTAAAATAGCCAAGAATGGGATTTATGAACGCAAGCAGCGATGTGATAAGGGATTGATCAAAACTTTAGATGTGTCTGTAATAAAATTATTAAAAACCACCATATATGACTGTAACAAAAGTAATGAGTTACCAACGATTGAAATAATAAGAAATAAATTCATTTATTCAATAGCCAATAGAGTTCTCTGATACAGACAAAATTGATTCTCAATTTGTTTCAGAGAAGGGAGTTTCTGCTATGAAGAGCATCGATAATGAAAAATTTAAAGATGTAAAATTGAAGAAAAAGTATAAATGAAAAGAGAAATGAAGATTAATATGGAAACAGTACCGATTGACCCTCTCCTACTTTTTCAAGGAATCTGATTAATGAAAAAGTCGGACGAAGCAATGAAAGAATATATTGCGTAAGAATTAGCACCATTTCCTCTGCCTATGTTAGAAGTGGAATGCGTAATGCAGTAAAATCGTCTCTGTATGACATTTGCAAACTCATCGACGTCATTATCGACAACCCCGTCGATGTTACGTTTGTGGTGGATGATGACATGCTTTTCCATCGAGAACCATGGCGAATTAATGATACGTTCGTAAACATCTGTCGTAAATAATTGAATTATTGGTGCCGAAAAATAATTAAATACAACTGTGGTGCATCCAAAGCCGTATAAGTGACGAGTCGTGAGTTTATGCATATGAGCTAGAAGAACTAGGCCAATCGGCAGTTTCAGCGTTTCCAGCTCCTCATTTTTAGGGCATTAAGAAATAGATGATGGCGTGTTTTTTCAAGAAAACCGATAATTTGGTAACAGTGCCTATTGAAAATCGAAGCACAATTGATTCAGCGTGGTATATGACTATTTGTTTACCATAACTTTCGGTAAATTGAGAGAAGCGACACAAATAATTTTGCGACACGACAATGCAAGCTCACTCAAATTGCATGAAACAAGCGAGAATTTCGACACACAAAAGATCGAATTGATGGGTCATCTACCGTACAACCCCTACTTGGTACCTACTGCTGTTTTGTTGTTCCCAATAATTAAAGATAAACTGCGTGGACTCTGATTTTCATCGATCGAAGAAGCAGTCGAGGCCTTCAAGTAGCATGTTTTAGAGCTATAAGCTTTCGACTAGACAAAGTGTGGTTCAATAGTTCAATCTTGAAGGAGAATATTTTGGACACTTTATTATGTATTTTCAATAAATAAATAACAACTCTCGCATGTATGATATATCTCATATTTTTAATTCAAATTTTTTATGATCTTTGAAAAGCCTATTTGAGCATCAATAAAGAAGAGATGATTTAAATTTAAAGTTCGTTTACAACAATTTTTATCTAATGCCAGGATCTTTCATGAAAAGTATATGTCAAAATTTTAATAAAAAATCTGCTGAATTTACGTTTTCCATAGTAATAATTATCATTTTTAAAGACTCAAGATTTTTCCTTGGTAGTAGCAGCACGCCGGTTTTTGAAAATTACTTGTCACTTGGATCCGGAAATTAAATTTTTCACAAATTATTAATTCCCATCTGGATACCCTACCAGCCGTAAAATAACCAAAAAGGACGGTCTCCGAAAAATATGAGGAAGGGATGGAAATCCCAAATCGCATCGTAATATATTTTCTCCTATATTGGGCAAAGACAGTGCCGCCGAAACAACCATACAATTCAAAATATCACAAATATAACTCCAGTTCCAATCAAATAAATATTTTTAGTCACTTCATGCCAACTTTTGATATTCTTCGAAATTTTAGTATTGAAATTTCAGTAGATACGTTGTTAGAAACCATACCACCCCAAAAATAAGCCACACCTGTTCTGATGAATGTGATTTTTATGGAACATGTTTCAAATCACCATAGCTGAATGGTATTGCGACGATATAAGGGGTCTCAGGAGAAATTAAGTTACCACTCTTTAAGAAAAAGAAACTTAACGTATATTTAAGGATCGTAACAAGCGATACAATTTCAAATTGACAAAATCTGCCTAAATAATACATTGAGCCCCATGGAACATAACTTCAATAATTCCCCGACAACAATATATACACTACCAAATTGATAACGCTTGCATAAAACTATTTATTATTAAATTACTAATTTTCCAGCAACTATAGACACACACTCAAAATTCGATAATACTTCTTATTTGAATGCCGTCTCCTAGCGGAGACTAGCGATAACATCTGCAAAACTACTTCTATTTTCAGCTGTTCTTGTTAAGGTCGGCAAGTCCATGTTTGTCCATTGCCTAATATTTCGCAGCCAGGAAATTTGTCTTCTACCTCGCCCTCGCCTACCTTCGATCTTCCCCTTCATTATGAGTTGCAGAAGTATGTATTTAGGATTTCGTAAAATATGTCCTAGGTAAGCGGTTTTGCGTCTTTTAATAGATATTATTAACTATCGATCTCTCTGCATTCGCCTCAAGACTTCTTCATTGCGGATTCTGTCAGTCCATGGAATTTTCAGCATTCTGCGAAATACCCACATTTCAAAGGCCTCTAAACGTCTCATAGAGCTAACTTTCAGTGTCCAGGCCTCCATTCCGTAAAGTAAAGTACTATAGACATAAAACTTTGCCATCCGGTACCTCAATTCTAGACTTAAGTCTCGAGATGACAAGAAGCGTATCTCATTTTCCGAATCCAAGGAATCGTTTACCAGACAGCCCAAATATTTAAACTTAGATACCTTTTCGATTGTTTCGTTGTATATTAAGATATTGCATGGAATATTTGGACTTCTTGATATTACCATTGTTTTGGCCTTTTTGTGTTGATGCGTAGTCCCCACATGTCTCCTGCTTCAACGAGTTTATTAAGCAATGCTTGCAAACCTTCCTGGCTGTCAGCTATGATCACTGTATCGTCGGCAAACCTAATATTGTTTATTACTTCTCCGTTGACTATGATTCCTTTGGCGCTATCAAAAATAAAATTTGAGTAAAGATTAAATAGCAACGGTGAAAGGACGCAACCCTGCCTAATATCCTTCTCTATTTTAATAGGATCCGTACATCCCACAGTAGTTTCCATAGTTGCCGTCTGATTCCAGTATAGCTCCCTTAAAATATTGATGTCATTTTGATCTAGACCCTTCTTACTTAGATATTCAATTAAATGCTTATGGTTAATTCGGTCGAAAGCACAAAAACACGTCCTTTCGTTGGCCTCTGCATTTTAGCATCAGAACATTGAAGACAAACAAGGCTTCTCTTGTGCCCATGCCGTCTCTAAATTCAAACTGCTCGTCTCCTAAATCGATTTCACATTTTTTATAAATACGATTATGAATTATCTTGAGTAAATTTTTTAACATACTGGACATCAAGCTGATTAACCTGTAATCATTGCACCTCTTGGGATTTCTAGTTTTGGGCAAAGGAATAAATATGGAATGCAGCCACTCTTTTGGGAATTTTGCTGTACGGTGTATCACATTGAAAAGTTTTTCTAATAAAATTAAGTTTTCGTAGTCTATAAGCTTTATAAACTCTGTGTCTATTTCATCTGGTCCAGGTGCCTTGCCACTCTTGGATATTTTAATAGCATTCAGTATCTCGGACTTTAAAATATTAGGGCTGGTATCGCTTGTTGAGGTGATGTTGGGTTCTTCTCGATTTTCTTGAAATGCATCTTCAATATTCGACGTCCATTCCGCCAGTACATCTGTTTTCTGTGTGAGTATTTTGTTCTTACGTTCTACCAAGACAGTAGCTTTACTGAGTTTCTTTATTCCACAGACTTGTTTTACTCTTTTGTGAAGTGTCATCACGTTTTTGTTGGACTTCTTCGATTTCAGTGCACATATCTTTCATCCACTTCTCTTTGGCCAGTTTTATTTCTCTTAATTCCTTTGTGTATTCATTTGTATTTCTTGTTATCTTTTCCCTTATAACCTCTTCTCTCATTCATAATTTTAAGTATTTTTGTTGTCATCCAAGCTTTCTTTGGTTGCTCTTTTGGGTCTGTTAGGGTGTGTTGAGCACTATTGATAGCATATTTGATTTTAGTCCATAGCTCTTCGATTATGGGTTGTCCTGACTGGCTAATGTGATTTATAATTTTTACCAGGTTTTCATTTAGTGTTGAACTGGCTGGTACTTTGGTATCCTCTACCTTTAGTGCATCTATTTTTGTTTTTCTATTTTCCTTTGCTTTTTCTATTTTCTTTAGGCGGATTTTGAATTTTCTTAGTAGTAGCACGTAGTCAGTGGGAACATCTGCACCAGGGTAGGTTTTCACTGATTTAATACCATTCCTATATCTTTTCTGGATCAATATGTAGTCTATCAGATTTCTAATTATCGATAATACTAGGCACAGAAAATATAATACAAAATGAACTCAGCGATACTTCATAAAAATTATAATATACCTTGTACTTACACTAACATTCTGCCAGGGTACGTCTTCTCTTCTTGGGGGGGGGGGGGTAGTTTGTCTTCAATCTCGCTGAACACCCTACCCCTCGGGTAGGCTTTACTGGATTCACTCGTTCGATTCACTGAGTTCTTCGTTTTTTTATTACTCTTACTCCAAGAAACAATACATTTTTCTTTGTGAGTAATTACCAAAACATATTTTAGAACATTGACCTACTTTTGCAAAGCCTACCATATACTGGGTGTTATTTCTAAACGTGACAGTATAAATCGATCTTTACTAATTTGTGGCAATAAATAGGTAAATTTTAAAAACAGCTGTAGCAATCAAATGTCTCTTAAGACTTGAAGCTGGGATTATATTCCAATACTAAAGAAAACTATTCCTCATCCACTTCTCTCGATGATTATGCCACATCTTTTACTAGAAAAACGATAATGATTTTGTACAAAGTACTTCGTTCCTCGAGAAGACATTCCAGCGTAATATAGATCAAGTCATCACATGTAATTTCAAGATGAAAACCCCAAAAGAAATGGCTTCTGATTACTTCATAGAAAACATCACAGAAAAATATGGGGAGTTGCTAAGGAAATTCTAATTCTTAAACCTGAGAAACCACCAAACCAACGTACATCTTATTCACTGTAATATCTAAAGTGTTTCAATGCATTCTTAAAAGGCTGTACCTTAATCTAGACATCCAAAATACAAATCTATAACGCCAATTTGGTTTTAAAGTAAATCAACTATAGACCAAGCGCTATCTTCCTTGATGTATTGGATAAAGGGTAGCTCCCTAGCTGCACATATAAAAAGCATACAACGTCCTCTTTCCTGCGAGAGATAATTAGCGTAGGAGTGACAACTTCTTTCAACCGTCAGACTATGTGGTGCTCTTCTAAGCAGAGATGATAGTTATAGAGCTGGGCGCCAGAGAGCTAAGTAGCAGGTATCCGATGAACA
This sequence comes from Galeruca laticollis, assembly GCA_963921935.1. Lineage (NCBI taxonomy): Eukaryota > Metazoa > Arthropoda > Insecta > Coleoptera > Chrysomelidae > Galeruca > Galeruca laticollis. Next base: position 35,529,917 of record OY998175.1, read on the forward strand.
GGTCTATTAAAATCATCTGAGATAGCCAGGTGTATCTAACAGCACTGAGTTCCAAATAAGAGTATTCTAAGCTGGTTTGGAACTGCACTCTGATCATGGACCACCTGGGTCCCAGGGCACTGCGGCGAGGAGGGTAATGAAGAGACCGGCGTGTTCACCAGAAAAGAAACCGATTCGGCTTTCAGCGGACCAAAGCCTGTCGTTGGCATTGCAATAAGCACCGCCAAAAGCTGCATCTGAGATTGTGCGTAAAACGCTGAGGTTCTAGGGACATACAGGGGCTCACACACTCGAAGGAGTTGGTTGCAAATCCCTCGAAGAAAGACTCCCAACAGGTATTAGAATGGCGTAGGTCTGTGTTACGCATTCTGACAGGACTGTTGAGTTATCGTCTAGGAACACACTTGGGAAGGATGGGTCTGCAACTTAAATCAGACTTTCACTTCTGTTACGTGGAAGACGAAGCTGCTGTACCTGTTCCGCACTAGAAAAACTCAGATTCCAGACTATCGGCTTTACTTGACTGGAATCCACGGAATTTAAAGAAGTCTCGCTTAGTTCGACCATCTCCTGTATCAAAAGGTGTGAACTGTACTGTGAGCTATAACAAGGTGTGAGCCACAAGACACATCTGGGTCGGTGTGGAAGGCGTTATTTATTAATCCGCTCACCTATAACCTTAAACTTTAAGGGTGACATGAGTGACTGAAATACAAATTAAGGGAAGTCTTCCTATACAAACAAATATTGGAATCGTACATATCAGAAGTAAGCAAAAAGTTGCCTATTGAAAAATAGGAGTACTACAGGCGTTGTCTTGGAACCACCACTATATTTACTGTTTATCAGACATTTCTCAGCAAAATTGCGATATTATAGTAACTTTTGCATCTTTGCTGTCGATGAAAATCATGACGAAGCATTAAGACACCTGCAAACCGTATGAAAGCTAATCTACTCATATTAATTTCACAAACAAGCTAGATACATAAATTATAATCTGCAAACCACTCAAGTACCATATGCTAAAACTGCAAAATAATTGGATGTGTGTAGACAAGCGAAAAGAAGATATTGAGTATAAGAAAATGTATTCACTGCTGAGTATATATTTCACATTCTCAAATTTTAACAGAATAATACTATATAAACAGATTTTCAAGCTTACAACTTATAGCAATCATTTCTGCAGATATACCAGAAATAGCAAGATTAATGTTATTGGCACTCCAGAGAAAACAGCATTTACCGAGATTTGGAGTTAACAGAATTATAAAAAACATGGGCAGAAGATATCAACAGCAACTCCTTCATCATATCAATGTCGAGGGTATCTCATCATCCCAATGGATGGATGCAGAGGAAGTAGTCTTACTCGCAGCCGGAAGAAAGATGAAGTATTTAAACCGTAATGTGTAAATGAGCCACCACATCCGTAAAACAGTTGAAAAGGCAAATAAAGCAATTGGGAACCCTATGCGGCTAATAACAAACATTGGAAGACCGAAGGTATCATCGAGAAGAATATTATTCGGAGCCGTAAACTCCATAGTACTGTACGTCCATATGAAAAAGGGTACTGAGGAAACAACGATATAGAAATAAACCGAATAGAATCCAAAGGAGATTGGAAGAGAATGGAAATCAGGGTTACAAGCGCCTATCGAACAGCCTCAACGAAAGCCCTGCTAGCCATAGCTAGATCGCCGCCAATGAACCTACTGGTACAAGAAAGAATGCATATAGAACTGGGAGAAATCAAAAGAGAAGCACACAGATTAATCTCGGATAAATGGCAAGAAAGGTGGAAAATGGAGAAAAGAAAAGGGAAGTGGAAAAAAAAATAATATCAGATATTCTTAACATAACTACTAACTGGACACGATCACTACCAGACGTACCTACATCGCTTCAAAATAAGTACCACGGATGAATGCATCTACTGCATGCTGCCAGATGCAACGGAGCACACCTTTTTCGAATACTTCAGGTGGACGGGAAAAAGGAGGAAAATGAAAAGCTTCCTAGGTCCTACCAGCCCTGAGAATATAATACTTAATCAAGATGTTAGAAAACTGGAATATGATAAGCGAGATGGCAAAACAAATCCTAACGTCTAAACGGAAAGATATGAATACTTGAGTCACCAAAATAGGAAAGGATAGACGGAGGAACATCAATTCTTCCCTATCTAATATTCGAGATAAGTATTGGTTTTCCCCAAAAAAAGTTGGAATTTCGGATATTTTTTAAATTTAAATTATTTTTTCGTTTTTCAGCGAGAATAACACGAGAAGAAAAAATCCTGTGTGCATGTCGTCGTCATCGTTGTTGTCGTCGGCCACTTTTTGTAACATGTCTTATTAGCACGATACAGCTTACGGAGTGCAACAAGTCAACAATTTTATACTTGAATATTGTTCAGGTCATGTTACAAAAGAACCCTATTGATTTTCAGCTCACTATAGCCAGTAGAACGGGTGCTATGGTACTTGATGTGCCACACTTTTTCATTTTTGGAGAAATTTCGGGTTGTTAGCACGATACATCTTCCGGAGTGTATACAAGTGACTTGATATTGTTCAGGGCATTCCACAGATGAACTCTATTGATATTCAGCTCACTAGAGCTAGTACAACGGGTGCTATGGTACTTTATATACCAAATTTTTGTGTTTTTAAATGAAACTCAAGGTCTCTAGTTAATTCCACAATATAATACAAGTTATTGAAAACTCTAAAAAATTGACAATTTTTATGTGGAATTAACTAGAGACCTTGAGTTTCATTTAAAAACACTAATATGAGCATATTCCACGAAGTAAGGGTCGAGACAGTCAATTTCAAATTTTTGTCATTTTTGGAGAATATTCAGTTTGTTAGTACGATGCAGCCTCTGGAGTGTCTACAAATGACCAATTTTACGATTGAATATTGTTCAAGGCGTAATATTGACGAATCTTATTGATTTTCAGCTCACTGGATCTAGTACAACGGGTGCTATGGCACTAGAAGTGCCACTTTTTTGGTCATTTTTTGAGAAATTTCGGATTGTTATCACGATACAAGGTGTCACACGGATAAACCTTATTGATTTTCAGCCCTCTAAAGCCATTACAACTGGACCTATAAATCCAGATATACTACAATTTTGGTCATTTTGGGAGAAATTCGGTTTCTTAGCACGACACGGCGTCCGAAGTGTATACAAGTGCGTTTCACAGATGCGGAAAAGTTAGTTTTGATCTTTGAAACCGTTTATTTTTTATTATAACGGCGTGGTGCATGCCAAAACATCGTACGGTTCAATTATGGGCCGTTCGCATGAAGCAACACGAGAAAAATCTCTAGATTTTCCGCTTGGTTTCTGAATCCCAATATTGCACCAACTAACAAAAGTTTACTTGTTAGTGGTTTTTTGGCTAAAAATAACTCTGTAAGCTTCTGAACTCAGCAGGCTAAGCTCTCTACGACTTTTCCTTATTTCCAAAACTAAAAAGAGCCATGGAAGGATGGTGTATTCAATTATTAAGGAAAGAATTGCTTCGAGGATTGAGAAAATAGCTGGAACAAGTTGGGAAAGGGATTACTTTGAAGTGGACAAAATAGATATTAATTAGTAAATAAATTAGTTTTTTTAATGAAACTTACTGTTTCTAGTTAACTCCACAGTTTTTTGAATAATGTTAAAAATTCTAAAAAATTGACTATTGTTTCGATATTACCTAAATATCTTCGTCAGAATGATAGAAGTTACATTTCATTTGATGCCTACCTGATGTTTAGTAGTTATTTTTGGCTAGTGTGATTGACTTAATATATATTAATAGGAAAAAGAAGATATGATATTACAAATATTAAAGCTTAGATATTATTAGGCCTATGGGGATATCCTGGATATCATTTTTCCCAATTAAGATCAGTATAACTGTGCAATGATATAGAAAACCAGGAAAACTATATCTGCTGATCTTTACAATTATCACTTAAGAAGGCAGTTTAAAAGTGGAGAATTCTCTAGATTTATCTGTTCATTAACGACTTCATATTGTGGGTTTCTTAAGTGTCTTCTAATTTCCAACTCTTCAAGGAAATCCAGTTCTTGTTACTTATCACAAACATGTAGTACTTCTAGTTCTGTGTTAGGTGTCAATGAATGATTGGTGTCAAGTAGATGTCTGGCGTAGTGGGATTTATCTGGTTGTTTTAATATGTATGCTCGTAAGTGTTCACTGTATCGGATTTCAAAATTTCTAAGGGTCTGACCCAAATCACTTCTTGGACTAGCCAAAAATAATTAAACATCAGGTAGGCATCAAATGAAATGTAACTTCTGTCATTCTGACGATGATATTTACGTAATATCGATACAATTGTCAATTATTTAGAAGCTTTAACATTTTTCAATAAACTGTGGAGTTAACTAGAAACAGTAAGTTTCAATTAAAAAACTAATATGAGTAGATTCCACAAAGTAAGGGTTGAGACAGTTAGTTTTTAAGTAAATATATATTTTTCGAAAAAAATATTTTTTAGAGAATGTACATATATGTTATTATAATGAAAATTGTTGATGTTTTTAGTAAATATTTTTCATAAAAGTATTAAAACTGGCTGTTAAGCCGATCTTTTTATCAGGAATTTCAGAAATATTATTAATATCGAGACGTTTAGAAACCTCCGTTTGTAAAATTTTATCAGAACTTTGGACGACTCTGTTCGTACAAGCGGACAAAGGCCGTTGGGGGAAAACGGTCCGACGGGCATTCCGCAATATTGTCGAAAACGAAACGTTTCGGACCCGGGCCACTCGATGTCTGTGATGTGGTGTGGGGCGGCGCAACAGCGGGTGAGGTCGTTTCCGCTATTAGCATTTCCCAATGCGGCAGATGTGACCGCTCCTCTCTTTCTATCCCTTTCTCGCTACGCTACTTTAAACGCTGTCCCGCTGCAAAACCACTCATCGTTAGTCACAGTAGGCTTTATCCCCAATACAAGTAGACCAAAAATATAATTCGTTAACCAAGAATTAATATAATCTAATTGCTTGTTACTCAAAATTAATATACAGTATTCAACAAATTAAAGTATCTGAGTAAAAAATAAGAATCTGATCATCTGTCACGGTTTTAATTACAAGGAGAAATATATGCGTACCTAAATGACTCACTATATTGAATGTTACACTTACGAAAGGTACATTTTATTTCTCATCTAATGAAAGTTTAAAGCGTACGTTTGGATGGAATATTTTGATACTACTTTCCAATTCTATGAAGCTTTCGCCACTGTGAATGAAGCCGTTTTTTAACTAATATTTCAATTCGAATCAAATTTCATTAACTTGGATTGTATATGGGATGTGACTTTTGAATGAATCTGGGCGATCTTACTGTGCATGTAGAAAGAGAGATTGAACCTAGAAACGTTTTCTCTCTTAACATACTATTTACTACCAATACTGCATCGCGTTTCAATAACCAATAGGATTTCGAGATTTCTCGTCTCGATGAGACTGAATTTTTTTTTCGAGACGTGATCGAGAATCACACTTCGAGATTTCTCGATTTCGAAAAATGTGAATGCTGCAATAACTCACAACTCTTTATTTCTGAGAAAAGTGAAAATAAAAACTATGTTAGAAAATAATCTTAATTTACCTATTTTAAAGATAACAAAATTAAAAAGTCATACAAAGATAACAAAGCTAAACATAAATAAATAAAAACGAGAACCTTAAATTAATATAAACACTTAAAAATGAAAAAAAATAATGACAGAGGTACAAAATTTCATACACCTACGAGTTGGAAATGGATCATTTCATGCAAATTGTACACTATACTTTTCCTACGACCATCATAAATCATAAACAAAACTGTAATATTTTTCATAACAATTTTTATAAAGGTCCCTGCTGTCATTGCTGCATGGTTTAGAGAATTTTTTCTCTGAAACTATTAAGTCTGATTCTTAACCCGTTGAATGAACCATATATTTGTTTCTTTTTCTACATTTAACTACGTAGTGAAACAAATAACGTTAAAAATTTTCAAAATTTGACAACTCGGAAATAAAAATGCTTTATGCCGAAAAAATCGTTATCATTCACCTGCGGAAAAGTTATTAATTATCGTGTCTCTTTAAAGAAGTTATATCACCTTCTGCATCTACCAGGATAGTGAACGATGTGCTTCTAAAGCAATGGCTAGTTTACATATTGGGATCAGCATGTCAATGTCAAATCATCCTCACTATCGCTACCCATTCTCGATAATTGATTTTTTTGTATACCCGAGTTTAGTAAGTACTAATGTGAAATGTCAAATTATTAGACAGACGTTAACAAACATGGCTCGATCATATATTATAATGTATATGATCAAAAAGTAATGCATATTATGCAGATTAACACCACCCGCACTATTAAACGTAGCCTCATCTGTCCACAAAATCTTTGACATGATTTGCGGTTGTTCTTCTAGCAGACCTAACATCCAATTGCAGTAATCCAGCCTTGCATTAAAATATCTCTCATGTAAAGCTTGGTGGAGAACTACATGATAAGGATGCAGTCTAAAAAACAGAACAATGAGTGTTGGTGAAAAAGAAACCACTATATTTATTAAAACTCAAAAAATCTTGAAAAATCTACAATTGTTTCACAAGATAACTCTTGAATAAGTGTTTTTAAGAAACAGATAAAAGCGCCGTGTTGCTGTTTTATCGGAATATTAACGTTTCTGACAAACGTTCACTTTATACCTAATGTGAAAAACTAACCTGTGATGATTTAAAATCCTTAGAACAGTAGTTTTGGGTATGTTTAATTCTATAGAGATTTGCCCACTACTTATATGTGGATTCTGTTGAACGAAAGCAAGAACATTAATTGAATTATCTTCGGTCATACCTCTACTAAGTCGTTTAAAACAAGGACGATGAAAACTACCAGTCTCTCAATCTTCTTGCTTTTCTTTTACTTCCTTATCATAATGTCTCCTGTCAGGATATCTCACAGAATATATACGTGAGGCAATAGTGGCATTTTGTTTACAATCGACATAAACTCCAATCATATCATACAATTCTGCATTTAATATACTCATCACGAATTATTAGTACTGATAATTAATTACTGTAGTGAATACAGTGGATTATCTTAAGAATAAGGCTTTAGTCTACAGAAAATAACTGACATAAAATTATTGACAATTTTGTAACATAACTGACAATGTCATGGATGTAATCAAGAGGGTAATATTATGACATTCTTCCCGCTTTCTTATTTCTCGAGAAAGTCTTCTAAATATTGAGGACACCTTCGTATCCTAACTGGCCTATCGATATTCAGTACTGTGTCTTAATTGTTCTTTTCTTGATTGGAGCGGTCTTGAATCAGATGGTCTTGATTTTCTTGAATGATTTAGTCTCGACTTTTGTGAATACTTTGGTCTTGATTTTGTTGCTAGTCATTTGAATGGACTTGATCTTGATTGACAGATATTTCATCGCCGCGAATTAATGATATTTCTCCTCGAGGAGCTAAATGCCGAGTTGAAACTGTCTTTTCTTCTCAATTTTCCAGTCGGATATGAGCGTATTCCGAGTTGGCTTCTAGGAGTTGGACTTCTTCAACTAAGGGTTCGTATTTATTCGAACGGACAAATCTCTTTAATAATATTGGTCCTGGTGCAACTAGCCATGTAGGAACTAACGATCCATAAGTTGAGCGTCTCACATATTTAAACATACGTTAATGTGGGGTCGAGTTGATAGCAGTACATAAAAGAGTGAAGAGCATCCACTAGAACCTGCTCCCACTGGTTTATTTTCAAATTTTGAGATTTTAAAGCCAACTGGATGGCCATATAATTCCATTAAATCGTTCGCACTGACCATTATCCTGAGGATTATAGGGAGTTGTGCGACTTGAAGCAATACCATGACACTCTAAAAATGACTTAAGTTCACGGGACATAAAAGAAGTAACTTTGTCAGAATGAACATATGTCGGAGTGCCAAATGTAGAAAATATTTGACGCAAATATTGGATAACTGTAGAGGATGATATGTCTGGAAAATTCATCAACAACGGTTAGTAAGTACTTATTTCTTAAGGCAAAAGATCTTTAAAATCCAAATTAAGACGTTCAAATGGTGAGGTGGCTTTGATTAACATTCCTTAATTTTTATGAAATTTTGGTTTGATTTCAGCACAAACAGGACATGAGGAGGGAATTTGACGGACGTCTTGCACAGAATAAGGCAGATTTTTACAGCGTATCCAATGGAAAAACCGGCTAATACAAAGGTGACACAAAGAAGAATGTAAATCAAATAATTTCTTTTCATCAGCCGATGACATGATTGCAGAAGTAATACGGGAAAATGCATTAGCTACCGGCGTGTTTTGACTTCCTGGCCTGTAAACGATATCATACTTGTAGCATGACAATTCCAAACGCCAACGTTGAATTTTTTCATTTTTGATTTTGGAAGAGGACTTGTTATTAAATATAAATGCCACTGACTTCTGATCCGTGATGAGCTGAAAATGTCTACCAATTAAAAAATGTCGCCACTTTTTCCGTGCTTCTACTATTACGTACGCTTCTTTTTCAACTGACGAATGCTTTTGTTCCTGAGAGGACAAGGTTCTTGAGAAAAATGAGACTGGTCTTCCTGATTGGGATAATTGAGCAGCTATCGCAAATTCTGAAGCAACAGTTAACATAGCGTCGTCATCAATTGAAGAAATCGAAGAGTTGGCTATGTCTTGTTTGAGCTGTCTAAATGCCAAAATTGCTTTTTCAGACAATGGAAAACTTGTACTGTATGCTAGCGGCTGAATTTTTCGGAAAATTTAGGAACCCATTTAGAGTAGTGTGCAAACATTCCTAGAATTCTTCGAAGAGAAGTTGTAGTATCAGGTACTGGTAAATTCAAGATAGGCTTAAATCGTTCTGGGTCCGGCTTCATAGTTTTGTCGCATATTAAATAACCAAGAATGCAAATCGATTTGAGGGAAAATCTTGATTTTGTTTCATTCATTGTTAAACGGTTCTTCTTAATGACATCCAAACCGCAAACAGTGACGTCATCCATATAAGCATAGACGCTTTTAAGATTTCCTTTCTTGATGATACGGTTCGTTGGAAACAAGCGACTCCATTGGTAACACCAAATGGAATTCGAGTGAATTGGTACAAATTTCCACAAGCTTCAAATGCTGTGTAGATCTTTTCCTCATCTTTAATTGGAATTTGGTAATAGGCACTACGGAGGTTGAGCTCGCCAAGGGGAGATACTGGGTTCTATGATCTTTTCTTTTAGAAGATGTGTGATTTCTAGCTCAATAAAGTTGAGGTCTGAAGTTGTGAGTTATTGCGATTGGTTTGCAATTAAATGTCAAATTTGAAAATAGACTGAACACTTGCTACTGCTAAAATGCATATTGATAGGGTAGATTTATCACCTCCAAAAAGAATTTCGAATCGGGAATGTTGCTTCAGTATATCATGACCAATGATCACTTCAGTGCAGAGTTCATCAAGGACTAAAAGCTTTACATTTGAATAAATGTTATCCAAAATTTGTAGGCGTACAATACAATATCCAAGAGCTTGCGACGTTAGAGATGTTGAAGCCATTTTAACATTAATTCTTGATGGAATGACACAAATATTTCTACTGGCAAAAATGTTACTTGAAATATAAACATCAGAACTCCCTGTATCGACTAGTGCATATGTGATTATGTTGTTTATTTTAATTTGAATAATACATTTGGATAAACAACTAGGAGAAACAGCAGAAATTGTAGACAAAATAGCAGCAGATGTTTTCTAAGTTCTTCTGGTGTTACTTGATCTACACAAAGTTGAAAAATGACCTCTTTTATTGCAGGAATTGCAAATTGCATTTTTAGCAGGACAGTGTTCGCGCAGGTGTCTATCTCTGCCACAAAAGAAACATTTCTGAAAAGATGCAGCAGCCGTTAACTGCCTGGTTGATGAATTTTCAGAATCTTGTGACAGTTCTGCGTATTGTAAAACGGCAACACTTGAATCAAAAGTTAATGAATATGATCCAGCATGTTGCTTGGATATTTCTAACGCTCTTGCAGTATCAAACGCTTAAATTAAGCTCAAATAAGAGTGCTCTAGAAGCCGCTGTCTAATTTGTGGTAAACTTAAACCACTGAGTCTCGGATACAATCATCTCTATTCTCGGCCGTGACAGCTTTAAATTTGCTCATCTGCTTCAAAGTTTGTAAATGTTGGTCAATTGACTTATCCGCTAGCTGTCTTCTTGATGAGAGAGAATTTCGAGAAAATATTTCATTTTTGGGTTTTACGTAGAGGCTCTCAAGGGTTTTTATGGCATCTTCATACGTTGTACTTTCACTAATAGACTCAAAAATGACTGGACTCACGTAGCTTATTAGTAGATTCAGCTTCTTCGTGTTGTCCTTCGCATCTGCCGCTTCCAGAAAATTCACGAACGATCTGTACCAATGATTCCAAAGTTGACCTGCGTTTCCAAGTGTAACATCTATATCTAAACGATCGGGGCGAAGTAGCTTATCCATTTAATATTTTCTGTAGAATAAATTGTAGTGAATACAATGGATTACCTTTAGAATGAGGCTTAATTCTACAGAAAATAACTGACATAAAATTATTGACAACTTTGTAACATAACTGACAATGTCATGGATATAATCATGAGGGTAATATTATGACAATTACTAATATTAGTAATATTAATATCTATTGAAAAAAGTACAATCTTCAATTCGAATTATAATATAACACTTTTTAAAGAGAACGCAATGTTTTAAACGCTCTCAAAAAATAAACAATATGAAATGCCCGTCAAAGTTATTGTCGCAGCCTAGAGTTAGTTTCGAAAAAACTATTTTTAATCGTATGAAATAACAATGGTCAAAATGGTTATCGACACTAAGATTCTTCTGCTATGAAAATATTTGAGGAAAGTAGTACTGACTTAAGTTAGAATACAGGGTGAGTCAAAACTATACTTACTTATATTTATGCGTGTTTATTTATATCTCGAGTTCGACAAAAGCTATCAACATGCGGTTTGCGTCATTTTGTTATGAATTTAATCCAGTTTCATTACAATTTACAATAATTAAGTGTTTTCATTAAACATTTTTGAGAAAAACAAATTTCAATTTTTTCATTCGAAAGAACCTCTACCTATGACAATTAAAACTAAATGCAATTGTTTTATAGTATATATAATTAATTCATCTACACTCTTTCTAATGACACTAATTTCGTTAAAATCGGTTGATCCAAACCAAAGTTATAGGTATTTATCCACAAACACTTCCCCTCTCTCTCCCACCCTTTATTTGAAAAAATAAAAAAGAACTCAAACAAATTTGTGCGGAATTAAGGCCCCTTTCTAGTTTACTTATTTAACACTTGGTAGAATTGGGCATATTTCACAGAAAACTGGTTTTTAAATTTTTCTTCACAGGTTACGCGCCCTAGCGGTTACCTTAGAAACTTGAAAGTTATTTCCAGCGATTTCTCTTGGCCACTTTTACTAAGGAATTGTTTCTCCTAAAGTTATAACATGAATAGTTTCTGATATATAGCGGAGAGATCGGCTAATTGGACCACCCGGTACACTTTTCTTTATGGTCGTAGAAAAAAGTACTTTTCTCACTCGTGTGTTTGCCACACTTGTGAGAAAAGTTAGACTTTCCCCACTTGTTAAACAATATACTATTCTAGGTCGACTTCACTTAATTTTTTAGAAACTGCGAAACTTGAATATGCTGTTAGTGCTCATGCCCTTTGATCTCTAGATATTGTATTACTTTACATTTTCGGGAGGTAGACACCTGGCTTACAATGTCTTTTGCCAATTTCTTTCTCTTTTTCTGATTTGGTAATGAATTAGCGTTATCACTACAGCAACTAATCAAAATAGTATTTATTTCTAACACTATCTTCATTTCTTGTGCAAATATAATGTTTTTTGGAAATTTAAACTATTTCCGAACATCTTAAAACTATTTTTCAAAACTTGTCATCATAACTATCAATAATATTAGCCAATATATAAAAGATATTGAAATGTTAAAACATGGAATGATCAAAGTAGAAAAATGCGCAAGAGCTTATAAGAATCAGTCGCAAAAGACAAGACTGAATGGAACAAAATGTTATACAGTGTGTCCAATTAAGTCGGAACCATATGGAAAACTTTTTTATTCTTAGTTTTATGAAGAAAAGTTAGTCTTCATAAAAAGTTGTGCATGGTTCAAAACCTGGAATCCACTCATCAGATATCAAAATTTGTTAGTCGTATACGAGGTATGTGAAAAATATGAATTTTTGCTCAAGAGTAAAGTACCTTCATTTTTGAGAATATTGACAATTTTTATCAAAAAAAGTTGATCACTATTGAAAATTATTGTCAGTTATCAAATATTATCCATCTGCCATGAAAAATTTTTTTTTGTGTTTATTAACTTCTCTGTATCAGCATTGCCCTGACAAATTCAGGAGATTAGCAATTTGCTTATAGAACGATTTGTTATCTAGGATGCACTGACAGCAAATGTCAAATCGCTAGTTAGATTTTATAAAATACAAGAAGTGGCGGTTCGGTTAAGTAATGAGGAAAAAATTGAAATAGTGTTGATTGTGGGAGAGAATTATAAGACTCATTGAGAAGCAGCAGCTATATTTAACAACAGACATTACACAGTTTCAAAAATTATTAATAAATTTAAGACATCTGGAAGTGTTCACAATAATTTTAATAAAAAACGCCAGAAGAGGGTTGCCAGTGAGGACACGCAATTACAAGTGATGTTATCTGTAGTAGAACACCCTAAAATGTCATTGAGAAAAAGAATGTCTTTGATCCGAAATGAAGTAAGTAGAGGTACAATGGCAAATATTATAAAAAATAACAGTTATCATCCATACAAACCCCAGTTTGTGCATACATTGAAAGATAGAGATTATGACAGACGGTTTGACTTGTGCTCGTTGATACAAGGAGAGTTAGAAGAGTATCCCTTTTTATTGAGAAATATAATTTTTACCGATGAGTCAACATTCACATCTAATGGAACTATCAGTTCACAAAATTGTCGCTGGTGGTGTGACAGTAATCCTCACTTCACCATCAAAACAGGAGACCAATATTCATTTAAGACCAACGTATGGTGTGGTATTTACAAAAATAAAATCATAGGACCATATTTTTTCCGACAATGAATGCTGAACGTTATCTAAGTTTTTCACAAAATGAATTATACAATGATTTTATTAGCGAACTATCCCTAATAAAGCGTCAACGTGCATGGTTCCAACAAGACGGTGCTACATGCCATACCACACTAGCTGTGAGGGAATACCTTGAATCGACTTTCAATAACAAAGTAATACACAGACATTCGCACATTTTTTGGCCGGCTACATCGCCAGACTTTACCCCTCTGGATTATTTCTTATGGGGCTACTTAAAACATAGGGTTTACCAGCAAAGGCCTTTTCAAAATATTGACCATTTGGAAAGGACAATTACAGAGGCATGTCAGGAAATTACTGCAGACATAATCAAGCATGAATTAAGGGAATTTAATAGACGAACCACTAATTGTTTAGAAAGAGATGGTGGATATGTTGAGGCTTTAGTCAATTGAAACAGAAAATAAATTAATTTACTTGCATTTTTTTATTATCTCTCGTTCAAATATTGAAAAATAACTATTTGAAGGATTCATTATATTGTTATGAATGTTATTTACTACTTATTAGTTAACTTGTTTATCTTTTCATTTGCAAAATTAAATATTATGATATGTATGCATTAACTATTCAATTGCAATGTACATTGTTGCATAACTTACTAATGAACCGAAAGGATATCACTTTCAATCAAATAGCTGATTACAAGATTTATTTATATCAAAAAATATTTTTTCATGACAGAAGAGCAATATTGGATATCTGACAATAGTTTTCAATCGTGATCAACTTTTTTTAATAACAATTTTCGATTTTGTAAAAAATAAAAGTACTCTTGGGTGAAAATCATGTTTTTTGACGAACCTCGTATATGACTGATATAAGTTGTCATCTGATGGTTGAATTCTACGTTTTAGATCATGCAAAACTTTTTATGAAGAATGACTTTTTTTCGTAAAACTAAAATTAAAAAAGTTTCCCATATGGTTCCGACTTAATTGGACACATTGTATAACTCTAGAAATACGTTATTATAATATTAGTAAAAATAATCTCAAACCTATGGAATCAAAACAATTATACTTGAAAAATGAATGCAAGTATTTTTCAAATAGTAACTGTATTGCTGATGTCCCGTGTTAAATTTTTTTCAATATAATACTTTTCAATAGAAATCAGATTAATATCGTTTGATTTATAACAAGAGCCCGTAAGGATAACTTGAAAAAATTCAGATGATAAATCTAAGTATATTGGTTGTAAGCAACCGTCTCAACAACAGGATCGCAAAGTGGAGGCAGAATATAGGGTGAAAGTGGAATGGAAGAAGAACAAACAGACGGGAGGTACGCCGCGGGGATCTCGAAAGGGTGCAGGATTCCTTTCTAATAAACTCTAACGGAAATCAAAGTGGAAACGAGTTGTACGTTTACGAAAAGATTGTAGCAAAGGAAAAAACTGAAAGTTACATTAGTTTGATTTTATTTCTATCAAAATGAAATTGTTAATAGCATATCAAAAATACGTTTTACGCTTTTTTATACAATATTTATATTAAACGAGAAAAAGGATTCTATATATTCGAAATAGAAAATATAGCCAACTAATATATAAAACAAGTTTTCTCAGCAATTTTATCAAACTTTGATGTACTTTCATTCATCAAAAAATTGAAAGATGTTTTTTTTATGGAATTTTTGGGTATCACTGATACCGTAAATAACTGTTTAGTACGTATATTAAAGGAAACAGCCTAATAATTGTAGCCTGACTTTATCAATTAAATTCGGAAGGAATCAAGTGCGTTACAAGAAAATATATGTGGTTATTGACAACGAGGCTGATATCTTGTGCTTATATGCATATTCTGTGTGCCTTGAGTAATGCTTAATCTGATAATATTAAACTAATAAAGTATTTAATAATATCAATATCTAATAATATTAACTTTGCATTAAATTTTTCTTATGCTTTGCGGATTATAACAAACACTGTTAACAAAAGACTAGATCCAATGTCAAAATGTGAGATTATCGACTTGACTTATCTACCAGCCCTGGAACCATTCCGACTACGGAGTATTCTACCATCAATATAGATTCGAGTGCCCTATCTTATCAAATGCCCAGTACCAGAGTAAGCAAAAATTATTTCCGGTGGGGACCAAAATAGAAAGGAACAAAAAAATAAGAGTAGAGGAAGAAAAAAGGTCTAAAAGAGTAATTATAATGAGTATTTCATTGAATTACCTTTGTTGTGTCTTAATTAGCTAAGAACTCACCTTGGGTCGTTAAAACCGTTAGGTTAAAACCGAAATTTTATTTAGAAACATTGGTTGCTGGGTTAAAAAATCTGTCCAAACCACCGTCTCCTTAATTTTCCTACAAAATTCCTCTTAAAAAATCCGCTAAAAGCGTAAGCACGTTATTCATGAACAGTTGCTTTCAAAAAGGAAAAAGGAAACAGAAGGTCACAAAAAGTGTCCTGTTTTTTTTTCCTTACGTATACACCCCTATTAATCTTGGGATAGTACTAATCAAGCCAATTACCAACATTGATTGAAATCATTATCCCAGTTTATGCCCGCCGCCAGAAATTGTACGTTTGGGATAGTATTTACAGCAACGGAATCGTAAAAGAAAATTTAAACGGAAAGAGGTATTTACTTTTAGAAAGACAAGTGATTCCTGCGTTTGCAGTACGTGGACAATTGCCAAATAATAATAGAATAGGACACAACCCTATTACTATCGCCTTATTCGAGATCGTTGAGGTAATACATAATCATAGATGGATTAGAAAAAGGAGCACTTATGAATAGCACGCGCGAAGTCCCCACCTCAATCCACTGGGCTATTTTATATGGAGTTATTTAAAGACCAAGACAGATCAAATAGTTTGCAATAATTAGCTGAAAGAATAACCCAAGAGATTCAGAGAATTTACAAATCGACTTGCCTATTGTCAATAAGTAAACGGTGCTTAGTTTGAACATTTAATACATTGAGTTTAATTTCCTTCTACACGGTACTACTGTTTAATTTAACTGTTTTGTAATTTATTTAGTTTTAGTTAATAATACGATCATTAACTCCTTTAATAGACTACTATATATCATTAACTGTGTCATTTCTTTACATACGTTTTTGTTAATATCTTCGTTGGCAGTGAAGTAAAAAATATCGAACGTAATATTTTTGTACTCGTAATAAAATACTTTATTCGGATTTAAACTAATATACATTACAAATTTTAAATTCGATATTACTTACGGTTCTGCCGAAAAAAAAATAAAAACAAAAAATTACCTTTCAAATTTCATTTCGATATCTCTAACAATTCCAGATATTTACTTGGTTCCACACATTTGCCCATCACTGCATATGTACCGAATATCTGATTAAGAGAGGTATCCCGCTGTACCTCAGAAAATGTTTATCGTACAGCTTACAGAAAGAAATCTGTATTACAAACTCGCTTACGAGAAACTGCGGGAAACTATTTTCTAGTTTTCTACTCTACCGCTAGAGGACGTAGTTCACAATAATAACACAAAAACATCATTTTTCTAAAATAAATGTACCTTTATAGTACCACAAAATTGAAATATCCGTAGTCATTAGATCATTTTACGTAAGTTTGCTCCAGTACTTTTTCCGCTATCTTGTACAATAAATGGTAGGGGTGAGTGGGAAAACTGACTCAATAAAGCTGTTTGTTATAACTTAAAACCATTTGAAAGGTGATTCAATGCCTAATAAAATAACATACCACCGCTTCATTCCAGTGGTTTTAACGGTTGCTAGGTGGCGGTGATTGAAACAATTGTTTTGTTTTCAACTTTTTTTGGTAATCTTCAAATGCGATGCTATATTTTTCAATCATATACATGAAACAGGATAGAATTTATAATAAAACGGTAAAAACCGTATCTCAATATCTATTTTTTAAGCGAAGATACGAGAAAAAATAGGTAAACCTACATAAAAATAGGATTTTGACAAAATTAGTATCATTGTAAGAATAACCAATAATTAATTACATAACAGAAACAATAAACTACATTGCCCTAGTAAAGTAACCTAAAGATACTGCTCGAGATGCTTTCCATCTTTTTCATAGTAGAAAAGACAGCAGCTTCCATTTCAGCCCTGGGAATACTGTCAATTGCGTGATGTATTCGTTGAATAAGATCTGCTCTATTTGCAGATCTTGTCTGAAATACGACCCCATAGATAACAATCTAACTCAGTAAGGTTAGGAGATCTTGGCGGCTACCTCTTCCTATCCACCTAGACTCATAATGTTGTTACATCCAGTGTGGATTTTGATTAGACCAATAGTGTATGTTATGTCTATTGACATGGGTTCACATTATATTTCATAAAACATTTGGATTTTCATTCAGATTCTCCTTAAGCCAATTTCAATGATCCAGTCTTTTATCGTAATATGTAGCGTTTAGTTCTTGATGAGAAGACACACGATACGGATGAAGAAGATTTTTCTTTTTAAAATAGAGTGAACACAATACTTAGAAAATCCTAACTCGCAAGCAAGTTTTCTTATACTAATTTGTGGATATGCAGCAATGTATCCTCAAACATTTATTTCATCTATTTCTGTATTGTTTCTTCGCTGTTGTGTAGAATTTCTCTTAGGTTTAAGAGATCTGGTTTGTCTTAAACGTTTAGCCAAATTTTTAAATGCTCTTCTGCAACAATATTGTCGCAAGGGATATTTTAACGCATATTCACTTGCTGCAATCGGAGCATGTTCAAAACATTCAAAATACACTTTTAACATATCGTGAACTTCGCTATTTGTTTAAGGCATTACGTATTTTTAAATTGCTAACCGTTACATGTTCATAAATTCACTCTACATTAATTTGATATTTAAGTTGTCAACAATTTATGACATCTGGACGTCTACTACATTATGTAAAATTTTCAATTTACCTGAAGTATGAAACTCTATCTTCTAGTATACCTATTTTTTATCATATCTTTACTTAGAGTGTAGATATTGAGATGCGGTTTTCACATTTTTTTTAAATTACATCATCTTTCGAGTAAATAATTAAAAAATATAGCATCGCATTTGACGATTCCAAGAAAAGTTGAAAACGAAGCAATTGTTCAATCACCGCCACCTAGCGACCGTTAAGACCACTGCAACGAAACTATGATATAATAGTTTATTAGGTATTGAATTCCCTTTCAAATGATACTAAGTTTGTCAAAATCTATAAAGCAGAACAAAAGTTATAACAGTTTTATTGAGTCAGTTTTCCCACTCACCCCTACCAGTTATTTCACACGATAGGAGAAAAGTACTGGAACAAATTTACGTGAAACGATCTAATGATTACGAATATTTAAATTTTGTGGTACTATAACGGTACCTTTATTATAGAAAAATTATGTTTTTGTCTTATTATTTTGAACTATTCTAGCGGTAGAGTAGAAAATAATTACCACCAGCAGTTTCTCGTATGCGAGTTGGTAATACAGATTTTTTTTCTATAAGTGGTACGATAAAAAATTTCTGAGATACAGCGGGTTACCTCTCTTAACCCATTAATGCCTATGGTATGATTTATCATACGGAGGCTAGAATCCATTTTGAATTCACGGCGTGTGCATCTCATGTGATAAAAACAGTCGTTAATTACGTCATATATAGAAATAATCACTTGTTAATACAAAAATAATTGTTAATACGTTTCCATCAAAGTTTGTTGCATTCGGAATCAGTTTTACGTAGCAGTGTATTTTCCAGTTCGACGAAATGAGTAACAGGTGAGGTTATGTTGTTTTATCTGGTTTGTCTGTAATTTTATCAGGAGTAAAGTCATCAAAATATGACTATTATACACTAAGGAATACTTACGATTCAACAGAAAGTTTGGCTGTGGTCTGTACTTTACGCTACACTGAAAAAAAAGTGCGTATGATATATCATGCGGTAGGCAAATGAATGTATTTTTGTTGCAGAGAGAAATTTTATGATCTATCAGATAGTCGTGATGTGGAAGAGCTTTTAAATTACCTAGAAGAGCTCAATTCGAACGACGAAGATCATGAACGAGTGAATAGTTGTCAAAGATTAGATTTGGTAATACTTCCACCAGCAGATGGCAACGAAAGTGACGTGGATGATGCATCAAGCGATGATGACATGGGCCACAGTATTCGTGACATTGGAAAAGGTGTGTTGAGACAACCAATGGAAGTTATCGCTGTTCGTGATGGTGAAAGAAATGACGTGGGTCTGAACGTTCCAACCGAAAAAAGACTAATATATAAAGAAACTAGTGATGAGGATACACAACTGGAATTCACTGCAGGTCATGACAATGAGGAAAATGATGTAGGTACGAACGAGCTACAAGAAGAAATTATTTTTGATGCAGATACTAGTGACGATAATATTCCTTTAGATATGTTGGCAAAAAAATAAAACTTGATAGACCATTTAAAGAGAACCCTGAAAAAAAAATTGAAAATATGAAGAGTAAACAGGAAAAAGAAAAGAAAATAATTAAAAGTTGGACAGAACAGCAGTTGAAAGGAAACGGTAATAAATAAAGGCCAAAAATAGAAAAAAACTACAGAACCTGCTATAGTACAGAAAATTAGGGATGATAATATGTCACCAGTAGATCTATTCAAAATATTTTCACAGTTCATCAAGGAAATCTGCAATGAGACACAAAAGTATGCATCCTTCAAAGGAAAACACGACCTTGTTGTTTCTACTAAGGAAATGTACATATATTTTGGCATACTGCTTCTTTCTGGTTATTGTTAACAACCTTTTCGAAGAATATACTGGGAGACTAAAGCAGACACATATAATTGTCTTGTAAGTAACAGCATATCTCGTGACAGATTTTAAACAATTCATCGCTATTTACATTTCAACGATAATAATTCCATAGATCCAAATAACAAAACATAAAATTCAACCACTACTAGATCAGATAAACAAGGTATCTCAAGACTTGCCCAGCCTCTAGGAAAGTCCTTTTCACTAGACGAGGCAATGGAACCATATTTTGGAAATCACCACATGAAACAGTTCATCAGAGGAAAACCAATTAGATATGGTTTCAAATTTTGGTGCCTTACTACTTCAGAAGGATATTTGTTGAAATTCAACCCGTGTTGTGGTAAAGGAGACAGAATAGAAGGAAAAACTTTAGGTTCTAGTGTTACTGAAACTCTTTGCATTGGCTATTTACCTGATAAGTCAACAGTTTTCATCGACAACTTTTTCAATTCGCTTCACTATTGGAAACTCTCACAGCAAATAACATTTATTGTATTGGTACTCTGCGATCAGATAGAATTGAAAAAGATCCACAAGGTACATCGCATGTGTTGAGGGAAACGAAAATTAATTTAGTTCTGATCAGGTGGCATGACAATAGTCAAGTTACCATCGGGACTAATTATTATGTGGATAATGGTACATGCTTTACCAAAGGATTCTGCAAAAGATGGTCAAAAGAAAAAAAGAAACTTGTAGATGTCGATCAACCCAACATAAAACACATATATAATCAAGGAATGGGAGGTGTCGACTTATTTGACAAAATGCGAGTATTGTATCGTATCAAAATTCGATCAAGGAAATGGTATTGGCCATTTATTAGATTTTGTCTCAACGGTGCAGTTGTGAACATGTGGATGCTATACAGATTTGCTCATCCTAAAATCAGCCTTGTTCAGTTCATACGAAGGATTGTGCTTTCTCTGCTGAGTTTTCCAATGTAATTAGCTGGACCTAAGTCCAAGTGCACTAGAAGCATCCTGCAAGAAGTGAGATTTGACGGTGTCGACCATCTATTTCATAAACAAGCTACACAAAGACGATGTGGTTGTTGTAAGAAATGTACCAAATTTTCCTGTGTCAAGTGTAATATTGGATTACATCCAGACAGCTGTTTCCGCTTATATCATACACTATCAAAATAATTGGCCCACTTGGAAACAATAATTAATGCTTTAATAATTTAAATCAATAAAACTTTTATTTCAGGCATTTATACATTATTTCGTATTTTACCCTCCTACCTCATAATGCTAACCCCGATATGCCTACCGTATGATATATCATACGTGAAAAAAGTCTATTCAACACGTTTACATAGTAAATCTAGATGCCAATTGGAACTTTTCTTGGAAAAATAACCGAAATCGACAAAAAAAATTCCTCAGGCACTAATGGGTTAATGGTACATTTTCGGTTATTTTCTAGTAATTCTTAACACGGAATAAATATAACCGAAAATAGATTGATCAAAATAATGAGAATCGTTGTATTCACCCCCTCAAAACACTCTAGAATTATAATTTTATTTTTTAGTGCATTTCCTGTCATCCGCCAATTACTAAATCTTTTCTTAGAGACATTAAAAGGGTTAAAATTATTCGCGTGTTGCGTTTAAAATATTTTCAGAATAATTTTAGAAGTTGTGTCCAGCAGCAATTCTCATGTTTATAATCAATATATAAACTTCATAAGAAAAACATTTTCACTAAATTTATATAGCAAGTTTCACTAAATTTATACAGCAAAAGATCTGCTTTAATATGTTGTTGAATTTCTGAATATCGCATACCACATAGAACTTATCACATTACATTTTAACATATTTAAAAATAATTCTAAAAATAATTCAATACTTCCAATCATTTTTCGTTAAGAAAAATAATAAAACCAAATTTTAAACGAATCCTTTCGAAATCTCTTATCCGTAATACTTTCTAGATAATTTTACTCTACTAAAAGGTATAAACAAACAGCCAGCCGTATGGTGTGTAATCTGCTACCTTCCCGACTAAATATCCAAACTTCGTTGATTTATTTATTTGCGTCTAGATTTCCACCAGACAACGCTGCAAGGAAAGTTCAGCTAAAAACTCTTAAAAAAAGTTTATCCGGTATCCAGTCGAGTTTCATTAACGACAGCAATCCTTAGTAGACGTACGAAAATGTAAAAGAAGTAGAAGTAAAAAAGGGTAAAAACGGAAACACCGTTAGCTAACAGACGTTATAACATCGATCACGTCCATTCTAAACATCACTACCGGAATTTATCTCAACTCTTTGTAAGTTAGAATGGTGAAAATTGCAGTAAAAATTCCATCTAACTAGAAATAAGCGTCGAAAACAAAAAGGTTAAGATCTGCTTGAGTTCTGCAATTGCAAACCGTTTATTAGTTGTCCGTACAATCTTTGATTTTCGCAACTCGGCGTTTTGATTCTTACATATTTACTACGATCCATCTGCTTTGTAACAGTCATCTGACCAATTTATTATATAGAGGAAAATTCGAGTATCAGAGAGTAAAGGGCGCATTCAAATAATCGATATATACTAACCTTAAAATATTAACTAGTTTAGGAATTGGTATTATTTTATAGATAGACCCTAAAGAAACACGATGAAAAATTACTATTTTAACTTGTTATCCAACATAACTAACTGACTTGTTAATTAAAAATATTTGTTATTGAAGTATTTCGTAATGGATTGTTATTTATTTTTTGATATGAAATATCTTGATTAAAATTTCGCTTCACGGCAGTAATTCTGATTTTTAAATTAAATTATTTTAGGGAAGAAAGCGAGTTCACATAAGACTCAACATGTCTAAACTTATTAACATTTATATCCAAAACTGTAGAGGATTGAACACTAAATGTTCTGAATTTCTTATGAACTCTTTGATTGGTGATTTTGATATAATAATAGCAGTGGAAACATGGTTACAAGATGTGGAGTGAATGATGGAGAGGTAATAGATTTAGGAAGGTACAATTTGGTAAGATGCAATAGAGATTTAGAAATTGCAAATAAAAAAACCGGCGGAGGTGTTTTTCTAGCAATTAAAAAACAATATAAAATATTAAAAGTTATTAAAAAACATACACTTTTTGAGGCAGTTATAGTTGAAGTTAACGCAAAAGGTTGCAGGTACGTTTTTTGTGGGGTATATATACCTTCTGGATGTTTAATTAACGTGTAAGTTTACATTTTTGGAGATTTTAATATACCTGATATAACTGAAATTATTATAATAAAATCATATCAAACGAAATACTTGAGACTGTTCGTGATTTTATGGACTTTAATGTATAACAATTGGGGGGACGGGTGAAACCATGAATAATATTGCTGAAGATACAACTATAAAAAAGCTAACTTTCTTACCTTAACGGAGCGTATCAGGGACGCGAGTTGGGATATGGTACTGAACGAAAATGTAAATGTGAACCGAGCTTTAAATAATTTTTATAGAATTTGGAATAACATTATTGAGGAATGTGTCCCAAGATATGTTCGTTACAAAAAATCTAAAATGTATCCCATTTGGTTCACCAGCGATATAAAAAGTAATTTAAAAAGAAAGAGAGGTATCGAAAACTAAAAAATATTTCCAGTTATTTTAATGATAAATACATAGAAGTGTGACGAGATGTAACTAAGCTTATAATAATTGAAAAAAAGAAATATATTAATAAATTAGAGCAGGAAGTAACAAATAATACAAATACAAATAATACATTCGTATTGAATTCGGTTAGTGAGTTGGACTTCGTTGTGGCACTAAATAAGCTGAAACCCAAAAAGTCGGGGGGAACTGATGGAATACCACCATATATATTAAAGGCCTGTGGTGAATGGGTAAGGCAGCCTCTGATACATACATATGTATAACCTTGTTTTAATAACTAGTATATTTCCCTCAGTCTGGAAAATAGGATTGGTATGTCCCATATTTAAGTCCGGTGATAAAATGAGCATCGAAAACTATCGACCTATTTCAATTATGTGTGCCCCTGCCAAGCTTTTTGAATTGTGTACACATGTTGAAAAGTATATAGTACCTCATCAACATGGATTTGTGTCAAAAAAAGCATCTAATATAAACCTGTTTCTTTTTAGTAATCGTGTATTTGAGTCAATGAAATGTAAATCTCAGCTTGATGTTATATATACGGATTTCAGCAAGGCAATCGATAAAGTTGACCACGAGATATTGCTAACAGGGTGGTTTTGGATTATCATATAACCTACTTCGTCTATTTAAAATTTATCTAGAAAACAGATATATAGTTACTAAATACAAGGGAAATGTATCGGGGAAATTTGAGGCAAATTCTGGAGTGCCTCAAGGATCCAACCTTGGGCCGCTTCTTTTTGTACTTTTTATTAATGATTTGCCTAAAGTACTAGTATCTTCAAATGGCCTTATATTCGCAGATGACTTCAAAGTATTCAAAAAGATAGAAACAGTGAGAGATTGCGTCATGTTACACAAGGACATTAATAGGGTGTTTCAATGGATGGAGTTATAAAAATAAATTAAATTTCAACCTACGCAAATGGTCTGTTTTAACTATAATGCGTATTAAGCAACCGTTTAACTATTTAATGGGAGGGACAAATCTTGCAACGCTGCACTGAAATCAAAGATTTGGGCATAACTTACAACTGTACATCCTCATTCACCAGACACATTGAAAATATAGTAAAGTCAGCTAATAAAATGTTGGGTTTTATAATAAGACAATCTCATAATTTTACTAATTTTAATACACTTAAAATTTTATACTATAGTTTGGTTAGGAGCAAGTTGGAGTTTGGCTCATTAATTTGGTTCACGGAACCTCAAAATAATTTGAATAAATTAGAAACATTTCATAATAAATTTTTAAGGTTACTCTATTTTAAAAAAGCATCACGTGTACCCTGACTACCAGATAATTAGAAGTACAACACTCAGAAATGAATTTAAGATATTATCCCTAGAAAATAGACGACAACTCTCAGTATTGATATTCTTATATAATATTATAAATAATAGAATTAACTCCCCTGAGCTTTTGTCTTCGATTAGATTCAACGTGCCACCTAGACGAATGCGCCAGGTTACAATGCTTAATATTCCTGCATCATTCAACATCTCGAGATCACCTACGGTAAACATGTTTCGACTTTAGAATCGATTCAATACATCGATGGATCTAGAACGGACAGTTTCTACCATAATTTTTCGCAAAATAATCTTGAAGCAGTTAATCTTTATATCTCTATGAAGAACTTCAAAGGTTGTGTCAATCCTCATACAATTTAATTAATCTAGGATAAACTATACGAATACAATTACATGTTTGTCTACATTTTGTGAATCTTATAAATTCTGTAAATTTTATTTTATTACGTAAAATGTATTATTTTGCACAATGTATCTTATTACATATTTATTCATGTAATAAAACCGTAAGGTTTGTATGAACAATAAATAAATAAATAAATAAATAAATAAATAAATAAATAAATAAATAAATAAATAAATAAATAAATAAATAAATAAATAAATAAATAAATAAATAAATAAATAAATAAATAAATAAATAAATAAATAAATAAATAAATAAATAAATAAATAAATAAATAAATAAATAAATAAATAAATAAATAAATAAATAAATAAATAAATAAATAAATAAATAAATAAATAAATAAATAAATAAATAAATAAATAAATAAATAAATAAATAAATAAATAAATAAATAAATAAATAAATAAATAAATAAATAAATAAATAAATAAATAAATAAATAAATAAATAAATAAATGTATTCATCGCCTCATTTAATCCATTTATTTCTTGTATCCTTTTTTGTTTTATGTATCCTTGGCATTGTTCATTCATTTTTTTTCTGTTTGGTTGTTATTTTACCTAAACTGACACTGTAGTAAATTCGAACGAGATGTTTGGGAACATCCTGAAATCGTCCAAAAATTTTATATCACGTTTTAAACAATACCCATTTTTCTCTAAAAAGAACTAAACATTGAGAGTTTCATACTCAGTAGATCCAGTATTATCATCATTATAAAAATAACCTTGTAGTTCATAACCTCTGTTAGCGTGCGTAAAATATAACATTTTGCCATTATTATTTTACCTTCCTTGCGAATCGGTTTGGCCGTATTTCCTCTTAATCGCCCATACAAGTGTACCGCTGGCGTTGCGGCTCCCTCGTTTATGACGCATAGCATCGCAAAACTACACTACGGAGAGCGTTCGATTCTTCTAACGACCCTCATTTCGGCTTACTGCTTTTCATAAAGTACTTATCCGAATACTTAATTACCGACATATATCGGTAAAACCGTTATGCTCAGCAGCAGGGAATATTTTTGCAAATTATGAAAAAAATAACGATCCTCAATAGAAACATTAATAATTATCATGTGCACTGAAGAGAGTTTACACACTTTATAGAAAATTTTTTTAGGTCCGATCGGAAATCTGATGACTACAAATTACTCAAACTTGACGCCAGTCTTTATTAGGGGACTAAAACAAATTAAATAATTTTGAAAAATTTGCGTTTGGTGCTTAGTTAGTGAGCTATTAATAAAAAACAAAAATCCAATCCTGAAACTTTATTTAAAATTAGTAATTGTCATAAAACAATAAATTATAATGTATAAAAGGATTTCAAACAAATCGTCCCCTATTTTAATGCAAACATTTGGTCGTGAATACGGCATATTCTCTCAACAGGTTCAGAGTGAAGCTTTTTTTTCAAGAATCCTCAGAAGAAAAAATCTACAGGTTAACAAATCTAACTAGAGACTTGAAATTTGGACGCGCAGTATTCCAAGCGCCTGCAACTCAGAACCCCTACGAAACAACAAAGAATGGAAGAAGATGAACTGGACACATTGATTTCGATGATGAAAAATATGAAACAATATCAAACGTTAATAAAAAATGAGCTGCAGCAACTAAGAATCGAACAAAAAAAGTTTAGTGATGAAATAATGTCAATAAAAAAAGAAAATGAGTTATTACGGGAAGAAAATATAATCAAACAGGAGAATATGATTATAAAACAAGATCTGAATGACTTGAAGAAGAATATGGAGTGGTTGGAAAAAGATAAGAAGAAAAATAATGTTGTGATGAGTTGACTGGATGTCGATAAAATTACCAAGGAGACAATGAAAACCACATTAGAAAATTTTATTTCAAAAAACTTAAAAGTGGACATCAAAATCAAAAGTACCGCAAAGCTTTCCTCTAAAACATGTCTAATTGAAATGGCAAATGAAGAAGACAAGTACAAAGTTATGAAAAATAAATCGAAACTTAGGAATCTTTCACAGCAAATATTTATTAATAATGACCTAACGAAGCAAGAAAGGAACACACGTAAACAAATGAAAGTAATAGCGGCACAAGAAAAAATGAGGGAAAAAATGTGAAGATAGGATACAATCGGATCGTAATAGAAGGAGAAGAATGGAGATGGAACAAAAATAATGAAACACTGGAAAAACGACAAGCAAAAAACTAATAGATTCACAGGATATAATAATGGACAGGATAATGACTCGGAATGAAAAAGGACATACGATTATACAAAGAAACAACGATAAAGAAATAAGGAAGCCAAAAAATAGGAGAAAAAACGAAATAAAAATTGGAACTTGGAATATAAGAACAATGTTGATACCAGGGAAAATGCAAGAAGTAGGAAATGAATTGATAAAATACAATGTAGACATAGCGGCTTTTGCAAGAAATAAGATGGAAGGATCAAGGGGCAATTGATAAGAGCATGTATAGTTTTAGATATTCTGGATAAGGAAACCGGGGAGTAGGATTTATGGTATTCCAGTCAATGAAACAAAAAATTATTGAATTCAAACCAATAGATGAAAGGATGGCATACCTAAGAGTGAAAGCAAAACCATGCAACATATCCCTATTAAATATTTACGCTCCAACAGAGAAGGACAGCAATGAAGAAAAGGATAAATTTTACGAAAAGGTAGGAGAAGGAATAGAAATAATACCAAAGGAGGATACTATAATAATATTAGGAGATTTTAATGCCCAAATAGGTAAAGAAGACTACATAAAATGCGTAGCAGGAAAGGAAATGATACACGAAAAAACAAATAACAATGGGCAGCGACTGTGTAACCTCGCAGCAAGCACGAATATGTACATAAGTAGCACAAAATTTCCACATCCAAAAAAACATAAAATAATATGGATGTCGCCTGATAACAAAGCAACATCTCAAATAGACCATATATTAATTAATAGGAGAAAACAAACATCAATAAAGGACGTGAGAACATACATAGGAGCATGTGCAGACTCCGATCACTTTCTTGTTATTGCCAAAATAAAACAAAAGATTGAAAAAAAGAAAAAGGGAAAGAAATGCATTCGATGGAACATAACAAAGCTAAGTGAAGAGAAAGTAAGGAGAGAATATGAAACACAGATAGAAGAATTACTAAGCAAAATAGTGAAAAAGGAAGACAACGTTAACGCACAATGGGAAGCTATAAAAAATTCCATTCAAATAACAACGGAAAAACACATAGGCAAAATGGATAGAGATAAAAGAAAAGAGTGGTACAATGATAGTTGCCGTGTAGCAGTAGAAAAAAAAAGGAAAAAAGACAAAAATGGATAAGAACAAACGAAATAAAGCACAAGCAAGAATACATAAAAAGCAGAAATGAATGTAACAAAACAATAAGAAAATCAAAGCGATAATGGAAGGATAACAATATAAAAGAAATTAAACAAGAAAGAAAGAATTGTAATACCAAGAAATTTTATAAAAATATAAATGAACAAAGCCGAACTTATAAGCGCAAAACGAAAGGTATAAAAAACCAATATGGCAAAGTCATTGAAGAAGAAAATGAATACAGACAAATATGGATAGATCACTTTAGGACTTTACTAGTAGAAGATTAAGATTTTCAAGAAGACATTGAAGAAATATCACAAGAAAAAAAATTTTGGAAGACCCTACAAGAGCAGAGATTATGGAGATTATTAACAACAACCGAAACGGAAAAGCTCCTGGAAAAGATAATATAAATATGGAACTGATAAAGTACGGAGGTGAGAAGCTTCATGATATGGTATACCAACTTATAATAAAAATATGGAGAGAAGAAAAAATGCCTATAGAATGGGAAATAGGCCAGATAATTACAATCCACAAAAAAGGTGACCATTACATTACTGAACACTGCCTATAAAATACTATCAGCTACAATAAACAGAAGGCTTAGAGACACTACAGGAAATACTATAGGACGATATCAGTGTGGATTTGTAAAAGGAAGATCAACGGTGGATGCCATATATACATTGAAGCAGATAATGGAAAAGCATATGAGCATCAAATAGAACTGGAAATGTTATTTGTAGACTTTCGGCAAGCTTTCGATTCAATACATAGAGGCAAACTTTTGTCTGCTTTGAAAGAACTAGGCATTAATGATAAATTAAGAAGGTTATTCAAGATGACTATGGAAAACTCAAGGGCTACGATAAAAACACAAGGAGGAGAAACTGATGAAATATACATAAATAAGGGTGTGAGACAAGGTGATTCGCTATCTGCAACATTATTTAACCTAACATTTGAATATGCAATGAGGCGAATACAAAAAAGCAATCTCAGGACGAGCGGAAGACAGATAATTGCCTATGCGGACGATATAGTAATCATATCAAAGACAAGAGAGATTCTGGAAAACACAATAAGGGAAATCACAAGTGAAGGAAGTAGGATGGGATTAGAAATAAATGCAGATAAAACTAAAATAATGATTTTTGGTAAAATAAATCAAACCAGTGCAATAAAGATCGGAGTTTTCGAATTTGAAAAAGTGGAGAAATTCAAATACTTAGGTGTCACAGTAACAAACACTGGAAACAGGAAAAATGAAATAGAAGAAAAAATCATTAATGCAAATAGGGCTTACCATGCCAATAAAAAACTTTTAAAAAGCAAATTACTCTCAAGACAAACCAAAATCAATATTTATAAAGTGCTAATAAGACCCGTCCTGTTGTATGCTGCTGAAACGATGACACTGACCAAAAAGGAAGAAGAAGACTTGAGAATAATAGAAAGAAAGATAATGAGAACAATATTGGGACCAATAAAATTGAGAGATAACGAGTACAGACAAAGAATGAACTATGAAATTGAGCAAGAACTGGAAGGAGAGGACATAGTAAGGAAAATAAAAAGGCAAAGAATGAAATGGCTGGGACACATATATAGAGCAGAAGAACAAGAAATAACACTGCAAATGACACAATGGGATCCTGGGGGAAGAAAACGTAGGGGTAGACCTAGAATAAAATGGCTGGAACAAGTGAAGGAAGGTATGACGAGAGCCGGAATTGGAGGATGGAAGGACAAAGTTAAGGATAGGAAACTATGGAGAGCATTGACAGAGAAGCTCTAAAAGGAAAAACGGGGATTGATCCACCCCAAAAAAATGGATCTATGGATCGCGTGAAGCGGCGAAACCCCAGAAGGGGTATCAAGCCATTATATATATATATATATATATATATATATATATATATATATATTTATATATAATTGTCATAAAAAATAAATTATAATGTATAAAAGGATTTCAAACAAAGCGTCCCCTATTTTAATGCATACATTTGGTCGTGAATACGAGTTATACTACATAATCTGTCTCTCAACAGGTTCAAAGTAAAGCTTTTCTTTCAACAATCCTCAGAAGAAAAAATCTACAGGTTGACAAATCTAACTAGAGACTTGAAATTTGGACGCGCAGTATTCCAAGCGCCTGCAGCTCATTTGATGTCTGTGTGCCGAGCTGATCACTGCACAAATATCCCAGTGGCGTAGTAAATCAGTTCTGTCTCAAATCAAGTTTTATAAATCTTTTTCCAAATATGAAATTCAGTAGTAAAGTTAAAATAAAGTTCTGAGTGGTCAAAAAGGGAACTGGTAAGTAAGCTTCTAAAATTTATGAAAGAAGAAGCGACAAGGAAGGAAGTTATCATTCCTCTTTCTAAAGTAAGTAGATAATGAACGTCAACAATAAAGTTAATTTCGTACCATGAAAATTTTTGTAATAAATCTTAATCTCAACTTACTATAAATTACATAAGTTTCAATATTTTCACATCTACATTAATTTGAATCAGAATTGCAGTAACTGATTTTTTTTACTTTCCAAATGGCAGCTAACCCTAAAAGCATGTCACTGTGCAATTCGTATATTTGGAAGACAAAAAGATGTTAAAAGTAGTATTTTTTGCATTTTGTAATTTAATTTGCTTGTAGAATTCTTGCTATTTAGAGATCCTTTGGTATTCAAGTAGTGGGAGAAAAAAAATCAGAATCCTACCAGTTAAATGCCGCGATGTACTGTTACTTTTCCGCCCAGCCCTATCTAATATGCAAGAAAGTATTGGTTTATCACAAAAAGAACATCACGAAAATACGGTTTTTAGAAAAAAATCCTGTGTGTAGGGGAGACTGGAGTTGGAAGTCACATTTTTTTTCTTTTGTGTTTATTGCCCCCGCTTTCTTAGTTTAGAAATAGAATTTATATATCAATACATAGTGCATTCGTTCTAGTTTCTAAGAACTTTAAGGGTTTTTGTTTAACATTACCCATTAAGGAAATATTACAATTTTTATGGAAAAGAAAAAGTGAGACATATAACCCCGTGTCAAGGATAGTTGTCACATCGAGTGGCGCAAGTAGTCACGTGATAAATTAAAGGGCAAATGAATATGAATACGAACTAGAAAATCTTATCCTGAGTATACCCAAATATGATATGCTAATTATTTTGGGTGACTTTAATGCCAAAGTCGGCAAAGAAGAAGCCTATCAAACAACCATAGGCAAACATAGCCTGCATGGCACTAGCAACGACAATGGAACCAGGCTTGTTGACCTGGCTACGTCCCAGAACCTCCTAATAAAATCAAACATGTTCGAACATAAAAACATCCACAAAGAGACCTGGATTTCAAATGACGGAGTCACAAGAAACCAAATCGACCACGTCATAATAGATAGGAGACATGGTAGTAACTGCCTGGACGTCAGAAGCCTAAGAGGAGCAGACGCAGATACGGACCACTTCCTAGTAAGGACAAAGATTAGAATTAGAATCTCCACCCGTCCAACGCCTAAGAAGGGGACCAGAACAACTTGGGAGACGGGAAAACTAAAAACAGAGGAGACACAAGAAAGGTACCAAGAACAAATAAAGGAGCCTCAAGACGAAAACAGCATAGAGGAACTATGGGCTAACATTAAAGATGCAATAGCCACCGTATCAAAACAGGTACTTGGCAAAAAGAAAAGCCAGCGACGGAAATGGTTCGATGAGGACTGCAACAGGACACTTGAAGCGCGGAACCTGGCTAGGAAAAAAATGCTACAGCATCCAACAGCATCTAATATAGAAGAATATAGACATCAAAGAACAATAACACGCAGAATGGTGAAACGGAAAAAGAGAGAATACCAACTGTCAATAATAAGGGAAATAGAAGAGAATAGACAGAATAACAGAACAAAAGAATATTTTAGCGAAATCTCGAAACAGAAAGCCGGATAACAACCCAGAGAGGAAAACTTTCTCACAAAAAATAATGGAGAACTCATAACCAACGAAAAAGAGATTCTGAAAACCTGGAAGAAATACTTCTTTGAACTGCTAGATGAGGAGGAAAATACAAATACGCCACCAACAAATATACCAACGGCCGAAATAGAAACACAGCCACCGTCGTACGAAGAAACACTGAATGCAATAAAAAAACTGAAAAATAACAAAGCTCCAGGCAGCGACGGCATACCTGCCGAATGCATAAAATCTGGCGGAGAAACACTCCACAAGGCCATACACAAGCTCATACAAACCATCTGGAAGACAGAGGCCCTACCCGACGAATGGAAGGAAGGGATAATCGTCCCTATTCATAAAAAAGGAGACAGAAAGAAATGCACAAACTATCGTGGAATAACTCTTCTGAATATATGTTATAAGGTACTCTCCAATATCCTACTGGAGAGAATGAAACCATATACCGAAGAGATTGTGTGGGAATACCAATGTGGTTTTAGACCAAATAGGTCCACCGTAGATCAGATTTTTACCATCAGACAAATAATGGAGAAATGCTGTGAATTCGACAGAGAACTCCACCAATTGTTTATTGACTTTAAACAGGCATTCGACAGAGTATGCAGATCAAAGCTGTGGCAAGCAATGCAAGAACTTGGATTCCAAAAAAAACTTATATCGATGATGAAAGTATGCATGGAGGGTACGCGATGTAAAGTAAGAGTGGGGCAGAGTCTCTCCGACTCCTTCAATAACAATAATGGTCTCAAGCAAGGGGACGCCCTATCACCTCAACTCTTTAACATAGCATTGGAATATGTAATTAGGAACTCCAAAATTGAGAAGCCAGCTGCTATCTTTCATAAAGGAGGACCCAACCTGCTCCTGGCTTTCGCAGACGATGTCTATGTGATTGGCAATAGCAGGATTGACCTCAAAGACACCTTCATAAAGTTCGAAAAGGAAGCAGAGAAGATAGGCCTCAAGATAAACGAAGACAAGACCAAGTATATGTACCTCAGCAGAAAAAATCGGAACCGAGATAGAGTAGGACAAAACTTCTCTATCGAAGACTACAACTTTGAGCGGACAAGACAATATCTAGGTACAAGTATTAGCGAAAACAACGACATCACAGAAGAGATAAATAACAGGATACAGGCTGCAAACAGATGCCTTTTTGCTCTTCAAGACCTAATTAAATCTAGAATACTTACCAGGAAAACTAAGCTGAACATATACAAAACAATTATAAGGCCTGTCGTAATGTATGGATGTGAGACATGGACTCTAACGGTTGCAAACGAAGAACGACTTAAGGTCTTTGAAAGGAAATTACTAAGAAAAATATTCGGCACAAATAGAGACGAAAATACAGGACAATATAGAATAAAAAACAACCAAGAACTCAAAGAACTCTACACTGGTACCAACATAATAAACAAAATAAAGGCCAGGAGACTACAGTGGGCAGGACACGTTAAAAGAATGCCAGATGATAGAATAGTAAAACTGGTGTGGGAGGAGATCCCGGGGGGAAAACGCCCATTAGGTCGACCCCGCCTCAGGTGGAGAGATAATATTACAAAGGACCTAAAAGCCATGAATATCGAGGATGGACCCGATTGGATGCTAGATAGAAAAAGATGGAGACGTGTGGTTGAGTCGGCAAAAACCCACCCAGGGTTGTGAAGCCACTGATGATGATGATGATGAAATGAATATATTTATTCAAATCGGCCCAACTTTTATTGAGGAAAGATAGTTGTAGGTACTTAATTACCTATTGTGCCCAAAAAAATAACGAAAAATGTTTTATACATAATAAAAAACAAAACAAACGTCCATAAAAAAATAGGTTAACGGTAGTAAAAACTATACTCATATAACAAAAAAACAAATTAAGCTTACGCTATCAAACAAACTGAAGACCTAAGAATACGGTAACGAAAACAAAAAAATATATCTAGTCAGTCTAAAGAATCACACTAAATACTCTGAATCACATTTCTGGCAAATGTAATATGACAGCTCAGGTGTGCAAGCTTCGTGAGTTCATAACGTGCATTCTTGGCACTGAATCCATATTTCTTTGGGCTTGCTAGCAGAGTATGGGAATGCGCATACCAGTCAAAACACTTCATCCCCTTCCTCGTCTTCGTCGTAAATTGATTTCTTTTTCATTCTTTTTCCTTCATTTCCTTATCCATTCTTCTTTCCATTACCGTTTTTCACCTCCTTATCCTCACTCAAAACACGTTTCGTTACTTTCCTTTTTCTTGCTTCTTGTTCTAGATTTTTCTCTTCTAAATAGGTCTTCTCCGGTGTGTCTGTTAGACTTGCCGATTTACATTTCCTTCCATCAGCTCTCTGCGACTTGCGCGGAGAAGCTTTTGGTAGGGGTTTCAAAGCTAGCGGCGATACTATCAGAGAACTCCCTGCATTACTTAGACCAGGACCAGTGATGACGATAGATTTCTTGGTAGCGTGATGCTGCAGAGATTGCTCTGACTTTGAGCAGCCAGGCAAATTTTGTGACTTTATAGAATGATCATAGAGCCAGGGCTCTCATTTTCAGCCGATACAGTATCTTCAAGTTCGGGCGTCTCACATGGAATCGTTGCAGGTTCTTTAGTGGCAATGTTACGTTCGAGGTCAGTGTTTTAAAATAATGTGATAAATCGAACAATTGAAATATTTAATAAATATCGTCAATCATTTTCAATGCATGAAATCAATCGCTGACGGTTAGAGAAAACAGCAGCTTCAGTTTCTGCCCTTGAAATACTTCGTATTGTTTGTCGTGTCCTTTCAACCATGTCAGCTCTAGTTGCGGGTCTATCAGCATAAACGAGATCTTTTACTCGCCCCCACAAATAAAAATTTAACCAAGTTAGGGTTGGACACCTCGGTGGCCAAATAAATGAACTTCCACGTCCTATCCACCTTCCAGGGTATGGTTGATCTAAGAAATTCCGAACATCTCTAGAATAATGTGCCGGGCAACCATCATGTTGCAAGATCATGTCACAACGAATGGCCAAAGGTATGTCTTCTAAAAGAAGTGGCAATTCGTTGCTTAAAAAATCTAAATATCTTTTTCCATTAACAGTCTCATTAAAAAAAGGCTCAATTATTGATGTTGGACCTCCTGCAATCCTGTGGGGATTCGTATCAGACCAGTAGTGCATATTATGTCGATTGACACTACCATCACTATGAAACGTAGCCTCATCTGTCCATATAATTCGTGAAAGTATTTCAGGATCGTCGTGTATCATATGTGAGAGCCAGTTGCAAAAATCACACCTGGTATCAAAATCTTGAGCATTCAAACTTTGCTGTAGGACCATGTGATATGGGTGCAATCTAAAATAGTATAATCATATCAATAAGACACATTGAAGGCCTTCGTTGTTAGTAAACGAAAAATGACTTTGAATGCATTAACTCTCGCAATAATGTTATTACGAATTTTTTTCGCCACGCCTCTCATTATTTTTATTATTGGTACATTTTTATTTGAAGAGATAGACTTAAACTTGACATATTAAAAATATGCTGAATATGTCGAGGAATCTGATTATAATATTTAATATGCTCCTTAATTGAGTAAATTTTGAAAAATTTTGCATTTCAAAATTTTAACTATCAAATACGCTCTCTAGCGGTGGACCTATAATTCTGAAAATAATTTCCAGGCGTTTCTCGAGGCCATTTTTTTCCAAACCTATGCTATAATCCACTCCTGAGATATGGCCGACGGCCGTTCTTAGTTGGCCACCCGGTACACTAAACAGTAAACGTAGCGGTCATTTATTTGAAGCTGGCTTCGTTTTTTTTGTCAACACAGGAAAAAACTCGACATCTTTATTCTAATAATTTTTGAAGATAAAAATTCACAAATTTCCTTATAATTATTATTCCTACCTCTATGATCGGTAAGTCAAAAAAATCTTATGAATATAGTCAATTTTAAACCGAAAAAATACATTTATTTACAACTGTTTTTTATACAGAGGAAATGTGCGTGTGAAAAACGGTATGGAAATAACTACAAAATTTGCCACAGATATTTGAAAAAGGCGGGTCATCTCAAATGTAACAATAAATCAAATACCATTATTAAGAATGTGACTAAAAGATTTAACGTCATCATAAGCGATACAATTGAATATTCAATTCTCGTGAGATAATTAGAACATTCAAAAAAGGTGTGACTGATATTACCATAAGAATTTTCACGACAATCGCAGGATGCTGTTCAAATTATACAAAATGTATGGGAAATCATTCTTGATTAATTTGTATACATTATAGTTGTAAAATTAAATTTTGAGTGTTATATTAGGCATATAGAGAAAAATATATTAGTGATAAATTAAACTTACTGTTTCTAGTTAAATCCACAATATATTGAAAAAATGAAAAAATTCTAAAAAATTGACATTTGTTTCGATATAACCTAAATATCATCGTCAGAATGACAGAAGTTACATTTCATTTGATGCCTACCGGATGTTTAATAATTATTTTTGGCTAGTCCAAGAAGTGACCTACCTTGTGATTGACTTAATATAATATGGTAATAGAGAAAAATAAGATATATTACAAATATTAAAGCTTATATATTATTAGCCCTATGGGAATATCCTGGATATCATTTTTCCGAAATAAGATCAGTATAACTGTGCAAAGATATAGAGAACTAGGAAAACTATATAATCTGATCTTTACAATTATCACTTAAGAAGACAGTTTAAAAGTGGAGAACTCCCTTGATTTATCTGTTCATTAAAGACTTCATATTGTGGGTTTCTTAAGTGTCTTCTAATTTCCAATTCTTCAAGGAAATCCAGTTCTTGTTTCTTATCACAAATATGTAGTACTTCTAGTTCTGTGTTAGGTGTCAATGAATGATTGGTGTCAAGTAGATGTCTGGCGTAGTGGGATTTATTTGGTTGTTTTAATCTGTATGCTCGTAAGTGTTCACTGTATCGGATTTCAAAATTTCTAAGGGTCTGACCCAAATAGACAGCATTACATTCTGGACATTTAAGTTTATATATACCAGATTTCTTTATTGGTGATATTTTTGTTTTTACATTTAACAATTTTGTACTTATGTTACTTTCTGTTGTAAAAGAAATCGTTGTATTTGTTGCTAAAGATATTATCTTTGAAATATTATTAGAAATATTTCCTGCATATGTAATGGTTTTATAGGTTTTTATTTCTTTAGTTTGTTTAGAAAATATTAGTTGTAATGACACTTTCTCCTCTTTTTTATTAATTAGTTTATTTATCATAGGTAACGGGTAACCGTTGGATGTTGCTATTTGTTTAATTGTGTTAATCTCTCTATCAAAATTACATTTGTCATAGGAACTGAAATAAATGCTGCTAATTTATGTAATATGGGCTGATTGGAACTATATGGAATAGTCACATCAGTGTGTGTTGGTTTTCGATAAATCGAATAATCAAGTACGTTATTAACTCTTTGAATTTTTAAATAAAGAAAATTAATTGAACTATTTTCTTCAACTTCTGATGTAAATTTAATTTTTGGGTGTAAATTATTAATGTGGTTGAAAAATATATCTAATTGTCGTTCACTATCCATAAAACGCCACTGTCATATTGACAACTAATGATTATAGTTCAAAGATATATAACTTTGTAGAATCTAGCGATGTAAAAGTAAAGCAGACGCAACAAAAAAGTGTTCTAATAATGTTAGAGATATTGTTAATAATTCAAATTATCTTTTCAGTGATTACGAAAAGGGGTCCATCATAAATAAGAATCCTCATTCTCCACAATTATATGGAACCGTTAAATTACATAAAATAACGAAACCAATTAGACCTGTAGTTTCTTATGTTAATACTCCTAACAATATATTGGCAAAGAAACTTAACAATATACTTAATAGTTACGGATATACATCTAAATATTTTAAATTAGAAATTCAATGGAACTGATCAAAAAATTAAAAGCATTGTTACCTCCATGATCAATAGGTAACAAATAAATGTTTGTTGATTATAATCCTAAATATAACCAGTTTGATGACCAGCTAGTTACAGTGGAGAAAGGGGTGGGTAAATCAATATTATTCACATTTAATTACCCTAAAAGGTACTGTGTAACAGTTCTTAACGTTTTATTTTGCGATAGAATAGTGGAGGAGACAAGATGTTTAAGGAAAGTTGAAACAGTTTACGGTTTCACACTATACGCAATTCCCCTATTAGTACTGATAGGTTCACAAGGTAAGTAGATATTCAATGTTATTTTATGAACACATATAAAATCTTAGTTCGGCGGAGTCCTCTACTATGGTGGAGTGGAAGTCAGTTTCTCAATAGTCGATAGGCGAATGATGCTATACAAAATAATAACTATATTCTTACTTGTGGTCGGTAGTCTGGCTATATTAAAAAGGGGCTATCCGGACGTCTAGCTGTGGTGAACCATGCAGATGGTCACAGCAATGGTGTTACTGTCAGTAAATGATCCAAAGTATAACAAAAGAAAGAAAAAAGCCTAAAAGAGTTAAAAGAATATGGTGGTTAGTTGAAACGTGGTTAGGTTAGGTTAGGTAGACTTACCGAAGGTGGAGTGGCTTTAAATAGACTAGTTTATAAAATATCCCCTTGCGGGCTTTTCAATACGTGAAAATATTATAAAATGTCTCGGAAAGTGTTTACCTTTTTTCCTTTTTGGCCTCAAAAATCCGTAAAAGTTCGGTTCACCTCATTCAGGTAAAATTCAGCCATAAAAGACAATAAAGTGGAGTGGAAATAAAAGCATAATGACAGTAGATCAATTTGATAGATAAGTCAAAGTACCAACCTTAATTACTTACTGGTCTTCCACTAGCCAGCTTGACTCTTTGGTAGGGATAGCCCTTTATGTTTAGACCGTTTAAAGTGAGGGAACAATAAAAGAAGAATTTCTTATATTATTTAGTAAACAAACAATGTGATGACTAAGTGATTGAAATTGAAATTTTTAATTTAGTTTTAACTAACTTCAATCAGTTTGAACCCGTAACAGCATTCAACTTGCAAGTTAACTCTAAGCTTATTTCATTTCATGTTACCAATATTTTCACTAAAATTCCTCCTAAAGAATGTCTAATACTTGTAAGAAAGTTACTTGAAGATAAAAATATTAATCCAGGAATAATATCAGATATACTTAATTTATTTGATGTATGTATTAATCATAATTATTTCACTTTTGACAATAAGATATATATTCAAAATGAAGGTTTACTAATGGGAAGCCCTATATCGCCAATTTTGGCAAACATTTTTATGACGAAGAAATATTACATTTGTATCACGTGTATTTCTTCGTTACCCTATACGTGTACACAGCCACCAGCATCATTTGATGTCCTTCAACATTTTTATGGACAGTTTAGAAAGAAAAATCTTCGAAAATAATCTTTCAAAAAATGTTTTATTTTGGTATAGATATGTAGTTGACATATGAGCTTGCTTTATGGGTAGTGAACGAAAATTAGATATATTTTTCAACCACATTAATAATTTACACCCAAAAATTAAATTTACATTAGAGGTTGTAGAAAATAGTTCTATCAATTTTCTTGATTTAAAAATTCAAAGAGTTAATAATGTACTTGATTATTCGATTCACCGAAAACCAACACACACTGATGTGACTATTCCGCACAGTTCCAATCATCCCTGTCACATAAACTAGCGGCATATAATTCAATGATACATAGAGCATTTTTAGTTCCTATGAACAAATGAAATTTTGATAGAGAGGTTGACACAATTAAACAAATAGCAACATCCAACAGTTACCCATTACATATGATAAATAAACTAATTAATAAAAAAGAGGAAAAAGAGGCACAACTAATATTTCCTAAACAAACTAAAGAAATAAAAGCTTATAAAACCGTTACATGTGTAGGAAATATTTCTAATAATATTTCAAAGATAATATCTTCAGCAACAAATACAACGATTTCTTTTAAAACAGAAAGTAACATAAGTACAAAATTGTTAAATGTAAACACAAAAATATCACCATTAAAGAAATTTGGTATATATAAACTTAAATGTCCAGAATGTAATGCTATTTGGGTCAGACCCTTAGAAATTTTGAAATCCGATACAGTGAACACTTACGAGCATACCGATTAAAACAACCAGATAAATTCCACTACGCCAGACATCTATTTGACACCAATCATTCATTGACAAATAACACAGAACTAGAAGTAG
Organism: Galeruca laticollis; assembly: GCA_963921935.1. Classification (NCBI taxonomy): domain Eukaryota; kingdom Metazoa; phylum Arthropoda; class Insecta; order Coleoptera; family Chrysomelidae; genus Galeruca; species Galeruca laticollis. The sequence goes on from OY998175.1 coordinate 35,570,939, forward strand.
TGCATATTTGTGGTAAGAAACAAGAACTGGATTTCCTTGAAGAATTGGAAATTAGAAGACACTTAAAAAACCCACAATATGAAGTCGTCAATGAACAGATAAATCTAGGGAGTTTTCCACTTTTAAACTGTCTTCTTATCTTAAGTCTTCTTGGTTTAGCCAAAAGTAATCAGGTAGGCATCAAATGAAATTTAGCTTCTGTCATTCTGACGATTATATTTAAGTAAAATCGAAACAATTGTCAATTTTTTAGAATTTTTAACATTTTTTCAATATATTGTGGAGCTAAAACACGATTATGAGTAGATTCCACAATGGGTCGAGACAGTTAATTTCATGAAAAATATATCGATGGAACGATGGTAATGGATGTAAACGTATTGACTTTTGGATGTTCTAGAAATAGTTGTCAATTGCTCTTTCCACGAATTAGTTATTTTATTTTGTACAACCTGACCCGACAGACGTTGTCCTGTCTTAATTACGAATATTCAAATCGAACCTGGAATATATCTTTGAAATATAATGTTTATTGTAATGTTTTTTCTGGTTCGTAAATAAATAATGTTGATGGTTTTCTGACACGGGAACATGTGACATACAATTACTCTTGTGAAAAACATGAATTTTCAAGATTGATGTCCAAACACTTAACGACCGCCTTTGCGATTTATTTAGCAGGGTTAGCCGCACTGGAAATTGTAACCGTTTAAATTTGAATGGCATGTCGTTCGGAATCATAGAGATGTGTGGAATAAAAACGTCTTCTCCTTTGTACTTTCCTTTCAAAACTGTGGTTTCGATGACGTTGTTCATTAATTTCTTCACCACAAGCCGGGTGTCATTGCAAAGACGTTTATGGCAACATAATTATTAACGATCCGACTTTTAAATAGAGATTACTAGGTGGTACTCCGGGTAATTCAATCTTTTTTTAAATTTCGTTGAATAGTTGACCACATCATCTTGGTTAGTAACGGAATCAACCGATTTCCATATTGTCAATTTGCCAGATATTTTATTTTAAATCTGAAAACTCATTTTGTTGACAACACTGTTTTTTTGCAACCAATATAACATGTTCACTCAACCAAACACGATTTTTGTAATTTTTAGTAATGTTTGGGAACGTCACCGCGATGAGTTCGTTCATTAATTCGGTAAAGTGACAAAAATTAGCAGGGAATGTAAAGGCGCGTATCCACCAAAAGAGCGAATATTTGTTTTTGTTCGTGTATGTTTGCTCGTGTTCGCTTGACATATTGACATATCATCCATACCAGAGCAAATATATTCAGGTTCGCAGTTGATCCATCTACTTTCCACGAGCCCGGCAAACTATTGCGAAAATAGCGTTTATAGTTGTTTTATGCTGAATTATATGTATGTAGATAAATAATATTGCTGATGAAACATTTCTTGCAAAAAAGTCAAGTTTTTAACACTGAAACGATAGAGGCAGATGAAAATACAGTTTCTAAAGTAGCCTCTCTGAACCATCGACCTCAGCGAATACGGCCGACTGGGCGCCGGTCATCTCGGCACCGGAATAACTCGGCACTAAGTATTTCTAATTCAACTCATGTGGGACAGAAACTTATCCTGATGGCAACACAAGATACCAACGTACTTGTGAAGACATTCCTTGCGAATTGCGTAGCAATTATTATTGGCGGTAAAATATTTCATTTGTAGCCGAGATTTTAGAAAATATCCTACATAATGTCAACTGCTGTGTATTAGTTTGCGCATAAAATACATTCCTTTTTAACTGATAATATTAAATTAATAAGTTATAAAGGTCAATTTAAAGTGAAGAACTATCTGTCAATAGATGTGTTAGACTATTTGCGTATGCATGATTCGCAACTACCAATTTACATAGTAGAAAAACGTGACAGTTACCGACGTCAAAATTAGATATTTAATTTTTAACTTCCCCAAAGTTGAGGTTGATACAAATGAGATCATGTCATTGCGGGTTTCAAACTCATGTCTGCTGTTATGTGTTTGCATATGTATGATAATAATAAACATCTTTTAATGGCCGTTCACGGTTTAGAATTTATTTTATATTTTTTTGGTGTTTGTGTTAGAAAACGGTGCAAAAGTGAAAATAGTCATTTGTTTTACTAGGCATTAAATCTGCTTTTCTACCGCGTGAAATATATATTTTTTCTCAAATTTGTTCCAATTCCACGCAAAATCGACTTTTTCATATTTAAATTGCATTTCATTATCAATATCCAAATAACTAAATTATTTTATCAAAGGTAACTGGGCCCTGCGTTACTATGTTTACCGCTGATGACGTTTGTTGAATATGTTTGTTTACTGTTTACTTTGTCATTGTCAATTTTGAAAAGTTGTCATGTTAGAAATGGATTTACTGCAAAGTGAGGATGAATTGATGCAATTAACACCACCTGAGATAAGAGACCAGGCGCGAGATGTGGAATTTAACCTTTTACCGGAAAAATCAAGAACTGTATATGAACTCACATACAGCAGATTCATGGAATATAGATAGAAGAAAAATATAGGATCTTTCTCTGAAAATGTGCTGATTGTCTATTTTTCCGATCTTTCAAAGAAAATGAAGCCTTCAACGTTATGGTCTACCTATTCGATGTTGAAAGCTACCCTGAACATAAAAAATATTGATTTGGCAAAATACCAGAAGTTACGGGCTTTTTTGAAACGCCAGTCAGATGGTTTCCATGCAAAAAAATCCCGAGTTTTTCAAAGAGAAGAAATTTTTATCAGATGTCCCAGATGAACTGTATTTGTGTACGAAGGTAGGAATATATTGAAAATGATCTATTATGGATTAAAGAACTAATTTTCAATTTATATTTTAAGTTGTACTTATTGTTGCAGTCGCTGGGGCTTGAAGATGTGATGAGCTTTTGCAAATGAAAACAGATGATATAAATGATATGAGCGACAAATTGCTAATTATTCTACCAAATACTAAGACCAAAAGATCAAGATCTTTTGTAGTAACGGAATATTTAAGCGTTTACAGAAAATATGCAGCCTCCAGACCCTCGAATTTAAATAATCGGCTTGTCTTCTATAAGTATGCGAACGGTAAAGCACTTCATCAATTCATTGGCATTCACAAATTCGGTAAAATGCCAGAAGAAATTGCTACTTTTCTGGGAATATCCCATGCGAAAGAGTATACCGGGCACTGCTTTCGCAGAACTTCGGCCACGTTGCTGGTGCATTCTGGTGGGGACATAACAATGTTGAAGAAACATGGAGGATGGAAGTCTTCCGCTGTCGCGGAGGGCTATATTGAGGACTCACTAGCCAATAAGTCGAACATCGGCAATAAAATATTTTCTGGCGTTTCCGGAGTATTAAGTGTGGATACTAAAGTAGTTAATTTTACTGGAAAGGAGGGAAGTGGACAGAGTTCAATTGTATTAAATAATTGTTCACAATTCACCATAAATATATCTAAAAAATAAAAATTTCGTGTTGTAGTTTGTAGTTTTAATGCAATAAAACCAGTTTATTATCATCAGCATCATTTTGAGTTTTCTTAATGTCATTGTCAATTTTAATAACCAGTTTGATTTGAATTATTACTTGGAAGGTTGCCTAGCAACGAACTTTTTCTGCCTAGGCAGTAAAAGTTGACTTTTTCTGCCTAGGCATTAAAAGTAGAACTTTTAAGCCTGCCAAGTGTCATTAAAAGGCCGCTTTTAATGTCATTTGGAGAAAAAAGTATTTTTTTAGATTTCTCCTTTACTTATAAGGATTTATGAAAATATGTAAAATCATTCCTTTTTAATGTTTGCTACAAATTTCTCGGAACGAAAATGGTTTTTTTCTACTTCCGTGCGTAAAGTACGTACTTTTGACACACTTTTGAGTGCGTAAAACTTTACTTTGCGCACTAGTGCGTAAAGAAAAACTCTTTACGCACTAGTGCGTAAAGAAAAAGTTCCAATTTGTATGTAGTTATACCTAGTCTTATAAAAGTATAATAGGTAGGTATAATAAACGGATATTAAATCTGAGTTTTTTTAAATCAGGGATTGAAACATATAAAATTCAGTAAAGTACATATGTAATAATTATTGGGTGAGTGAATGACATTTCTTTGTGCATTGAATCTGACATTTAAAATTGAAATTGAGATCTTCCGACTATACCTAGGGTAAGCAAAAGTATTTATATTCAAGTACATTTTTAAGAAACTATGATGTTATTTTAGATTCTTTTTTTAGAAAACGGAATAGGTAGGTAGATATAATTATAAAAATGGATTCCTCTGACGATCTCTCAGAAGATTATTTCGAAAATACACCACAAAACATATTACACGTAGCACAGCATGCTTCTAATGATTTATTGCCCCAAAAATCTCTGAATATTTACGAAACAAAATACAATTAGTTTAAAGAATGGCGTAGAAAAAACAAAATAACAAAATATTCCGAAAATGTGCACAAATTGCACCTTTAATATTATCTAGTATTGTTAATAATTAAATTCGTCTGTTGTTTTGTTAATTTGTTCTAGTTTTGATTAAAATGTTCAAAATATAATTCAATATATAATATATTTTATTAGGAATCAATAAAAGCGTTATAGTTTCATCTAAAGAAAAATTAAACCTACTTTCGTACGCAAAGAAAATTAATATTAAACTTCTGTATTTGGTTAAACTTTTCGGTAGTAGAAAAAATATTGTATGCAATTCGTGTGTAAAGGCCTTTTTTCGACTCATGTGATTCACATTCGTCTAAAAAAGGCTACTTTACACACTTGTTACATAAATAACTATTATAGCAATATATCAATTAATTTTTTTCTTAAACACTGTCAAATATGAAAAATATCATGTTCTGCAATTTTGAATAATTGCGATCAAAGAAAAGAAACGGATGTACAGATATCATTCTGAAAACTTCATAAATGTTCTCTTGGGACCTAAAAACATGAATATTTATTGAAATTTTTAGAATAACTATCCCCACCCGTTGTGGGGACCTCAATTAGTAAAAAATTAATATTCGAAAAAGATGAAATCACATTTTTATGGAAAAAAGCAATGCTGAATTTGAAAAATCCAGGAAAGCATTTTAAATGACAAAGAAATTGGTGACCCATTTACAATAACCATTAATTAGGGTTTTCTATTTGAAAAAAGTTGGAAGTACCTAAAGGTGAAATGGAGGAGGCAGAAAAAGGTGGAAAACCTGGGGAGGTAGAGAAAATAGAAATAGATAAATAGCGTGAAAAATAGGGGGAGATGTCGAAAAAAAATTTAGAAAGAACTAGAAAGAAGACTAGGAGAGACAATTGATAGAGAAAATTAAAAATGTTAGTGGAAATAGCTATATGTGTATTGAGAGCGGAAAGTGATACGTTGCCGCTTGAGGCAGACGCACTTTCTGCTCGAATTGCACACAAGATTTTTTCTACGATCACATTATTTTTAGACAAATAATTTAAAAAAACATGAAAAAGCCTTTTACCGCGTCCCAAAGCTCTTCGTGTTCTAAAAAAATCTGTACCGCAAATTTCCACGTACCATAGTTCTCGTGCCCTTTTAGATGCTCAATCAGCGGAAGCTGGCTCATGATATCACTGATTAGCACAAAAGTTCAACAAATTACAAACTCCAGAAGCTTCAATGGTGTCTCACGCGTGTCCTGTGTCCATAACCTCTTGCAATTTGATGTTTTGAGTCAAGGTTTCGAAAAGAAAAATAAATTAATATATCAAAAACGGCGTAAACGCAACTAATGGCAATTTAAAAGATGACATTTACAAGGTTAAACAAATTGAGGTTCGAAAAATATTGGAAGTAATTAGTTATACACTTTGAATATTTTTAAATATTAACTACAACCATATTATAGGTGTTTTGGATGGGTTTATAAGATAGAAAATAAAAATTAAAATGACGTCTGAATCGGTCTAATCTGTAAGGTCTTATAACACTGCGTCGTCGTACTCGAAAAATCGCGCGTGTTTGAAAGACCAGTTATTGGCGCACTTTGACTTACTACAAGAAAATGGAAGTCCGTCCTCGATGCCCAGCAAATTTTCATTTCATAAAAGTCCGTCCTCGATGCCCAGCCAACTTTCATCTCATAAAAGTGCATCCTCGATGCCCAGCCAAGTTTCGTGAAAGTCCATCCTAAGTAGTATTTATTTTTATTAAAAATGTATATGGATTGATTGCCTTGGGGATTAAATGGGTCCCATCCGCGAGATTAAATGGGTCCCATCCGTGGGATTAAATGGGTCACTTTAGTCCCTTGGTGTATAATGTACTATTAATTTACCTATTATTTACTAACTTTCTTTAGTTTATTGTAAATGAAAACATGCGAGCGGAAAAGTAAGCTCTAGAGCGGGAATAATGTCAAATTATGACAGATCACGGAAAACATCAACTTTGCGGTTAGATTTGAGTGTGCAAAAGCCTACTTTGGGTAGTGATCGTAGGAAAAATATTAATTATTATTGATATGCGTACATACCTTGCTGGGAAGTTTGTGGTGAATTTAAACCTCACTTTTTATTTTAATTACTTCATATAGTATTTCAATATTTCAATATTTTTATCATTCAAAATTACGTGACAACTCTAATAACACAGTTTCACTGTTTTATCAAAAAAATTTAACAATATAAATATTTTACTTTAGAAGATATTTAATTCATTTCATAATTTTGCGATAAAGTTTTACGCAGCCGAATTATCCCGGTGCCGAGTTAACCAGCACCGAGTTGGCGCTGTACTCGACCTCCGTAGCGTCGGCCATATCAAGAAAAATGGCTATAAGTGACCCTTCTAACCAGCAAAGGTCTACTGAAGCAGACTGAGATGACTAGAATTATTCTATCAAGAGACCACGGTTTATGGCGTTACAAATGACAAAGTTATAATATTGGTTGGTCGCAGTCCTCCTCTGATAGGACGCAATTATCAATTTCTTACTAATAAAGACAAAAAAAAATGTTCAAGCAAGCACTTTGTCAGAAAATTTGAAAATGGAGAAGAAGCAGATATAATTTGTCTAATTAATTACTTTCGAAAAATTCGATATTCTGTTCTTACTATAAACGTTTCATTAAGAGTTTAAACAGTTTTAACGATACCGACGGTTTTTCTGATGGGCAACACTTGGCAACTCCGCTATACCAGTCCCAAGCTTGGGGCCTTAGCACACAAGAGGTAAGGAAGAAGGAGGGATCGAAGAGTAACACCTCGTTAAAAACCTAGGCTCAGCTGGCTCCGGCTGATAGTACCCTGCAAGGGCCCCTTGTCTAGGGTTACGGATGAAGTAGAAAGTAGAAATTTCAGTACGGCGGATCTGGCGCAGGTGGCACCCCCGCTTTTTAGGGATAGTATAAGAAGCACATGATGGAAGGCTGCAGTTTCATCAGTACCAAAATATGGCGCAAGAATTCAAACTTTTCAAAAATTGTGTACTTTGGACGCGAAAAGCGCAGCTGAAACAGCCTCACCGGTTTTCGCACTGCGGTGTAGAAAGGAAACAGAACTCCTACTACACTATACCACTTCTAAATCATCTAAACGGCTAATACAAACACAAACACGACCCTCAGTCCGGGGCACCCCTTAAGTGGGGTGACAATTTATACATGGCCGGGTAGGTTGCCAAAGTTGATGCAGAGATGAATAGAATGTCAATCAAGATATTGGGTCTTAGCGAAGTCCGATGGCCCGGCTCGGGAACACAAAAAACCAAACATGGAGTAATGTATTATACTGGTGATAATGATCCAGACCACCGTTATGGAGTAGCCATTATCATCACGTCCGAACTAGAAAAATCTGTTATGGAATTCAACCCGCTAGGAGGTCGAGTAACGCTACTAAAGCTAAATACCTCTCATCGTGTCATGAGTATCATACAGGCCTATATACTAACAAACGACAAAACAGATGACCTGGTTGAAGATTTCTATACCAATCTTGAGGACGTCTTGAGATTAACAAAAAATTGCGAGATTACAATGATTCTTGGAGATTTTAATACAAAGATTGGATCGGAAACTGATGACGGTGACTATGTCGGAAAGTATGGTCTGTGAGAGGTGATCGACTAGCACAGTTTTGCTCAAAACAACGATTAAGTAGAGCCAACACTTTTTTCAAGCCCTACATGCGACGTTTATACGCCTGGCGTTCACCTGCTGATCGCGACGGACATATTGTAAGAAATCAGATAGATTACATTCTCATTAAACACGGGTATAAAAAATTCATTAAATCAGTCAAAACATATCCTGGAGCAGACATCAACAGCGACCACAACCCAGTTGTGACGGACATAAAAATACGTCGCTTTGTCACATCCAAACTGGTCAAACGACAGAAACGCATTGATATAAGGAAACTCGAAAATCCTGCAGAAAGAACACAAATCGGCCAAAAACTTGAGAACAGGTTGAAAGAAGTAGAGAGCTCTAAAAATACTGAACCAGACGATAACATTGAGTCTTTATGGGAAAATATGAAGGACACGTTAATTATGATCCAGGAGACCGACATTGGATTTGCAAATAACACCAAAAAGCAGGAGTGGATGACCGATGAAATCATTGCATTAATGAATGAACGAAGAGAACAAAAATGCAGCTGAATATGCCGAAATTAATAGGCTAATTCATGCGAAATGCAGAGAAGCCAAATAATAATGGCTCGTGCACAAACGCACGGAAATAGAAACCCTACAGAAGAAACACGATCTCTTTAATGTAGATAAAAATATCAAGGAGCTTACAAGCAGAACAGCAGAAAAGCCACACAGGAGTATTAAGAGGTTTCAACAACGAAATACTGACGGGAGTAGATGAGAAACTAAAACGGTGGAAAGAGTATTCCAAGAATCTTTTTAATTACTCACCTCCAGATATAGACAAAATAAATGAAATGGGTCCTCAAATTACCAAAGAAGGGGTTAAACATTGTAATGATATAAATTCATTACTATGAATATCGATTCAAGAAACCAGTTAGCACCGTGATGACGCGGTACCCCACCAGAACAGCAAAGTCCCCCCCGCCAAGATGCGCACGAAGAATCGACAGTAGAAGGGAAGGAGACCTCCACCACCACCGCTAAGATGTATATAAAAATGCAAGCCGACAGACGATAGGACGACTTGAATTACGGACTCCTGCTCCTCCAACTTCAGCCGCCTCCAGTGCGAAGCGTAGGTAGAGGGTACTGACTTTGACCTTAAACGCTTTACACTATCCACCACCGAGTGTTGTACTAAGTCGGAGTATTGATCTGATTTTATACATCATTCATTAGAACGACCGTTGGTTTCTGGTATTGACGGAAACGAGAACGATTGTTCAAACTGTTAGAAGAATTTCGGTGTGGTATTGACGCATCGAAAACTCTGCAGTATCTCCGTAGGGTTTGCAACGTTGAGCCGGGTATTGACCGACTGTAAACGATCGCTCTAAGTGTTAGTATAATTCTGGTGTGGTATTGACGCGCCATAATAACTACAGTCCCTACAAACCGTGATATTCGTTAAGCCGGGTACTGACTAATTATAAACGATACTCTCACATCTTGAGATTAAAACCGAAAGAGTATTGATCTGCCGGTTGCTCATAACTTTGGCTGCCTGAACATTTCATAGGACGCAGAGGATCCCCTACACCGTCACCGGAGTCGAAGTACACACCGCTACAGTTACACCTACCCACCTTTCGGACCGTCAGTACATATCGATCAACGGAACGGCACGGACCATCGAAGCGTGGTTTTCAAAATATTTACGCACCAGAGTAATATATATAGAATATTGTATTTTAGTTTATTTTTCTCATTGTAAATAATATTTTTTAGAAATAAATCAGTTAATTTAATTGAACTCTGTCTCCTTTGGGCTTACCTGGGCAATACGCATTACAACATGCAATTAAACTTCAACAGAACGGACGAGCTGTTGACCCTGATAATGTGCATTCGGAAACCTTTAAACTCGTAGCTTATGAAAACGGGGCGGGTCTAAACATTATTACTACTATATTTAACCGAATGTACAGAACCGGAAAAGTATCCACGGAATGACTGAAATTCACCTTCGTCACCTTGCCAAAAAAGAACAATGCGACGAATACCGCAAGATTGGTCTAATGTGCCACGCCTTGAAGATATTCTTACGGATCATCCATACACGTATATATAAAAAGTGTGAGAACCCGGTAGATCGTTCCCACTTCGCTTTGAACGTGCTGACTCAGAAATGTAGGGACATGAATGTAGATGTGTTCGCATGCTTTATTGACTACAAAAAAGCTTTTGATTGTGTATCACATCAAAAAATGATCAACATCCTGAAATCAACAGGGATCGATGCTCAGGATCTAAAGATATAAGCGGACTTTATTGGCATCAAACAGCAACAGTCAAAATCAGAAGAAATAGCAATAAAAGAGGTGTGCGACAAGGGTGTGTGCTGTTCCCCCCTACTGTTTAACCTCTACTCTGAGGCAGCATTCAACGAAGCCCTCGAGAATACAACTGCAGGCATAAAGATCAATGGAATCATCATAAATAATCTACGCTGCGCAGATGATACCGTGGTAATAGCTAGCAGCCTATCAGAACTTCAATCCCTTATGGACCTCATTGTGGAACATAGCGAGAAATTCGGCCCTTATATGAATACATCCAAGATCAAATTATTGGTATTCTCAAAAACATCAAGACCCGTTACTCTAAGGATCCATGGAGACACCATTGCACAAGTGCCATCGCTAAAATACCAGGGCTCCTTCGTGAACCAGCTATGCGACCCAGAACTCGAAATAAGATCAAGAATTGCACAAGCGCGAACAACCGTTAACAGCATGAGGACACTTTTGGCAAATCGAAAGCTCAGCCTGGAACTCCATTTGAGAATACTTCGCTGCTACATCTTCACTGTTGTGTTATACGGATGCGAGAGTTGGACCATTGAGACAGCAACAGAGAAGAGAATTGAAGCATTCGAAACGTACACCGACATGCGCATGCTGCGAATATCTTGGACAGAACATAAGTCAAACATAGAGATTATGCAGCAAGTGGGTAAATGTAAAGAGAGAAAACTACAATACCTGGGACACATATCATGAGAGATGAACGATACAAGATTCTCCGCCTGATAATAGAGGGAAAGATCGAGGGCAAATGGTCAGTCGGCCGTAGACAAAATTCGTGGCCGAGAGACTTACGCAAATGGTTCGAACAGACAAGTATACATATTTTCAGAGCTGTGGTTTCCCGCGCAACAATAGCCATTTAGATCGCCAACCTACGTAGGGCGACGGCGTCCTAAGAAGAAGAAGAAGAACACTTGTCCTTAGCCACCAAAAGACGTGGAACATTAATTTTACATAATATTCACATGAATAAATGGACGAATTCACAAAAAATGTTAAAATTATTGACTACGGTAAATGAGCATCACTTAGGGGTTTTAGAAACTGAAAAAAAATAATGGCATGACATTTTGATCTTGATATTTTATAAGATTTCATATATATATATATATATATATATATATATATATATATATATATATTAATTTATTACATATTGCAATTTTTTAGGGTGAGATTTTTAAGTTCAAATCAGCATTGGTGACAGCTTAATATGTGATTCAGAAAAATAGTACCTTTTGACTAAGCAACTATTTAACTGCAAAAGATAAGCTCGCGAGTTGCGAACGCATTTATTTATTGAAAAGAATTTTCGAATAACCTGTGATTCCTCTAGAAGAAGAAGTCCCTATCTTTTATATAGTGACATGTTTGATCGTTGATAAGCATAACGAGGCCTCGATTATGCTGAAAAATTTATGCGGTTGCAGAACATGATAATTTTCCAGTTTTAACTGCTCAAATAGTAACAACATAAATGTTTTGACATGGCCAGCAAAAACTCCTGACTTAAACCCCTCACTAAAATGTTTGAAGTGTTATAGTCAAAAATATATACCAAACAGAATTTAGGTCCGAAAACTGTGAGTAACAATAGTAAGCTATAAGGAATTTCTACGACATGCGACAATTCATTTTGTTCATACCAAGAAGATTATAAAGTGGTATGGTAGGTAGCCAAAGTCAATGTCAATGCTAATAAATATTAATCATTATAACTATTAAATTTGAACGACTTTCAGAGTTTTCATAAAGAGACCTTCCCCGAAAAATATTTGCTTTTATCTGTAATAATATTTAATGTAAAATATTCTAATTTGACTAACATTTGATTCAGTAACCACTTAAAATTAAGATAATTTTTAACTGCAGCTTTTAATAGAAAAATATCTTTCAGTAATTTTACATGCCTGGATGATAATTTGATTTTGAAATAAGTATACATTTCATTACACGTTCAGTTAATACGGATTTGACGGCACTGATAAAAGTAATATGTTTTCATTATCCATATTTTCCCCCTTCTTTGCAACACTGTTCGTAAAAGCACCCAAAAATCCCATGACAACTAAAGTGCGTCCACTTTGAATTACGCCAAGTTCTGTACCTTTTCGTGTAGCCAAGTGGAAAATAAGGCATTAAATTATACTAAACCCAACTTTCAAAGGCGGCTCGTGTAAACAGATTAACGCAATGCGAAGGTGTGCGAGATAATCAGAATGGTTTTACTCTGCTATAAGTCCTGATCTGTTACATCAACTCACAGCCGACGCTGAGTTTAGTATAGAAATATTCACGACCCATTACTAATTAGTCAAAATTCGTGGATTCATTCAAAATGTTGTTTATTCATCCACTATTCTTTCGATAACGGGAAAAAAGTTTATGTTCTTATTAAAACATTACTAGCATACTAGCAAAATAACCTCAACTCCAAAGATAGATATTTTGAAAACTATATCAAGAGATTAAAAAGCACCGAACCATATGAAACTAGAAGTCTGGTTTTGAAAAACACACAAAGAGCTCTTAAACAATCGTTTATTTCATGTTGCCATCGAATGATTAAATTTCGTCCAATAATATGAGGAATACATTTTATTTTCAAGAGCGTTAATTATTTCAACAAACGCTTGAATAAAGATCACTATGTAGAAAATCAAAAATAGGGAGCGATAAAGGGAGCAGGGGAGGGTATACGTGTTTAGGGTGGCCTGTCACGCGTTCACACAGACGACAGGAGGACAGGACCGACAACTTCGCCCAGATGCTAAGCGACGCCAACGGGCCGAACAGTAACGGGCGCTAGTAAATTCCACCTAAAATTTATCAACTGCTCTACGAACTCTCCCAAAAAGTAAAAATAACCAGACGTCAAGAAAATTGTTAAAGAGGTTGTTAGCTTCCAAAACTATCCAGAATACACAAGTTCTAAAGTAATGGATGAATCATTTAATAGGTAATTATGAATATGAATACAACAGAAAAATCACCAAACGTGTCAACTTTTGTGAGAGAAACTACACTTTTTTAATACAATTGTCACTCTCCCCTTCAAAACCCAAGTAGTAACTATACCCCTTTAAAAAATTGAATGAAAAGGATAGCGTTTAGAACAGTATTCAATTGTCTATTCAGTAAAAAATATGTTTCTGAATTTTAGGTATTAATAGGAGAATTTAATTTTGGTTTAAAATATTTAACATTATTTCGGGAGAACGGGTTGGAAATTCAATTTCAACACCAACTACCGATGGCAAAAGCTTGATTAAAGAATTAAGCAATAATTGTAATATTTTTTTATATCCCATTCTTATTATCAACATATACATTAACCGTACTGAATTTCTATCTCAACTTTTGTGGTAAGAGGTTAAATATTGTAAATTAGGCAGCCTCTTGCACGCTTGGTGGCGTACAATTCTCTATATCAACCACAATTTATTTCCATTTTTCTTGAAATTTTGTAGAGGAACAAACACAGATTCGATGACGAATGTCAATTAATTTATGAGAAAATAATGAACCGTCCAATAACTGTCATAGTGACGATAAATACGACCCGTGGAGAAAAATAAAATCTCATTGTCACATTGGTCAGTAACCCGTGGAAAAAGTGTTCTCCACAGTTGAAGAATGAACAGTTTTCTCAACTAAAAACGTATCAGAAATGTAGAAAATTTTCAATATGTTTAGAAAAAAGATATTAATCCCTCTCGCTCCAAAAAAAATTGTTCAGTTATTCTGGACAGGACCAACAAAATCAATTGAATAAACGTGAGAATAGCGCTCCTTGTACACCTACTACAAATCAAGCAATAAAAAACCCCGGGCTCCATGAAGGCACTGCCGGTTTGAGGATTGAAGTCATCAACGATAAAATAGAGAAAATAAAACCTAAGGTGGGTGATCAAAATCAAGGGAATACGGACAATACTCCTAAGAAAGTAAACGTTACAACTCTAACGAGAAAAACAAAAGCAGGCTCTTCTTCTAACCAAAAAAATCATTGATGTGTATACATGTATTTATGTGTTTATTTTAATTTGTTTTAACTGAAATTTTATCATTACTGTATTGTACATATTATTTCATTTACTCTATTACTCGAACAACTAGTGTATGTTCTGTGTCTTGAGCCTAAATTGATTTCTTTGTTTTTTTTTTCAATTTGTTAATAACGTTTCAATTGTTTGAAAATGGACCAATATATAAGAGATTTTAATTTTCCAAGTATTGACACATATTGTTTAACAGATTTAGGCGAATGTAATCAGTTGTTTGAGATTAATAAGCATAATGATAATTTTACGATTTTCCATAATAATATTCGAAGCATATCAAAAAATTTGGATGAGCTGAAAGTATCACTATCTGATATCCTGGATTTTGATTATATCGTTTTGACGGAAACATGGAAAATTATCGATACGAATCTATATAATATAGCAGGTTACAACTTAATTTATAATGAGGGCGATTTAAATCAAAATGATGGCTGGTAGTGTATGTTAAATCTGCTTTCAGTTTTGAACATAGTATTATAAATCTGGGACCAACTAATGTTCTAAAAGTTGCGATAAATATTCACAATAATACTAGGATCGTAATTTTGGCGTGTTATAGATCACCATCACAGAAGAATTATAATCCTAAAATACCCGCGTTCATCAATAATCTAGATACTTTGTTAAGGAATAATAGAGTAGGTACTGAGCAGTACTGCATATTTGTGGGTGATATCAGCATAGACTTACTTGATTCAGATCATAATATAATAGATTACATTAGTACCTTGAGCGAATATGGATTTGTATCTACCATTAATAAGCCAACTAGACTGAATTCCTGCCTAGACCATCTCTTTTTATATTCAAAATCTAATAAAAATTTAGAAAATATTATTCCTTTGGTAATAAATACTGGTATAACAGATCACTACGCAATAGCATTACAAATTATGATGGACAATAAAGAACAAAAGAAGCCATCCGAAAGGGTAACAAAGCATGTTAACTACCAAAAACTTAAGGAAACTGTTTCTAAAATATCATGGGATTCGATAAGAAGTTGCTATGATCCAGATGATGCTACAGAGAAATTTATTTCAATAATTCAAGAAAATATTGACAAGTGCCTTTATTATAATAGACACAACCGGAAAAATACCAAAATTGCGCCATGGGTAACAAATGCTCTACTGAGGTCCATAAATGAAAAGAAACGTTAATTTCTGTTAACCAAAAAAAGACCGAATGATCGTAATATACTTTCACATTACAAAATATACAGAAATAAGTTAAATGCTCTAATTCAAACTACAAAAAAAAAGTTATTATATCAAAAAAATTACCAAAAATTCCAATAATAACAAACAACTGTGGAATGTAGTGAAAGATATTTGTGGATCAAGCAATTCACGAGTTAACATAGGAAATATTAAAGATCAAAAAAGGAATATATTAACCCATCCTCTTCAAATAGCGAATGAGTTTAACTCAACTTTTTCTGAAGTAGGGAAATATTTGGCCGAAAATATTGACAAAAACCAACAGCGGGTATATGATAAAGTTTCTTTCTCAAATTCAATGTTTTTGCTACCAACAAATACATTTGAGGTGAAGTCCATTATAAATGAATTGAAAAACAAAAAAGCAACTGGTATAGACGAAATTAGTGCTGAGTGTCTAAAGGCAATACAATTATATATCCTTGATCCGCTGCAACACATAATGAACAAGTGTATGAAGGTGGGAATATGGCCTAAAGCGTTCAAAAAACCAGTAATCACACCTACTTATATTATTACTATTAACTACCGACCAATATCATTAGTACCACATATATCAAAAATTTTTGAAAGAATATTGAAAATAAGATTGGATTCATACATAACCAAATATGAGTTGATATCGTCCCACCAGTTTGGATTTAAACAAAACAGTTCCGCACCAAAATATTTGATGCTCTAAATAGATAGAACGTGCCTATGTATTTTTTTTGGATTTAGCGAAAGCATTCGATACTGTCAGCCACAGTAGTCTATTAAAAACGCTGGAGAACTACGGGATACGGGATACTTGTTTGAAGTTATTCAGGAGTTATCTCTCACATAGACAACAGGTCGTCAAAATCAATGGATTTATTAGTGAAGAACGCGATATAACATACGGAGTACCACAGGGTACTATATTAGGCCCTGTGTTATTCAATCTCTACATGAATGATCTATTTTCTTTAAATAGCGCTGGTCATATAATTGGTTACGCGGATGATACTGCAATTGTTTATGAGGACAGTAATTGGTATGATTTAAGGCTAAAAGTTGAATCTGACCTAAAGCTAATTAAGTCATGGTTTGATATGAAAACTATTAACCATAAATTTTGAAAAAACTTTTTACATGCCTATTCTTAACTCCAACTCATCTAATAACCGATTTTATCCACTGAAAATATAACAGTTTGATCAAGATTTATTTATTGAACCAATAAACAAAATAAAATATTTGGGGGTTATATTGGATACAAATTAAAAATGGGATTGTCATATTAAATATATAATACGAAA
This sequence comes from Galeruca laticollis, assembly GCA_963921935.1. Classification (NCBI taxonomy): domain Eukaryota; kingdom Metazoa; phylum Arthropoda; class Insecta; order Coleoptera; family Chrysomelidae; genus Galeruca; species Galeruca laticollis. Next base: position 35,587,962 of record OY998175.1, read on the forward strand.
ATTACAGTTTATTTTGCATAAATTTAGGCACTTGAAAAAGTATATTTCTAGCCAACATCTCCGCAATTTATATTTTGGATTAGTGGAAAGCCATCTTCGATATGGAATTCAGGTTTGGGGAAGTGCGTTGGAAACTCACCTGCAGCCATTAAATATAATCCAGAGGAGATTTCTAAAAATCATAATGTCTAAACCGAACCTTTATTCTTCAGATCTTTTGTATTCTGAAAGTAGAATATTGGATCTGAAACAACTATACTTTTTATGCGTTTCAGTGGAATATCATGGATCAAAGAATACATACAACTTACTAATCCATAATTACAATACTCGGAAAAGACATTTCCATACAGTCCCTAGGATGATAAAAACTAGTTGTCAAAAAACATATTCTTTCAATTCCGTTAAGATTTACAACCGTATTCCAGATTATATTAAAAGTATTCAAAATATTCGATTATTTAAAAAGAAACTAAAACATTTCATTTTAGAGCAGAAAAGAGAATTCTGCTATATAAAAATCGTAACGTGAGAAGTATCTACAACTACACATGGTTACATTGTCTGAAGGTTGGAGTTTTCGATGTTCAATCACTTAAATAGTATAATATACTACAGGTTTTTTTTCTGTAGTACTACAGGTTCATTTCCTTTATTCCTTTAATTTTTCATATTATATTTTTTTAAATTCATATTTTGTTGTGCTATGTATTATTTGTGATATGATTACTAACATTATTGTTGCTAAGTTTACTATTGTTGTAAGTGTAACTAATTTTGTCGGTGTACTTAATTTAGATACCACTTACAAGCTGTTTTTTACAGCTTCTGTGGGGCATTGTGTTTATTTACGATTTTTGATCTACATTTGTTATACTTTGTAATTTATAGTGAATAAACATATATTATATTTTATTATATTATATTCTGTTATTTATTTTGTCTTTCCAGCGTTTGCTTTAATGGGGTACTTAATCTTCTTCAATACCAACAATTTTGCTTGTTAACTGTTCCATGTAGAATTTTCTCATCAGAGAAAAGAATGTCATCGACGAACAGGATCATATCGTTTAGTTCCTGCAGCCGTTGAATTTCATAATGGATGGTGTTTTCCTTTTTTAAAAAGTCGCATTTGCTTACATCACACTAGCCGGCTACTTCTGTTGTAGGTTTACGTGGGTTGTACTCAATATTTAATAATACACCCAATTCTTTCTTGTCATTTAGTTGTAAACTCCCACGTTTGGAAAGATCTTTGACAGTTTCAAATTTACGAAATTTTTGTTTTCCGCCACTATCAGTAGGTCCAGGATACTTGACATTAAATATTCTACATTCCTCAGAATTCTTTGTGTTTCATCAGCCACTCCAATTAATATTAATATCTCAATTTATTGAAGAATTTCCAATTTTTGAAAATTTTTAATCAACGTTTAAAAATTTCTTAAAAAACGATTATTAAATAAATATTATTAAATACGTCCAGTAACACAAATTGTAAATAATTTGCTTTTCTGGCATAAAGATAACTAAATAATGGACATTTTAATCATGACAGATATTTGATTCAACTGCCACTAGTTTGAATGAAATAAAATCACTTTAATATGTAGTTCCTCGTGAACATTACCAAAAGATAGAGATCTCTTCAGAGCAAATAGCTTGCAACTTCCATCTTCTGGCGAACCAATCTACTAGTCGGAAGAAAGAATGAATTTTTATTGAAAAATGTCTTAAAAATTCGTAATTACAAGAGGTTCTAAGAATATTAAGTAAGGCCGATGTTCTGGCAAATCTTGAACAACTTGCGTACATCAGTTTGGCTCATTTCCCTTGAAGCATCGTGCAATTGTGTCGAGCGTAATAAAGCACGATGAAGCGTATATGAGAATCGGGCTTTAACAAGAAAGTACATTTGGAGCACCTTAGGATCGAATCACTCTTCAAAAATGGGTGTAATATTCGATTATTCACCCTTAACAAGGAAGTACACTTGTTAAAAAAACATGTATTTTACAATATCTAGATGTTATCATTTAATAATTCATTTATTATTTTTACAAAATCGAAACCTATGATGCAGATCATCTTCGTTGAATTCGAGAACTAATCATAAGGCTGGTTCAGACGCAGCCAGTAGTAAAATAATTTAGTCATGTGAGTGTTCTGTTCACACGTGTCAAGTAAAAGTAGAGTTTATTTAATCAAGTCGCGTAAAAACAGCGTCTACAAAAATCATGTGTTTTAAACGACTATTAGCACAAAGTCGAGTGACAAACATAATATTCTGTGATCCTTCAACTAACCTCGAAGCGAATTAACTACTTGCCTGGCCAGTCCAGACGTGTCTAGTGGACACGCTAATTGACTTTTCTGTATGGTTGGAGCTGCTACTCGATCAAGGAAATAGGGTAGGTATATTTACTAAACTCTACGGTGTATTCGACTGCCCGTGTGCTCGATTAAAACTATTGTATTCAAATGGAACAAAGTCGCTAAATTACTGTACCACTTGACTAACTACTGAACCAGCCTTCACTTTATGAGGGTGAAGTTTTTGGAATTTCGCGATTAGATGATCGATAAATGCTGATACACCAGATCCACGAGATATTTGTCTAATGGAGTGTCTATTTGTAGACCCAACACTGCTTCACTTCGCACTGAACGCTCTATGTCCAGCATATTGCTGTGAATTGAATATGTGCCCTCAAACTTATCCGCAACTGCCTAAGATATTAGTAATTTCATTTGCCGGAAGTTTGATATCAAATAATTTAGCTCGAAAATGTTATAATATGGTTCCAGGATTCCATTCTTTCTTCTGTAGAATCATCATCATCATCATCAAGCCGTTCAATCCTTGTGGATTATGGCTAATGCAAAGGATTATGATCTATTTATTGAGGTGAATCCTTCCTCTTCTCCTTTTTTTACAATTTATTGTGGATCCTGGCCATTGTCGTTATATTTTGTCACTCTACTCTGTTTTTACATTTTAGTTTCCAGTTATTTATTCCTATGCTTTTTGAATCTTCTTTAATTGCATCTCTCCATCTTTTTCTGGGTCTTCCTCTTAGTCTAGGCCAGATCGGGATCTACTCTGTAATTTTTCTGATTATTTCCGATGGTTTTCTTCTCATTATATGTCCTGCTCATTGTAATATTTGTGCTTTTATGAACCTTATAATGTTTTCGCCTTGAACTTCATCCTCTATTTCTTTATTAATTTTGCGCCTCACACCCCCATCTCTTGTAGTGTCAGGACCCAGAATGATTCTCATTAGTTTTCGTTCTAATACTTTAAGATCATTTTCCTCTTTTTTTGTTATTGTGCTTGTTTCCATTGCGTAGGTGATAACTGGTCTAATAATCGTCTTATAAATATTTATTTTTGTTTTTTTTAATGTTTTACTTTTTAACATTGCTCGATTCCGACCATATACTTGATTTCCTTTCAATATCCTATCTCCCATTCGTTCTTTCCATCTTTTCCAATCATCACTCCTAAATAATTGAAGTGGGTGACAATCTCAAATCTGTGCTTCTCTGTTTCAAAGTAGTTTTCTGCGTTATGGCTCTCTCTTCCTATATACATATATTTCATTTTGCCTTCATTTATATACAAACCAAATTTTTTTGCTTCTCTGTATAGCCTATCTATATCTTTTATTAATTGTTCTTTTGTATTTGCTATTATCGTAACAACGTCTGCATATGCTATAACTTGTGATTGATTCACCATTACGTTTTTCTTGTCTAAATTTGCCCTTCTCAGTATACCTTCTATTACCAAATTAAATATGGTGGGCGACAGCTGGTCTCCCTGTTTGACCCCTCTATTTATTTCAAATAGATGCGTTGTTATGGCCTGAAATTTGACTTTTGCTCTTGTATTTATTAAACCCATGTTAATCAGTGCTCTTAGTTTTTTTGGGATGCTCAATCTTTCTAGCTCGTTTACCATATGCTTTCTGATTATTGTATCGAAGGCACATTTGAAATCTATGAAGACTGCATGTGTATTTCTGTTATGTTCTCATTATTTTTGCAGTATTTGCTCTAGAGTGTGTATTGAATTAATTGTTGACCTTCCTGGCTTGAAGCCGTTTTGGTAGTCTCCGAAAAAAATTTCTGCGTGTACTTTTAAACGTTTATTAATTAAATTGGCAAGTATCTAATATGTTACATTTAGTGATGTTATCGGTCTATAATTTTTGCAGTTTTCCTTTTTTATATACGGGTAAGATTATGCCAGTCTGCCAATCTTCCGGCATCTTATTTTGAGTCCATATCTCTTTGATTTTATGACAAATTTGTTCCTGCAATTGTCGTCCTCCATATTTCAACAATTCTGCTTCTATTTCATCGTCCCCTGTAGCCTTACAATTTTGTAGTTTTCTGATTTCATCTTGTATTTCATCTGCTTCTGGACTTCCTCTTCTCCTTCTTGTAGTTGATGGTCATCTACACATTGTGTAAGTTTATCCTTATGTTCTTCTATGTACAATATTCTTTTATAGTGTTCTTTCCATATTTTTTCTATTTTTTTATAGTCGTGTTCTGTTTTCCCAGTTCTGTCTTTTATTCCTCTTATTGTGTTTTTTGGTTGGTTGTATTGTAATTTTACGTTTTTGTAAAATTCCTTTATCTTATTTTGAGATCTTGGTTTTTCTCTATTTTCTAATTTATTTAACCATATTTTTTTTTTCTTGTGTACTAGATTAGATAATCTTGAATTATATTGTTTAAGATGCTTCTAAAAATATGTAAGATATTTGTATGTTACTTCTTTTCGTCATTGTATATATTTAAAGCGTAAATTCATTTCAGTTGCTAGCGCTGTAAAAAGTTGTTAAAGTTACACTTTATTCGCAGCTTTTGTTAAATACCTTTAAAATATCACGTTTTGCAATAATAATTGTAAATAGTTTTGTTAGAGCATTGAAAGAACACATTTTGAAAGTCGACATATTGTCCGATTCTGTTTGAAATCCTATAGTTAAAAATTTAGGAAAATGTCACGTTTCACGCTATTATCTATTGTATTGTAAAAACCCTAAACTTATTGTCACTTTGTGCGTGAATTTTTATGGTCAACGGTCGGAAGATTTGTAAGAAACGTTTGAATAACCTTTCTGAGTAAAAAATTTACAATTGCTATTGTAGTATTCAATAGAAATTGAAATATCTATTGCAGGCGTCCATTGTTGATTCTTGTCGATAAACCCGACGAGTCAAATGATACTGGCCGATAGGAAATGTTTATTTCCGTTTGGTCAACCCAATCCACGTGTAAACACGCCCTTTGCAGATTTCTATTTAACACGTCTTACAACGTGAAGAAATCAGTTTTACACTCATCGAAGCGAGTTCAATACTCAATAACAAAGTTAGTTTTTTTAATACTCATCGAAGCGAGCTTACAACTCGAAAACGAAATCAGTTCAATACTCAAGTTAGTTCATAACTCAGTTCAACACTCAATCGAGTCGTCGTTACATATCGAAGTAACTTCACTCAAAGTCAAACAATCAGAGATACTAAGTCTAACACATCGTTACTTAGTTTCTATACGAGGCAAGTGAATATTGATCAAATCGAAACATAAAGTGTCTTCCGATCTGAAACCACCGAAGTTAACCATTCATAACTTTGTACCATTCTTGTAAATTTGTACATAATAAATGATTAATTTCGACATTAATTTTGTCAAATTTAGATTATTTATCTAGTTGAATGTCTGTATCAGTCGACGAAGTTCAGCTAGAAATATAATCAAAAACAGCAAGCTTATATTGTAATACCACAATATTTTAGAAACTGGTAATACTCACACAAAAAATGTTTTCAATCCTTTGTGCGAGAAGATCGATTTGCAAATGTATTTTATGAAGGCATTTTGAACAATTCTAAATGTTAGTTCTGGATTTAAAAAAATCAGTTAAACCTAAATTATCTTCAAAGTTATTTCATAGAAAGGAAACTTAACCTTTCAAATTTTAATTTACCCACCATTGAAAAAATTGAATTTGTAACTTCCGTTTTATATTGTAATTAACTCCTCAGTGTCTGGACTTGGGAAAGTCGAATTTTCATTGGTTAATAACATTTATAATACTTAAAAGGCAAATACCGCAACCGGTAATCACATTTCAAAAATGACTGGTCGAATTAACGATTGTCGAAATGTACGGAAGGATGTTAAAGAGGAAGAGAACGAGAGGGTGGTTAAGGTTTGTCGGTTCCGCCGAGCGGATCCCTTTCCCTTATTTGCCCTTCGGTTACACAATACGTTTCGAAATTGTAGCTCTCTGACCCATATAACTTGGCGATATTTAATGAAAAATAATAGGCGTTCGGGTCTCTTTATACTTCATTCGATTTTAAATTTCACTGACTCATCCATTATGTTGGTTAAATATGCATATATACGTATATGGCTTAAAAAGCTGTATTTTTTGTCACAATGTTTGTTCTTTTTTTCGTTCTTCCGTATATTTTTGTAGTTTTTGACATTTTTTTTCTTTTTCATTGCTGTACATCTTTTATTATTAAATAATTATTTCCAAATTGTATTGCAAATGAACATTGCAGATATTGAAGAGCAAATAAAAGTGGTTTTAGAAGTGGTAGATCCGAGAAGAAATATAGACTATGTCCCTTTAATTAAACTGTTCAAGGTATTGACTATACCGATATGAGATGTATTTAAAACATATACAAAGTGAGTCATAACTATTGGGGCATATGCTGAGGGCGGATTATTTGGACCAAAATATGACGAAAGAACTAAATATGCCTTAATGAAATATTGCCGTGGAAAAAGATACAGGGCAATAAAGTTGATTTTTTTTTATTTTACGCTAATAATTTCACTGTATAATTTATAAATTGTTATCAAAATTGGTACAGAGGCATAATTTTATACAGGGAATATTACTTTATGTATTATTCTACATTTTGTTACAGGGGGCTCTACGTGATGCTGAAAATGTCTTTCTTTCAGAGCTTGTGGATTTTATTCTTCCCAATAATGGCTGTTTCGCCAATTAAATACCCCTCGTCTGGTAAAAGCTGCTTCATCGGTGAACATAATATTCTTAATAACGTTTCGGTCATCATTATGCTTGTTGAGAATACGTTAGAAGAATTGTAACCGTCGTGGGAGATCCCTTGGAAGGAAATTTTGAACAGGAGAAGGATGTAATAAGGGTGGAATTTTGCTTTTTTTAGAATCCTAATAATAGACGACTGACTTACTCCTGTTGCTGCTGACTAATGACATTAACTTACCGTAAGATTTATAGCTATTCGAAAAAAAATTTCATATTCTTGATTGGGTGTGATTTGTTTCGAACGACCTTGATTTTGATTGTGAAATGACCCGGTTTCACCCAAACGGTGAAATAGAATGGAAAACATTTTGTAATTTGGTTGCCTTCTGCCTAGATATAACAGTTCATACCTTCTGGCTACAGAGCGAGCGCAAAAATGTTCTTGTGCGTATACACAAATCATATCCCGCATTTCTTCATTCGTAAAATGATTGTGACGAGGCATTTCAATCGAAAAAGTATATGATAGCTTTAAAAAATGCAACAATTGACTATAAACTCGCAACAAAATTTATTCACTGACAAGAAATGGCATTTACCAGCAACAAATATATGACAGTCCAAAGCACACTCTTCAGAAATGAAATAATATTTGAAATCCCCCTCCGAGATTCGGAACCGTTCAATTGTATTTTTCTCGAAAACGGATGAGAATATCGTATTTAAACAAGAGCACCACTATTACGTAGAAATGATGTTTATGTCATATTTTCTAATCAAAATCACTAAAAAGTTTCGTCAAAAAAAGTTACCAGTCGATTTCATCATCAGGAATCATTCACGTGGCGTGCCCTGTAACAAAATGTAAAATAATACATAAAATAATATTCCCTGTTTAAAATTCTGCCTCTGTGCCGGTTTTGATAACAGTTGATAAATTATACAGTGAAATTCTTAGCGAATAACGAAAAAAATTCAACTTTAGCGCCCTGTATCTCTTTCCACAGCATATAAATTATGTTGTCTTATTCCATATTTAAAAGTTACGAACATGCAGTAGGTGAATTTACGATTTGCAAATATAAGCTGATACATTTAATTTTTTAAATTATTTGCAATTTTTCAAGTTATTTAACGTGACCTAAATTTATTGCTCGGCAGTGTATATATTTACAAACAGGGTTAACAAATATATTAATATTATTTTTATTCAAATCGGAAGACGCTCAAAAGTGTTCAATAGTTACCAACTGTTCACATACACAAATTGGAGAGTTTAAAATATTTCTTTTATACAGATAAGTAAAGGAGCAGACCTGATTATAGGCCATTCCTTATGTAAAATAACATGGGAAATTTCCAAGGTCCATCATGGTCATTTTTGGCTCAATTCGATCTGCGCATGTGTCAATCATGAGGCAGCCGTCAGCCATCGTGTACCGTATGCGCATGTCATGTATGCTGGTGACGTCACCCCTGCCGCCATTGTGATAGAAACGGGTGTATAGGGGGTGGGGAATCCCGTGTGGAAACTATAAGGGCATTAGCGTGTATCTCAGTTATTATTGGTCAGATTTCCATCGACAAACGACATTGCGTCTGATAGACCTCCAATGTGTGTATAAAATATTGAGTCGCGCAAGATACGAATCTGACACAATCTGAGGCGATCTGACGCAATCTAAGATGCTATGCGCTACCTATCACATGACGTTTGCTCGATTTAAATCTGACCAACAATGACTGAGATACATGCTAATGCCCTTATGGCTTCCGCACAGAATTCCCCAACCCCTATACACCCGTTTCTATCACAATGGCGGCAGGGGTGACGTCACCAGCATACATGGCACAAGGTGGATGACATGCGCACACGGTACAAGATGGCTGACGGCTGCCTCATGATTGACGTATGCGCAGATCGAATAGAGCCAAAAATGACCCCGATGGACATTGGCAATTTCCCATGTTATTACTTTTCCGCCCAACCTATCTATATGCGAGAAAAGTATTGGTTTACCCACAAAAAAGTTGAAATTTTAAAAAAAATATTTGAGTTATTTTTACGTTTTTCATCAAGAACAACACGAAAAAATGGTTTTTGGAAAAAAAATCCTGTGCGTATGTCGTCGTCGTTGTCGTCGGCCACTTTCCGTTACATGTCTTGTTAGCACGATACAGCCTCCGGAGTACAACAAATCACCAATTTTATGATTGAATATTGTTCAGAACATCTCACAGATGAACCCTATTGATTTTTAGCTCACAATAGCTAGTACAACGGGTTTTATGGTACTTTAAATACGACATTTTTGTCATTTTTTTAGAAATTTCAGTTTGTTAGCACGATACAGCCTCCGGAGTGCAAAAAGTCACCAATTTTATGATTGAATATTATTCAGAACAAATCACAGATGAAACCTATTGATATTCAGCTCACCACAGCCAGTACAACAGGTGCTATAGTACTTTAACTACGACATTTTTGTCATTTTTGGAGAAATTTCAGTTTGTTAGCACGATACAGCCTCCGGAGTGCAAAAAGTCACCAATTTTATGATTGAATATTATTCAGAACATCTCACAGATGAAACCTATTAATATTCAGCTCACCACAGCCAGTACAACAGGTGCTATAGTACTTTAACTACGACATTTTTGTCATTTTTGGAGAAATTTCAGTTTGTTAGCACGATACAGCCTCCGGAGTGCAAAAAGTCACCAATTTTATGATTGAATATTGTTCAGAACATCTCACAGATGAACCCTATTGATTTTCAGCTCACAATAGGATGCTATGGTACTTGAAGTACGACATTTTTGTCATTTTTTGAGAAATTTCAGTTTGTTAGCACGATACAGACTCCAGAGTGCAAATAGTCACCAATTTTATGATTGAATATCATTCATAACATCTCACAGATGAACCCTATTGATTTTCAGCTCACCACAGCCAGTACAAGAGGTGCTATAGTACTTTGAGTACGACATTTTTGTCATTTTTGGAGAAATTTCAGTTTGTTAGCACGATACAGCCTCTGGAGTATATACAAATGACAATTGATGATTGGATATTATTCAGGGCGTCTCAAAGATAAACCCTATTGAGATTCAGCTCACTAAAGCCAGTACAACGGGTGCTATGGTACCTGAAGTGCCACATTTTTTGTCCTTTTTGGAGAAATTTCGGGTTAGTACGATATAGCCTCCGGAATGTATAAAGGTGGCCAATTTTATAATTGGATATTTTTCAAGGTGTATTACAGATGTACCTTATTGAATTTCAGCTGACTATAGCGAGTACAGCGGGTCCTATAAATCCAGATATACTGCATTTTTGGTTACTTTTGGAGAAATTTCGGTTTGTCAACACGATACATCCCCCAACGTGTATGCAAGTGACAATTTTATGATAGAATATTATTCAGGGTATCTCTCAGATGCGGAAAAGTTAGTTTTAATCTTTAAACCCGTTTATTTTACATAAGAAAAGGCCTAGAATCAGTACTGCCCCTTCACTCAGATAGATTCTGGATATTACCCATACATAGCTCGGCCTAACTACTTTTTTACTATAAATTATTCCGTAAATGAGCTTTCTCCAAATAAACATAACTTGATTGTTAACTTATTGATGTTCTTAAAGTGAAGTAGGTCTTCGTTTACGCAATTTATATCTTGTCTTTACAAGGAATGTTTTCAACTTAATTCAAAGGTTTTAAATGAAACTAACTGTTTCTAGATAATTTCACGATACATTTTTTCAATATATTGTGGAATTATCTAGAAACAGTTAGTTTCATTTAAAGCAGTAATATGAGTAGATTCCACAGAGTAAGGGTCGAAACAGTAAAATTCATTAATTCAAAGATTAGAGATGAGCTTCAAAACATTCGTAGCTACACTCTGAAAAATATCCCATGTCTTTTTGTATCTTATTTATTTACTTGCAATCGAAGATGACAAAAAATATCAACCAAAATAATCGCTGGTCCCAGATTGCAGTATAAAACCAAAATTAAAATTGACAGTGGAAGATATCAAGAATATTTGATTAATTAATCAATTAGTTAAGTTTATAGTCTAAGACTGAGTGGTCGTAAATAAGAAAAATTACTAAGGAAGGAAAAGTGGGTTTCAAAATATACATTTTAAAAAGTCTAAATAATCTTAGAGGCAAAGTTATCAGAGCTGTCTAAAATTTTACATAAATTGTTTTTGTAGAGAACACTACACTATTTTGTACATTGATAATTGTGGGTACATTCTATATAAATTCCCCTGCTATAATTTGTAATAACATTATTACTCCATCAGAATGTAACGTTCAGTATAAAAACACAATATGTAGTAATTCAAACATAGATACATAAGGGCTCAATGTATTCATTACTATTAGAACAACATTTCGCTTTATTACACCGTTATCAGATGGGTTTGTCTAGTGAGATGTTATCACTCAACCCTAACACGGAAATCCCATTGGACAGAATTGATTAGGTGAGTGCATTTGAGGTATATAATAACAATACAGCCACACGTACACGTAATTAGCGTAACCTATTGTGAGACTGTTCTACATGAACGTATACAGTGTGGATGGAAATATTTCTATTAATAATTTATAACATAATTTATAAAGTTCGAGGTGTACGTAGAACATTTGTAGGTAGGTGGAATCTACTGACAAACTTCATTTGTTTGAAAATAAACCGTTAAATTGAAATACTTTCCAATCAAAAACGTGATAGTGGTTGTCTGTCCTGTCGGTTTTACACCGTCCCCCCTTATTTTATAGTTAACTGCGAGACGACTGAATATTTGAGCTTATAGTTCACAGTTAGATGCGAAGAAGGCCTCTCTCTGGTAGTACCATAATATTAAGTACTAATAAAGTCATCTTCTGCTCAGATTAGAAACTCTGGATAAGGTAGTATATGTATTGTGCTGAGGAAGCGCAATAATGTCTAAACCGGTCCACTTAATTTAACAATATTATTCTAAGGTCAAAGTATGGCATGGTTAGCAATTCCCTGGTAATACCATATTAGGTACTAATAAAGTATTTTTCTCTTCAGATTAGAGACTAGGGATATGTATTGTGCTGAGGATGCGCAACAATGTCCAAACTGTTCCACAAGTCATGCAGTTCTACTTTTTATTGCATACCAAAAGGGATTGTATTTCTCCAAAAAAATTATAATATATAGTGTATTTTTATCATATTGATAACTGAAGAGCTCATTATAAATTCAAAAACGTGTCTGAAACACTTCAGGGTGATTCAAAGAATTTGACAGAATTGTAAGCGCTTCTTCATGTAAATAAATGTTCAGTGAGCAATTTTCGCTAGATTCTTCCCGTATAGTGCACCGCAGGTAGCGAGGACAATAGAACCCTAATACCATTACTATTCAAATATATTTATATACATATATATATATATATATACGGATTTATTTTACAGCCTAGGCCGCCTTTCCGTTCCCAGTTTCCAATTTTTTCGGTCGAAGCACAAGTCTTCTTCCAAATCCCTCAATTCCATGGCTTCATCTATCTCGTTCCTCCAGCTTCTTCTCGGTCGTCCTCTTTTCTTTTTTTCTCGTGGCAACTATTCCAGTATTCGTCGTGGCCATCTATGTTCTCCCATTCTCTTTGTGTGTCCAAACCATGTGAGCTGTTTGTCTTGAATTTTTTCTATCAGATTTGTGTCTGTTTTCGTCATATTTCTAATTGCTTCGTTCCTAATTCTATCTACTCTAGATTTTCTGCAGCTCAGTCTTAGGAAATCCATTTCAGCTGATAGGAGTTTACTACGGTTTCTAGTACTAATGTCCCATACTTCTGCTCCATATGTTATTACAGTTTCAAAAATGGTTTTGTATATTCTTTTCTTCGTTTTTATAGTGATGTTCTTGTCTCAAAGTATTGAGTTTAGAGATCGTGTTACTTGTTTCCCCTTATTAATTCTTTCTTCAATTTCATCTTGGCTGTTTCCTTGTTTGTTAAATATAACTCTCAAATACTTACAAGTTCCCACTCCTTTTATAAGATCCTGGTCCAGTTCTAGGTTATTTGTGTCATCGTTTCCGATAATTAAGTATTCGGATTTGTTTCTATTGATGGTCAGTCCTGCCTCCTGGTAACTTTCTCTCAATTTCCTTATCATGTAATTCAAGTCATCTTGATCCTCAGCTATAACTACTTGTTCGTCGGCGAAATATAGACTATATATATATATATATATATATATATATATATATATATATATATATATATATATATATATATATATATGTTTTCATCAATTTGCAGCCCCATATATTTCATTTTCGTAGTCCAATTCTGTAGAGCTTTGTCTAGGTATATTTTAAAAAGCGTAGGTGATAGACAGCATCCCCGCCGTAGACCTTTGGAGGTGGAAAACGCTGATGTGAAGTGTTGTCCGTTTCTTATTCTCGTCGAGTTATTTTTATAGAGGTTTTGAATTGCCCTGATGAGACTTTTATTAATATCAAGTCCTTTTAGAGCGTTCCACATCTCCGATACCGGCACGCTATAATGAGCCTTCTCTGAGTCGATCAACGCAATATGAACTTCTCTATTTCTCTGCATCCTTTTTTTGAAGGCTATTTTAAGAGAGAATATATTGTCGATTATGGATCGTCCTGCTCTAAATCCTGCTTGTTCCTCCGGTTGTTTATGTTCTATTTCTTTTTCCATTAGGTCTCGTAGTATACGGGAGTAGAGCCTTCCAATGGTACAAATAACAGCAATGCCCCTATAGTTTTGTGGGTTGTCTTTCGGTTCTTTTTTGTGTATTGGTGTTATATAAGATTTAACATTTAACATTCTTTTGGAAGAGGTTCGCAGTTAATACATCTTTCAAATAGCTCTCGAAGTTTCTCGAACAGTTCTTTGGGTCCATACTTGATTAGTTCTGGGTAAATTCCTCCAATACCAGGTGCTTTTTTAATCTTTATTTGTTGTATGGCTCTTTCAATACTCGAGATCTCGATGGATATTCTGTTCAGTAACTGTTCTTCTTCGGTTGGATGTGTTGGTAAAAATCGGTCTCTATTCTCCTGTAGTAGTTTTTGGAAGTGTTCCTTTAGGTCGTTATTTGATACACATTTCAATATGTTATTAGACTTTCTAAGGTTCCTAACTATTCGCCAAGCTTCCGAGCTCCTTGTTCCTCCTATATGTTGTTCAATGTATTTGCATTTATTCATCCATGTTGAGTTTTCCTATTTGTTACTTCTCTTTTTACTTCTCTATTCAGTTGTCTGTACTCTTCTTGAATTTCTACGTTGTTTCTATCTTGTATTCTTTTTATATGTAATTCTTTCTTTTTCCGTATTTTGGATTTAATATCTCGGTCCCACCAATATGGTTTTTCATCGTTTTCTTTTGCTTTGTGTCCAATAGCTTCATCAGCGGCTTCCTTTATGCATATTTCTAGAGTTCGATATTCGTCTTCTGTGGACTTTTGTTCCGTTGTTGATTTCTGTTCGAATTTTTCTCTAAGTCTTTTCTGGTATAAATATCGGGTACTGTCATGTTCTAGACTTTCTATTCAAGTGTCATATTCTGAATTACGTCTGTGTATTTTGTTGTAATGGTATAATACATGGAATATATATTTTTGCATGTACTAATATATGGTCAGAACCACAATCTGCCCCTCTCATAGCTCTGACGTCTAATGTTTTAATGCTGGATTCTTGTTTGGTGATGAAGTAATCAATAATCGACTTTTGGCCTTTTGTATGTTGGTACCACGTATATTTATGTATATCTTTATGAGCAAAGAATGTATTTTTCATAGTCAGTTCATATTGTTGACATATGTTTATTAATCTTTCACCGTTGTCATTTTTTGCATCTTCACCATGATTTCCTACCATTTTGCTATTTCGTTGTCGACCAACTCTCGCATTACAGTCTCCAATCATTATTATTTCGTGTGAGTTAGGTGTTTGATCCAGAATCTTTTCAAACTCCTCTTCAAATTTGTTCTTCTCTTCCACTAGGGCGTTGTCGTTGGGGGCATAAATTCCTATAACCGCAATATTCCTCCCTCTGATATTCAAGATTATCTTTATTAATCTTTCGTTCAATGCTTCCCAAGACTTTATATTCTTTTTCCATTTTTTATTTATTAGTATAGATACACATGCTTTTGCTCGTTCACTTTTCTTGACTCCCGAGTAGAGATGTATGTAATCTTCTGTATTCTCGCAGCCATTTCCCTTCTTTTTCCATGATAATTTCTTTTTGTTTGTTCCTTATTCCTTGGATGTTCCATAAAGCCATGTTCATTGTCCATTTTCGTTGCCGTTTTCTTTTTTCCGTAGATTCGATCTGATTCCGAGGCAATTCTCTGGGATTTTTAGCTCTTGTTAATTTTATGAGAATGAGGTTGCTGGCCCCATGCCTCAACCCCCAACCTGGAGGACCGGCTAATTTTTTGTTTAAGGTTTTCTTCCTCTAGATTGGCTGTCTTTCTGGACTTTAGGGACCAATCTTCCCTTTTTTCTTTCCTTTTTTTTAATCCCATAAAAGTAAGGTTGCCACTTGCGCCAAATCCGCCGAATTTGAAGCCCATCTTCTTCGCCTTCTCTGCTGGTGTGGTCTTCACCCGTATCCCTGGGTAAGGGGGATGCGTTATATATTTAGAAGTGATAAATTTGCCGTGACAGTGCAGTATAGTTGGTAAGAATAAGATCCTATTAGATATTTTATTATAGATGTATTACAATATTTATTTCATTTATATAAGTAGCACAGATATTTAATTAATAACTTTTGACATATTTACGCTATTTAGTGTACTCCAGATAGTGATAACAATAGAAACGGAAATCATAGATTATTCAAAATCTATTTAAAAGCAATTAATGTGTTGTCGTGACAGTATCGGGTGGTTAGGTATGAACGAGATCACATTTGATATTGAGTTACATTATTACTTAACCTTTGTATATATTTCACAATATTTTATTTCGGCTTTTCCTACCTGTTTGGATATGTTAATATCGGTAAGAAGAATAAGGTAAATTGGTATTATCTGGTACTTCGTTATTTAATTAATTAATTAGTAAGTCCTACATATAAGTTTGATTTGTAGCCCTAAAAAGGGATGATTTGTTAAAAACTTGCAGATGATGTACCTAATCAAAATTCCATTTCATCAGAATCTGACGAATCTTCAACTCCAACATTAATTATTATATATTCAACGGTGATATTGTCTAGTTGCCACATCTTCTGTTCTTCTTTATGCGTATGTTCTCTGCAGACACTTTTGACAAAGAGTTTTGCAATAATTGATATAGGTCTTCCAATTTATAAGCTTTATTGTTTCGTGCTACGTCACCCTTTACTTGTGCCCATATAAGTTCAATAGCATTGAGTTCGCAGTGGTATGGTAGCACAGTTATTCTACGTTCTAACGCCATTTCGTCAATTACATATTTTTTAAATTTGGATTTGTGCAGTCTTACAATTAATAATAATTCTTGTTTTACGGAATCTTCCTTGTATATGATGTTGTGGTTATCCAATCAAACGAGTATTTCGCTTTCTTCCAAGTAGTCGTTGGCAATTTTTCTACAAGTCTTGAATGATAGAACAATTACACAAGAGTATTTTATCAGATAATCATCTATATCATATATATATATATATATATATATATATATATATATATATATATACTTGCAAAATAAACCATTACATGAAAACGACTTCTATTTATACTAGAAAGTACCAGTCCCCTAGCCTCCACCCATTAAATCCAGTAAGTTGTCATTCAATCAAGGCGCAAGATGCAAATGGGCGGAGCTTATGAGAATACTATTTTCTAGATTAAGTAGGTAGTATGTGCGCGTAATTTTTTATATTTAGGTTTTAGGTTCCCACGTTTAAATACCCTACTTATTGTCCATATTTATTCGCTTTTGGAGAATTGAGATACAATTGATTTATTTTATCCTGCCCAAATACCAATGTCCGCCTATGGTTTATTGCGGTTTTAGGGTCTCTTACCTGAAATCTTGCTATCAATATGATAAAAATATATTAGAGCCGACACATATAACAAAACCATCTCTTTTTGTTTGCAATTAGCGGTTTCCACAGTCACATTCTAGTATTCTGATATAAATCAACAAATTTTCAACTTTTTGACAGAGATACCTTCCAAACAATCTTACTTTTTCGTATTAGGAGCCATTTAAATCCAATTTTCTCCATAATTTTTTTAAATATATCCCATCACTTTCTTTAAATTATTTTCCATTGCGCATAAACTTTATTTTTAGTTCGTAAGTTGATTTCTGTACATATGAAGAAGATTATGTCTGGACAACTAAACGTAGAGCTCAGAATGAAAATGGTCAGGTATTATGTCTCTTCTGTTCTGTTATGGAATGGAATCCTGGACTCTAACAGGGGATACCTTGAAGGTCTTGAAACATTTCAAATGTGGTCATACAAGCGCGTGCTGAGAATTAGATGGACGAACGTAGAGGTCCATAATAGAATGAGGAAATATAAAGAAATCACAAATACCGTGAAGATAGGTTATAAAATATGTCTGAAAAAGTTGGCAACATATGGGAAATTTTTTTATTGTAAGTTTTACGAAAAAAAGTTATTCTTTATGAAAATCTCTGCTTTCGAAAATAATGATATTCAGGTATTTACATTTGACATTAGATGTACAGGGTGTCCACAAATTGCAAAAGATTAATAGGAAAATTTTGACCACTTTAATTTCAACTTAAATTTTGCGAATTTTAGTTGTGAAACACGTCAACTTTTATCTTATTTAACAAGTCAACGCGTCTCAAATTTTTATTTGTTGATTTGAAATATTTTAGTAATGAACTTAAATCAGTAATAAATAAGTAATACTCAACAGAATAATGTATTTTCTACTGTAATACACAAAAATAAACGAAATAATTTAAAATTAAGGTGGCTCTGACAATGACATTTCTCTTACCGAATGTCAGTCTATTAAACGCTTTCGATAAATAAATAATACATTCCATATATAGTGTGCATTGAAGCTGAAATCTAATTGTAACTAATGTAAACAAAATCGAAAACGTTAGTGTGTATTAATTGTACTTCAAGAACTAGCAAAAATGCCGTTGAAATTGACTCTTGACGAAAAAATTGAAATTGTACTAATTGTCGGAGATACTCGTAACTACAAAATCTATAGGGAAGCTGCAGTCATATTAAATAACAGACATCCCGATAAAAATGTACATTTTGTAGCATTTAGTAAAATAATGAAAACATTCAGGAGAGATGGAAATGTCGATAATAAATTCAGAAAAAAAAACAGTCATGGTTCGCGACTGAAGATATTCAAAACCAAATAATGCTCTCAGCAGTAGAAAATCCTAAAGATTCTATAAGGGAAAGGTCGACCACGTTTGGTGAGAGAGAGAGAGAGAGAGAGAGAGAGAGAGAATTTTTGATGGTTTTTTTTTGGTTTTTGGGTGGAATTATCATTTTCGAGAATTGTGCCCTCGTGTAGGATTTGTTTCCTCTTCAGGGCTGGGTTGGGGGTGTGTTGGGTGGTTTTGTGCGCGTTGACCGAGAAACTGAATTGGGTGTGGAAAAGGTGTCTAGTAAGAATATATTGAAGAACTGTCTAGGAAAAATGTGTCTAAAAAGTGTATAGATTTAGAGAGTTGGATGGGCTTTTCGCTAGAAAACAACTGGATGGTTCTTTGTGTTGGGGTGTATAGGGGGATGGTGTTTGGAAGCAGCGAAGCTCAAAAGTGTGCAGAGATGGTGTGACAAAAAGTGTCTAGGATGGGAGCTTAAATGTTGAAGACGAACCATGTATCGTTGCCGATACATAGATATATGAGTTGAGCTGGCTAGGTGTCAGGAATTATTGAAATTATTTAAAGTAAAAGGGTGTTGTTAACTGAATTTGAAAGAATTTGAAATGAAATTAACTGTCTCGACCCTTACTTAAGAAGAAATATAATGAAACATTAGAGATTTAAAGTTTTTATTGGTTTTGGGAATTTACGAAAGAAAAGTGTATAGGAGACATTTTTCAAAAGTGTATGGAATATGATGAGTTGTTGAGATTGATGAAAAGTTGCGGTGACGTGCCTTCGGTGGTTCGGGACTATTTACGGTGGTCGGCGGTAAAATAATCATAATAATCTAAAAATGCGGGTGCGTCGATCGTCGGTCCATATGGCTAGTGAATAAATTCACAGAGTATGCAAGAAAACCGAAAAAAACCTGCAACACCGACGGTTACGTTACGAAGATATTAAAATCCAATAAATTTAAACCCTACAAACCCCAGCTCATTGAAACCCTAAAACCCGAAAATTTTAATAAAAGGGTTGGATTTTGTGCTTCGTTCCTAGGGGAGCTAGAACATAATCATTATATGGAACGGTGCATACTTTTATTTTTCTGCCCAACCTATCTAAAATGCGAGAAGCCCCAAAAATAGTTGGAATATAGGATTTCTTTGAGTTATTTTTGAGTTGTCCACCAAGAACAACACGAAAAAAACTGTTTTTAAAAAAAAATCCTGCGTGCATGTCGTTGTCGTCCGCCACTTTTCGTAACATGGTCTAGTTAGCATGATACAGCCTCCGGAGTGCAACAAGTCACCAATTTTATGATTTAGAATTATTCAGGACATCTCACAGATGAACACTATTGATTTTTAGCTCATTAGATCCAGTACAGCGGGTGCTATGGTACTAGAAGTACGACATTTTTGTCGTTTTTGGAGAAATTCAAGTGTGTTAGCACGATATAGCCTCCGGAGTGCAGCAAGTCTCCAATTTCATGATTGAATATTGTTCAGGATATCTCACAGATAAACCCTATTGAGTTTTAGCTCACCAGAGCCAGTACAACGGGTGCTATGGTACATGAAGTACGACATTTTTGTCATTTTTGGAGAAATTTAAGTTTGTTAGCACGATAGAGCCCCCAGAGTGTAAACAAGTGACTAATTTTATGATTGGATATTGTTCAGAGCGTCTCCCAAATGAACTTTATCGATTTTCAGCTCACGAGAGCCAGTACAACGGGTGCTATGGTACTTGAAGTACCAAATTCTTGTCATTTGTACAGAATTTTCAGTTTGTTAGCACGATACAGCCTCTGGAATGCTTACAAGTGACCAATTTTATGATTGCATATTCAGGGCGTCATATAGATGAACCTTATTTTTTTTTCAGCTGACTGGAGCTAGTACAACGGATGCTATGGCACTGAAAATGCCAAATTTTTCGTAATTTTTGTAAAAATTTCGGGTTGTTAGCACGATACAGCCTCCGGAGAGTATACAAGTGAACAATATTATAATTGAATATTCTTCAGTGTGTGTCACAGATTAACCGTATTGATTTTCAGCTCTCTAGAGCGAGCACAACGGGTCCTATGAATCCAGATATGCTAAATTTTTGGTTACTTTTGGAGAAATTTCGGTATTTTAGCACGATACAGCCTCCAAAGTGTACACAAGTGAAACTTTTATGATAGGATATTATTAATAGCGTCTCACAGATGCGGAAAAGTCAGTTTTGATCTTTGAAACTGTTTATTTTCGGACGAAGCAACGTTTACTTCTAATGGGACAGTTAGCTCACAACATTGCCACTGGTAGAACAACACTAATCCGCATTTTACTGTCGAATATCACGACCAATATTGTTTTAAAACAAATATATGGTCTGGAATATTTAAGGATAGAATAGTTGGACCCTTTTTTTCAGGAATACTATGAATTCTGAACGTTACTTAGAATTTGTGAATGATAAAATTTCCGATTTTAATAATAACCTACCAATAATAGAAATACAACGCATATGGTATCAACATGATGGGGCACCATGTCATAGTACCAGAAATGTTCGAGAATATCTACTGCAAACTTTTAATGGACGAGTATTAGGGAGATTTGTGAAATTTGCTTGGCATTCAAGATTTCCAGACCTAAACCCACTAGACTTCTTTTTGTGGGATACCTAAAGCAAAAAGTGTACCTTAATAGACCATTCGACAATATTAATCATTTGGAAAGAACAATTCAGGAAGCATGTGACGATATTACTCCGGCTGTTATTAGAAATGTAATAAAAGCATTTTCTAAAAGAATAATTAAATGCTCCGTAAGAAACGGTGGACAAGTTAAGATGCATATTTAGTGATGAAAAAGTTAAAACGCATTTTTATTGTTTATGCACATACAGTTTTATGTTACGTTTTCGAAATAAGTAATTCTAATTACGTATTTGTCTATTTAAGATAATTCTTAACAGATAAAGTTAAAGTTTATAAATTTTGCAATGAGATATTTAGTGAAGTAAGCAGTAATTGCACTTAAACGTAATTTTTTATTCCTATTGACACCTTAAAATTAAATTTAATATTTTGAGAACAATTTGTAAAAATAACATTATTTTTTTAAGTAGTATGATCTAATTGCATATTAAAACATAGTTTTCTATTTCGAACAGCTTTTCATAATTAAAGTTTTTGATATTGTAAAAAATAAAGGTACTTCACTCTTGTATCAAATTCATAATTTTTGACAAACCTCGTATACGATTTAAGACATTGACATCTGACATTTGCGTTTTACTTTATGGGCTATGCAGAACTTTTTAAAAAGAATAACTTTTTTTTGTAACATGGCAAATAAACAAGTTTCCCATATGTTGGCATCTTTTTCAGACATACTGTATACGAGTATGTATATGAAATGTTGCATCTGATCATCCAAGGAAAAGTAGATGGAAGGCATGGATCCGTTAGGTGGTAGAAAAAGAATACCCTGACTGAGAAACTTGAGACAATGGTTCGAATAGACAATCAGTCAACTTTTTAAAATACATGTGAATAGAGTACCTAATGATAGCCAATATAGTCCCTAACATTTTGTTACGTATTGCACGCACATTCATAATTAATGCACTGTATTTCCAGTTGTTGGATTGTTTATAAAATAAAATTCGAAGTCAGACACTATTAATAGAGAACAGAACTATACACTAAGTACGTTTTATACACTTATTATAATTTTACACTGTTTCTTTTCGTTGCGAAAATTTGCTACCAATAACTTACTAACATACGCGTCAACTAATTTAGTTGCCGAGAGATACTTGAGCGGAAATAAAACACTTGCGTTACTTCAGTAAGGTACTGAGATACAACTGAGCTGAATCGATTCACTAGAAGAAACATTCATGACTGTCGTTTGAGATGAGATATTTTTCAGAACAAAACTCGTAAGCCCCTCCCCCCTCAAACTAGAAATGGAAATCCACTTTTTCTGGAATTTCTGAAAACGGTCATGCGTGCAAATTATAGAGGAAATATTCAATAGATATTTACTACTCAAAACCCTTTTCAGACAATGCCATCAATAAAACCAAATAGATATTTTTACAAATGGATAATTGAAATTTTTCTCAGTAAGGATATTTTTCGACCATAAGAGATTGAAACATCAGAAGAATTTAAAATGCATAACAAAAGTTATTTAGCGCGGATAATAGTTTTCGGAATACTTAAAGAGTAGTAATTTCTTTCATTCAGAACAAATGTATCGTAAATTCTATTCAACATAGAATTTTACAGTTCGAATCATCTTTTCGAACACATTCATTAAACACATATTGCACGTCAAGATGAAGTAGATTTTGTGGCAATCTCCATTTTAGATTGACTAAGAATACAGACAATTGAAATTAACAAAAATTTGTATTGTACTATGTAAATCCATCTTCCTTATTTTCATGAAATGTCTACTGCTCATTTTTGTAGAAGAATAATAATGATTTCGCGCTGTTGCAATGAGGCAGCGATATTACTAAATTCAAAAACTTTTGGTTTACAGATGAGAGTGAAGAGAGAGCTTTGCGGAATTTGCTACTGACAGCAACTAGTACACGCTACAGCCATGTAGTTTCCTGTTCACTTCAGATACTATGCTAAACTATGAAGCATAAATTTTATACTGTGGTGGCGCAATGATGCCAAAACCGGTATATGTTACGCATTTCGTCAATGCATTGGAAACAAAAAAGGATACTTTTGTTTCGATAAGTATTGACTACAAAAACATTGTGGGAAAAATATAATTTAATGTTTGTCGCAACACATGGTCAGAGAAGCAACTCTTTTTTTCCGAACGTGAGACAGCTTCGTTATATAAAATATTCATTTTGAAACGGATAAAGACATTCTTAGGAAATTTGTCGTCAATAAAAATTGAAATTACACTTCAAAACTTATAAATCTTTTCCATATATTCATAAAAAGTGTGAGCCACAGAAAATTTCATGATATTTCATCAATTTTCTCCTCTCTTTCACAAGAAAAAATGTGAAATTGGAAGTGCTGCTAGTTGTGATATGCTACTCACGTTAGTTGACTGAAATGTTCTCGCTGCAGGGTGTACGGGCGTCACTCCATGCCAGGAAAGTAATTTTATACGTAACATATTCTAGAAAATGTAATATACTTTTAAAAACTTGCAAAATAGCATGCCTATAAGCAGGACGTATTTATTTAATATTCTTCAGAATTTCAAAGCTAGATATAACAAGGAAGAGTTTTGATTATCATGAATTTAAGGTCAGGTACCTAATTATATTCTATAATTGTACATATACAAGCAGTCGAGTACATTTCAAATTCACTTGATGGCTTCTTCGTTCAAGGCACATGTGATTATTACACCCATTTAAACTTTTCTCTTTGCTACTCAATAATTTGGGTTTCAAACTAGGTTGTGAGCACCTCTAATATGTGTTCGTTAATGATCTATTTTCGAAATTTGAGGGCATTCACTACTTCATTCCAGAAACATAGAAATAGATAAGAATATACTAGAAGATCTGTATGTTAATAAGCAAACAACCACCAGAACATGAACAACCTTATACGTCTTCAAGCTAGAGGATTCTTAGGAAATTAGAGAGAAGTTGAAGAAAGCAAGAAAGAGACATTTTGCCAGGGTTGAGAGAGACGAAAATCTTGCCTAGAAGTTATAACTACAAAAGATCTAAGCAATGTCTCAATCTCAGTAAGAGCAAAGAACGAGTGATCACAGAGGTATAAAATGGGCACTGTTGATTAAAAGAACATTCAGAATAGCAGTAGAACATAAATTCTGTAAAACTGAAGAAGAAAATACACTTTCTTTCAGAATTATAAACAGTGGAACTTAAGGGCTAGTCTTCATATAAATGAAATGGAGCTACTCTACATTCTTAACCTGTTACAAGTTGTACGTACGTTTATAATGTTGATGAATCCTCTAGCAAGTGGTAACATACAATTTAGCTTAGAATAACCGCATAGTGAGACGGTGACATAAGTGACGATACAAATAGGGCGATGAATTCAAATACAGATACAGTTGGCGTAAAACATCTAGTGTAGCAATGTAATCGAATATCCCCTTTAAGTTATGTTGCGAGCTAAACTCTGAAAGGTATTTACGAATACCTATATTGTATTTGATGTTACGTAATTGTTCAAGGGCGTTCGGCTTAATCGGGATACCAGACGTGAACTGAGCCCTTTTTGTATCCCATTCGATTTTTTATGAACAAAACTAAATTCTATGGAAAAATAACAAAAAAAAAGAAATTTTATAACAATGAATAAAATAATTCTTTAAAAATAAATATTATGTCTAACTCCTGTTTGTCACTACTATATAAGTAACATGAAAAATATGTTAAACTTAATTAATTTTCTTCTTCCAAAAATTTTATTAACCCTTCTCCCATATCATCTGTTCCACTATCACTATCGTCTTGTAAATCAATAATAAATTAATTTTCTCCATTAATATGGACTTGCCCAATATTCTTATACTCATCTTCAATTTTGATTACTTTTTCAACCCCTTTGCCCAAATTACCTCGACGGGATTGAAAATACAAAAATAAAGAGTGTTCACGTTTTCCAGCAATATTCTCTAGGGCATATAATTTCTTTGTCTGTAAAACTTCAATCAGTTGTTGTTTTCAATTAGAATCTTCAAAGTACAAATTATTATCCAATAAAAAGATTTTTAGTTCGGTCTTCATGTAACTTTTATTTAGTATTTTATTGAGTTGTCGTGAATGATACGAAGTGTTGTCAAGAACTACAACACTAGTTGGCTCTAAGTTTGGGATCAATATGAATTCAAACCATGTTCTTATGATAGTTAACTTTGCAACCTTTCATTTTTTCCACATATTTTTAAGGCATTTGGAATCCATCCTTCATTTCCACCGCAATGCACAATAATAAGTCTGGATCCTTTGTTTACAGGCATTGTTGGCATACAAATGTTTGACCCATCAGTCCATCCTTTCTTAAAAGTGTCGTGTGTATCATACCAAGTTTCGTCCAAATAAACTATTGGATGGTTCTCTTCTCTATACTTAGTTACTTGTTCCAAGTATGTATACCGCATATCCACTATTCTTCTGCTTTCCATGACTGTTTGACGTTTATTAATCGTTTTGAATTTGAATCCCAAATTTTTATTCCAGTTTTCAATAGTAGTCATTTACATTACGGTCGGCATTTGTCAATTTATTTCTTATTATTTCAATCGTAGGTTACCCATTACTTTTGTAACAGTCATATATGGTGGTTTTTGATAATTTTATTACAGACACATCTAAAGTTTTGACCAATTCCTTATCAGATCGCTTCTTGCGTTTATAAGGCCCATTCTTGTTTCTTTTACGTATATTTGACAGGGGAACTTCTGTTAAATCAGATACTGCTTGCATTAATTCTGTTTCTTCATCGAAACCAAACTTTTCCCGTAGATTCTTATATACATTGAAACATATTTCCTGTGCTTCCAATTTTAAATGTCGTCAGTTCCATCACCATTATTAAATTTTCGTCGTTGTAACACACAATATTTTGGACCGAACTCGATATTTCCCAATGACTAAACATTGTAAATATTTATTTTCACCTAAAAATATAATATCTATACTTACCCAAATTCCTCAGAAAATACTACACTCTTTCTTGATGTCAGACTACCAAGTAAAAAGTGGACACCTGTGCTCGTATAAAAAAGGCACACACAGATATTAGTTAAAGTTCAGTCAAAGATGTGAATAATAAGTTATTTGGAATTTTTATTTCTAATTATAATCTTTATAAAACGAGATATAAGGTAGTATTAATTGTCTGGTGTTATGTTTAAGATGTTTTTAAATATAAATAGGTTAATATTGTTTAAAGCAATATATTTTGTTTTATACATTAACGCTAAGTAACTTAAAAAGTAGGATGGCGCTCCATAATTGCGGGTTAAAAATAATCGTTACACAGTCGATAAATGTATTTAATAATTACAAAATTAGTAAATACATTTTAACGATTATTAGTTGAAATTATGATATTAAATGAATTTATCGTCAACTGAACATTTTAAATTATAATATTGACTGGACTATGAAAATATCCTCTATTCCAGTGAAATGAAAAGCCGCAAGCTTAAAGTTTGCACTATATCTTTTAAGCCGACTATACTACATCTTTACATGAAGCTAGAACGTGCTAATGAGAGCAACATAAACAAACTTGTTGTCAAAGAGAAGTAATATAGCAAAATGAAATATTAAAATGAGACATTGACTTTGAATTTTCACAAATAGGGATAAGATTTTAGACAGGTGGGTCAAAAAACGGTACAATAAATGGGAACAGGGTCAAGATCATTTGAATTAGTATAAAGTCTCCGTCTATTCTTATTTGTTTACAAGAAGTAAACGACACGATAATAAAAATACGAGAAAAATTAACCTGTACAAAAATAGGACCAAAACAGAGGGAAATAGAAAACTGTGATGCTAGACAGCATATTCTTGAAGGAAAATAAAAAATATAACAAAATAAAAAAGCAATAAACAAAGAAATCTCGTGAGCCAAAACCCAAAATAGAGCAACAGTAAATACGAATAATATATTGAAAATAAATTTGAAACAACATGAGGAAAATAGGATAGTCAAGAAAGACCTGAAAGGATCAGTAATAGAAAATGAATGCCAAAAAAAATATCCGGAATGCGCAAAATAGATTGTAGATAATAGTAAAGGAATATAAAAAGAAAACTAATTTTCGCTGGATGTACAGTGAAATAAATTGGTTCTAAAATACTATATGTAATAATTTCTGCAGATAATAACCAGGAGTATTTTCTAGATCGGAATATTTAGCAATTTATATGTAACATATATCATTTATTCAAATAAAATTTGAAAGATATTTGCCAAAACCTATTTTCTTGACCAAAACTAACAAATCAGTTCTTTTCTAGTCTTTCAAAAAAGGTGGATATTTTCAATGTGGTTTTCTAAGATGGTTATGTCATTTTTAATATGATTTATAATCTTAGGTGCAAATTGTCTCCCTGAAGATAAAGTGAACACGATAAATACTATTTTCTGCAACATCGCTGACATTGAAAAACAATTCTACGTTTTGGATCCGCATCAAAGCTGTAAAAGCTTTAATCTACAATATCTCGCGATTAAAATTGTTGTTGGTAACCCATTCACCGTCCTTGGTGACAATGTGCTTCAAAAACGGATAGTTCTCTAAATCAGGCGTCCCACGATCAAATAGTTTGTTAAACTTGACTAATCAAACAGAACTGATGACGTAGAATTTTGACAGTTTGACGTAGCCTCAAATTTGAGAGTTACACGACCAATATTTTTGCTTCAAATTTCTTGACGGTTATAATTCAATTTAAATGTTCTCTAATCGAATGCACATTTATTATGAAGTTGGATTTTAAGTTAAAAATAAACAGTTTTAAACATTAAAATTATTTTTTCTGCATCTGTGGCTCTGAACAATATTCTATCATAGAATTGTTACTTGTATATACTTCGGGGATGTATCGTGCAAACAAACCCAAATTTCCCCAAAAATAATCAAAAATTTAGTATATCTGGATTTATTGGACCCTCTGTACTCGCTCTAGTCAACTAAAAATCAATAGGGTACATCTGTGAGACACCTTGAACAATATTCAATCATAAAATTGATCAATCGTATACTCTCTGAAAGCTGTATCGTGCTAACAAACTGAAAATTCTCCAAAAAATGACAAAAATTTGGTACTTCACCCATGGTACTGGCTTTAGTGAGCTGAATATCAATAGGGTTCATCTCTGTGACGCTCTGAATAAAATCCAGTCATAAAATTGGTGACTTGTTGCACTCCGGAGGCTGTATCGTGCTAACAAACTGAAAGTTCTCCAAAAATGATAAAAATATCGTACTTAAAGTACTGTAGCACCTGTTGTATTTGCTCTGGTGAGCTGAAAATGAATAGGGTTCATCAGTCAAATGTCCTGAATAATATTAAATCTTAAAATTGGGGACTTGTTGAACTCCGGAGGCTGTATCGTACTAACAAACTGAAATTTCTCAAAAAATGACAGTGTCGTACTTCAAGTACCATAGCACCCGTTGTACAGGCTCTGGTGAGCTGAAAATCAATAGGGTCCATCTGTGACATGTCCTTAACAATATTCAATCATAAAATTGGTGACTTATTGCACTCCGGAGGCTGTATCGTGCTAACAAGACATGTAAGGAAATGTGGCCGTCGACAACGACGACGACGACAACATACACACAGGATTTTTACTTTTCTTTATGCGAGAAAAGTATTGGTTTACCTCAAAAAAAATTGAAATTTTGAAAATTTTTGAGTTATTTTTAAGTTTTCCATCAACAACAACACGAAAAAATGGTTTTTACAAAAAAAATCCTGTGTGTATGTCGTCGTCGTTGTCGTCGGCCACTTTTGCTTATACGTCTTGTTAGCAAGATGCAGCCTCCGTAGAGCAATAAGTCAGCAATTTTATGATTTATGATGTCACACACGAACCCTATTGATTTTCAATTCACCAGAGCCAGTACAACGGGTGCTATGGTACTTGAAGTACGACATTTTGTCATTTTTTGAGAAATTTCAGTTTGTTAGCACCATACAGCCTCCGGAGTTCAACAAGTCACCAATTTTATGATTGAATATTATTCAGGACATCACACTGATGAACCTTATTGATTTTCAGCTCACCAGAGCCAATACAACAGGTGCTACACTACTTTAAGTACGATATTTTTGACATTTTTGGAGAAGTTTCAGTTTGTTAGCACGATACAGCCTCCGGAGTATATACAAGTGAACAATTTTATGATTGGATATTATTCAGAGCGTCTCAAAGATGAACCCTATTGATATTCAGCTCACTAAAGCCAGTACAACGAGTGCTATGGTACTTGGAATACCAAATTTTTGTCATTTTTTGGAGAATTTTCAGTTTGTTAGCACGATACAGCCTCCAGAGAGTATACGATTGATCAATTTTATGATTGAATATTGTTCAAGGTGTCTCACAGATGTACCCCATTGATTTTCAGTTGACTAGAGCGAGTACATCGGGTTCTATAAATCCAGATATACTAAATTTTTGTTTATTTTTGGGGAAATTTCGGTTTGTTAACACGATACAGCCTCCAGAGAGTATACGATTGATCAATTTTATGATAGAATATTGTTCAGGGCCACAGATGCGGAAAAGTTTCAATCTTTAAAACCGTTTATTTTTCTAAAAACCGTTTTTTCGTGTTGTTGATAGAAAACGTAAAAATAACTCAAAATTTTTTTTCAAAATTCCAACTTTGTTTGGGGTAAACCAATACTTTTCTCGCATATAGATAGGTTGGGCGGAAAAGTAACAATAATTGCTCTCACGAGCCGTAGGAATGATTTTAGCATACAAAGCTGGAAGCATACAGAAGAAAAGACGGATAATTTGGAGCAAATCTTGGTTTCTTCGGCGATATGAGGGCAATAATAATGTCTTAGCAATGGTTCGAAATGAGCTCCAAGATGAAGAGCCACAAAGCAACAAAAATTATAATAAATAATAAAACTAGGATAGCTTTATAGTTTATAGCACATAGACGTAGCACGTACTTTCTAGCACGTAGTACATCTTCTTCATCAAAATTGCTGTATCGAAATTTTGCAAACCAGTTTTGGCGATGTTGTTCTGTCAATATATTTTTTCTTATAATAAAAAACTTATATATGCTGTTTTTCACTTCCACAAACTAATCTTGCTGTATTAGTCAAATTATGTAACGATTATGCGCCTTAAATTTAGTCTTTTAATGGAAAAAACGAAATTACTTTCCGAACACTTCAATATTTAGCTAATAATAACTTAAACATTACTTTATGAACGCACTATATCCACAATACCAAAATTAACTACAACAATTAAATTACAATCCAAACGTTGTTTGTTGTTACTATTAAGTATGTTAAGAAAAGAGACACTACAATTCTGAGTATCATCCTTCGGAATAAGTTCAAATTAACTTTGTATCTCATATCATATCAGTTTGAAAAATGTAATTCTTTAAGCGAAAATTAGTCAAAAATTTGTATAATCCGACATGTATTTAGATCAAACTTACTTAACATACAAGTCGCCGGCTTATTTGCTAGCAATCTAACTGTTAACGCCATTAACGGAAGCGGCACAAGGTTTTTATTGTCTACCCGGAGATTCTCCGGATTACTCGTCTTGGATTCTGCTTGGATATTACTATTTGCTGGCGCCTCTGTATTCGTTAATGTTCATTTTGCTCTCGCAACTAGCATCGACAGACCAATCCAACGATGTTTGTAAACGTTAACAATATCTGACACACTTATCTTGTGATTGCAGAACATTAATTCGCTTTACTGGTTGAATATAAAAATTTAAATAATTATATTTGTCACTAGGTTACGATATGTTGATATTAGGAACTAGTCAGACGATATTTATGAAAATTTGTACACATATCTAGGCAAATTTAACCAAAATATTTTGACAGATATGCTACTTCTGGTTATAATGGATGTACTCCGAATTAAAGTAGATTTCAGGAAAACTGTAACTGGATAATAAATAGCGAGAAGAGTTTGGGGAAGAAAGATCTGTAACAGTCCAGATATTCATATTAAGGGATATTCAGGTGGAGAGTAATTAATATAATGAAGATATAATTGAGAACTTAATTCCGAACAATCGTATGATACCTATAGATAGGGTTAATGGGAATCACCTAAAGTATTGAAAAAAATGAGGTGAGTTGGTAAACATTGTAAAGATAACAAAAACCGAGCCTAACAAAAGATGTTGTAAGTATTCTAGGAAATTTACCAAAAAATCCTAAATATTGCAAAACGTCTAAAGGGGTATGGGATCAATTGGAATCTAATTATGAAGATAAACGGTTACTTTACTAAGAAAACTGTTTAAAATGTCGCTAGCTAACTTTGAAAGTTTGGAAAAATACTTGAAAGAAATTGAAGTTCTTTGTCAAGGTCTATCAGAAATCGGTACTGAATTAGATCAATTCATTGGTGTCATAATGCTCAGTGAACTAAGCGAAGAATACGAACCTATGATAATGGCACTAGAAAACTCAGGACAGAAAATTACTAGAGACAAGATTAGAAGCATCGTTCTGCAAAGGGATTTCAAGCCGGACGTACAGGATAGCGCCCTTTTTCTGGAATTAAAATGTAGTACATCAACTTATTCTAAAGGAAAATTTAAGGGAAAATGCTATAAATGTTGCGAATTAGGCCATATAAAACAGTGTGATAAATAATCACAAGCTTATAAGTCACAATGCCCTGCTTGTGACAAAAAGAACAAGCAACCCCCTTTAAAGGCTTCTAGGGTTCTAATAACAGCTCTGTCTAGTGTCACATCTAAGAATACTGAATGGTTTATAGAAATTGGAGCTTCTGCTATCATGTACCATCAAAAGGAATGGTTTAAAAAACTAGTTGATTGTGATCATGAAATTGGAGAGCTATTGACATGAATCAGCAATTGTTTGAACTTATTATCGGTGAGTGAAATGACTAACAAAGGAGTCAAGTTACGTTCAGCAAAGATAGATGTGCCATCTTTAATCAAAGAGTAGCTTCTGGTTTTAAGTGTAAAGATGGAATTTCTAATTTTGAGGCAAATAATGTAAAAGAAGTAAAGTAGTGAATGTGGTACCTGAACGAAAATGACCATCATTGCAGAAAAGCCATGCATCTTATACGTGCATTGGCTGATGCTGTGGAATTTGGAATTTCTGACTCTGAACCATGTGTTTCTTGCATCAAAGGCAAACAAACTAGGTTGCCATTTATGAATGTGGGTACACAAGCCATACAGAAGATGAAGATAGTTTACTCTTGAGGAGCATCTAACGATGTCTTGACTTTTACGGATTACTTTACTAGTACAAGTATGAAGTTTTTAATAACTTTTGTAAATTCAAAGCTATGGTAGAAAATCGGTGAGGTGACAAAATAGAAATTAAAAAGTATCTTGTAACTCATGGCATAATATATCAGACGACTCTACCGTAACTGAAAGGGTTAACCGAACGTTCATGGAAAAAGCTAGAACATTTCTGGAAGAAAGTTAGTTGTCAAGGTGTTACTGGGCTAAGGCTACTACAGTAAACTACCTGAAAACTCGTACCCTACGCTTGCGGTGAAAAATAAGTTTCCAGAAGAAGCATAGACTGGGAGAAAAGTAAATCTATCTCACATAAGAATTTTTGCAAGCCCAGCATTTGTGGATATTCCTGCTGCTAAAAGAAAAAAGTCAAAAATATAACTTTGTTGGATACTGTGATAATCGAGTAGAATACAAATTGATCGTCTCTAAAAATCCCCACTGCTTGAATATTGCTAGGGATGTGGTATTTATGGAAGGAAAATATTGAAATACGAAAAATTACACAAATGGGGAGAATAGAATGAATATGTAACACCTAATAACATGAGAGGAAACGAATGTCAAGAAAACTCTGAAAGACAGATCAGTGAGAATGAAGAAGGAAAAGAAGATATTACTGATGAAAAAAATGCGAAATCAGAAGATCAAACAAAGGATTACTCTCAAAATGACAAAACCAAAAAGGAAAGGGAAGGGAAATTAAGCTACCTTCGAAATTATGCTAACACTTAGTGAAGATGCTAAGGGACCAGGCAAAGGCAAATGGAATTAAGCCATACATGAGGAATTAAAGCATTAGAAGATAACAATAAATGGAAACTGGTAAATAAAGAAGTAAATAACAAAAAGATCATTTCTAATAAATGGATTTCTTAAGTCAAAGATGATGGACGTTACCGTGCTCAGCTAGTAGATAGAGTATATGAACAGAAAGAAGGATTGGACAACAAAGAAACTTTAGTTCTGTAATAAATGTGAGTCCTTTAAGACTTCTTATTGCCCTTGGTGCACAAAGAAGAAAATATGCATTTAAGTTTTTTGATGTCAAAACTGCGTTCCTTGATGGAGTTCTCAGAGAACAGGTATACATGTAGTTACCAGAGGGATACAATGGGAAAGGCAACGTTCGTCTTTTACGAAAAGCGTTTTATGGATTAAAACAGGCACCTCATAATGTGGAACAAAAAGCTTACTAATTTTCTGAAGAGAAAAGGTATGTATCATCTCAGTATCGATAATTGCATTTATGAAAATAGTGAAGGAACTCTATTTCATGGAATTCATGTTGATGAAGGGATTGTTCTTGGTCAGGTGAAAATGAAGTTAGGCTGTTATGATGTTTGGAAAAATAATTTCCTTTATCATCTAAAGATCTCCCTGCAACGTTTATTGATCTTGAAATAAACAAGTGTAGTGAAAAAGTCAATATACCCCAGCTCAACTATATCAACTCAATGTTGGAAAATTATGGCATGTCTCAAATTAGGCGTTCACATACCCCAATGTACAAAGGCACAGATGATAAAAGTAGCTCTATGAAAAACCAGAACTTTTCCTACAGAGAACCTGTGGGAACACAGGATATGCAAGTCGGCATCTGGAGGAACCATAGAATCAGGATGTTAATGTTGTCGAGGAAACAATAAAATAACTTTCTACATATAGGAACGAAGAGATCAGCTACAGCACCACGAATGGTGAAGATTTTGAGCTTTTGGGATTCAGCGATTCAGATCTATGCTGGTGACACTGAATGCAGGAAGAGTACAACTGGATACATGATTTTTTATGCTGGTGGACTAGTGCCATGTTGTTCCAGAAAGCAGCCCATAGCCTCTCTTTCAACCACTGAGGCTGAATATATTGTTGCTGCAGAGTGCTGTGAGGAACTAATGTTTTTAAAAGGTCTGCTTGAGGAATTGGTGGACAAAACAGTGAGTGTAACTTTTATACTTGATAATCGAAGTTCAATTAATCTAACATCAAATGGTAATTTTGGAAAAGGGGCAAGCATATTGATCTTCGCCATCATTTTATTAATGAAAAAGTGCCAGAAGGTTTACTTGAACTAAAATATTGTCCTACAACTGCACAAGTTGGTGATTTACTGCCAAAACCCTTATATAAACCAAAGCTAAATGACTATCTTTAACTGACGTTTCTGTATTGACGTTCAAAATGCTGAAATTAAGGGGTAAGTTGAGAAAATTAAGCTATATGTCTAATTTTCTTATTTTAAAATGTGTTGGTTAAACTGAGCGGCAACACTGCTCACTGATTACTATGAACAGTACATGTTTTGTTTTCGTTTTGTTTTCGTTTTGTTTGCTTTGTTTAAGTTTTGTTGTAGATTTCTTTTAGTTATAGTTTTGTTTTAGTTTCAGTTTCAGTTTCAGTTTCAGTTTCAGTTTTAGTTTTAGTTTTAGTTTTAGTTTTCGTTTTCGTTTTCGTTTTCGTTTTCGTTTTCGTTTTCGTTTTCGATTTCGTTTTCGTTTTCGTTTTCGTTTTCGTTTTCGTTTTCGTTTTCGTTTTCGTTTTCGTTTTCGTTTTCGTTTTCGTTTTCGTTTTCGTTTTCGTTTTCGTTTTCGTTTTCGTTTTCGTTTTCGTTTTCGTTTTCGTTTTCGTTTTCGTTTTCGTTTTCGTTTTCGTTTTCGTTTTCGTTTTCGTTTTCGTTTTCGTTTTCGTTTTCGTTTTCGTTTTCGTTTTCGTTTTCGTTTTCGTATTCGTTTTCGTTTTCGTTTTCGTTTTCGTTTTCGTTTTCGTTTTCGTTTTCGTTTTCGTTTTCGTTTTCGTTTTCGTTTTCGTTTTCGTTTTCGTTTTCGTTTTCGTTTTCGTTTTCGTTTTCGTTTTGGTTTTGGTTTTGGTTTTAGTCTTAGTTTTAGTTTTAGTTTCAGCTTTAGTTTCAGCTTTAGCTTTAGCTTTAGCTTTAGCTTTAGCTTTAGCTTTAGTTTAGTCATTCAATAGAAGTATTAAAAATTAACACGTCAATTAATTTTTCCCGTGCATAAATTCAACAGTTATGGAGATAACACATGGATACAAATGAATGTTGCTCATTTATTTCATGTAAAATTTCTATTTGTACTGAAGATTAAGAAAAAACCACACACTTCTAGTTGAGAAGCAGCCCTAATATAATTAACAATTCATACGTTTTTTTAACAATAAAAGAAAAGAAAATGCTTCCCTATAAAATTATAACTCAAGTGCTTTTAGAAGACGAGTTTGTGAACAAATTGTTGGACAACAAAGTGATACAAATTAGAATATGTTTTATTTTATAATTAATGCACCGTAATACTCCGCGATCACAACTACTAACCACCGAAATGACAGCTACTGTTCAAGATATGGGAGAACAAGATTACACAATACTGAAAAAACTTAACATTTGGACAAGAATAGGTAGAAATCATACCATTGGTCCCTTTTCATTTATAAAAAATTTGAATAGTAATGATATTCTGATCCAACATATCAACAAAATTTAGCCATGGTTTATTACCAAATGTCCAGCAGCACCTCCAACGAACATTTCCAAATGGATGGAGATGGGAGGCGAGGATCAATGGAATGGCCAGCATGATCTAATCTGTCATTATTAGATTTCTTCTTATGAGGATATGTTATAAGGTTTGTATAAAAAAACTAAAGAAGAAGAATAATGCTTGCGATTAGAACAGCCACGCTCAGATGTTGAGTAACGTTAGATGAAATGATAATTAATATATTTATTATCAATATGTTGCCAACACGTTCACGGCGGGCATTTTTCCCATTATTAAGGAATAAACAGTTTTAAGTTTTTGAGTACGCTGTATTAAATTTCTGAATAGTAAATGTTTTCTTAAGAATAGAAATAATATTACAACCGTCGATTTGACGAAATTTCCAACGCCGCTTGCTTTTCAAACTGACCTATAACGTCGGTTACTAACGTCGGCTGAACTCGCGACTATAACGGATATTTTACTTTTTGTTACCGACAATTTACATCGGTTATGGGTTTGTTTGGATTCTGTATGCAGATTCAGATGAGGAACAACAAAGGAGCCACGAGTTTCCTGTCTCTCGCTCTCTCGCATAAAATCATCGTGCAGTCATTCATACCGAACGCCAAATCAAATTTAATCGGCGAATGAAAGGAACGGGACCAACTCCAACTTTTTAATATCATTTTTATCTTAATAAAAAGGTATCTCATAATTGTTCATCAATGTAACGTTCTAGAATAATGAAATTTTACATCTTTCAGCTACTTTTCAGTCGAAATTACCGTGTAAATCATAATACAAAATAATTTAGACGTAATCTGGCTGGTTAACAGTCAATAACAAGTAAAGAGGCACTAATAACCAACGTGTTCAATACGATATTGGAAGGATGGACCGCCAGAGCACCCACCCTTATACTCCATAACCAATGTTGTACACTAGCTATGAATAATTGTAAATAGAGATATTTTAAACTAACGTTTATCGAGAATAAATTAACTCCTATATAAAATGTGTCGTTTTGTCATTTTCACAACGATAAAAAAGGTGCATCCATTTTTATCGCCGATTAAAACGCATGTTCCTCATAACTAGACTACATCTAGTACGCTTACATCACTTTTATGTCTGTCCTGTCAGTTATAATTATCAAGTATGGTTGATACTTGATACTGAAACATACATAGTCGTTATGGTGAAGTTTCGACTCAACAAACAACAAAAAATATAGAAAAATAAATTCCGCAATTCACAAAAACACTAGAGTGTCAATATGGAAACAATCATGAAATGTAATGACGGCAATTAAATTACCGATAATTACTTTTAACTCATGTATAGTCCAGTCAAATTGTCGGACAAAATGGATTAAATAAGCATAAGCATAAATTATGTAGTGTTTTAAATGAAACTCACGGTCTCTAGTTAATTCCACAATATAATAAAAGTTATTGGAAATTCTAAAAAATTGACATTTGTTTCAATAAATCAGTATCATCGTCAGAATGACAGAAGTTACATTTCATTTGATGCCTACCTGATGTTAGTAGTTATTTTTGGCTAGACCAAGAAGTGGCCTACCTTGTGATTAACTTAATATATGTTAATAGAATAAAGAAGAAGATGTGATATTACAAATATTGACGCTTAGATATTATTAGCCCTATGGTGATATCCTGGATATCATTTTCCAATTAAGATCAGTATAACTGTGCAATGATATAAGAAACCAGGAAAACTATATCTGCTAATATTTACAATTATCACTTAAGAAGACAGTTTATTAGTGGAGAACTCCCTAGATTTAACTGTTCATTGACAACTTCATATTGTGGGTTTCCTTAATGTCTTATAATTTCCAATTCTTCAAGGAAATCCTGTTCTTGTTTCTTTTGACAAATATGCAGCACTTCTAGTTTCGTGTTAGGTGTCAATGAATGATTGGAATCAAGTAGATGTTTTGCGTAGTGGGATTTATCTGCTGCATATTTGTGAAAAGAAACAAGAACTGGATTTCCTTGAAGAATTAGAAATTAGAAGACATTTAAGAAACCCACAATATGAAGTTGTCAATGAACAGTTAAATCTAGGGAGTTCTCCACTAATAAACTGTCTTCTTAAGTGATAATTGTAAAGATCAGCAGATATAGTTTTCCTGGTTTTCTATATCATTGCACAGTTATACTGATCTTAATTGGAAAATGATATCCAGGATATCACCATAGGGCTAATAATATCTAAGCGTCAATATTTGTAATATCACATCTTCTTCTTTTTTCTATAAACATATATTAAGTCAATAACAAGTTAGGTCACTTCTTGGTCTAGCCAAAAATAACTACTAACATCAGGTAGGCATCAAATGAAATGTAACTTCTGTCATTCTGACGGTGATACTGATTTATCGAAACAATTGTCAATTCTTTAGAATTTTCAATAACTTTTATTATATTGTGGAATTAACTAGAAACCGTGAGTTTGATTTAAAACACTATTATGAGCAGATTCCACGAAGTAAGGGTCCAGACAGTTAATTTCATCAAATTATGTAGTTTCGGGATTATTAGGGATTGATAGAGAAAAGGTTTTAGACAAAAGTTGTTCGTAATTGAAAGATCGACAAACAATTAGGAAAATTTCATAGAAGATGAGGAGGAAATGGCGAAAAATAAAAAAATATGGAGAAGAAAAGGAAAATTTTTGCTTTCTAAAGTAATAACTTGAACAATATTGATGTTAAAAATGAAAGTTACATATAAAAAGGTGGTAAATTTAATTTGGGAGAGAACGCGTTTTCATATAGAGGGTCCCAGGTGACATTCGAAGAACTCACAGCAGAAATTTGTGTTCAGAATGCACCGCTCTATCGATCCCTAACAATCCCCAAACTACATAATTCAATGTTTATGCATTTCACAGTTTGACTGGACTATTAATACCGAAAAATAGACACACTAATTATAAATACAACAACATATTTCTAATACAGAACTAGACCTGCTTCATGACAACATTGCCACAAAAATCTAGGTATATTCACAAGCTTACGACACTACACGAATTGTCGGAAATAACTCCGTTACAAGAAGTAGCAGATATATTAAAGGATGCGGCCTATAATATGAAAAAGAGGATTGGGAAAGAGAATTCAACTGCTGCGATATTTCTAAAAAATACTTCAGTGAGTACAATACTGGGTGTCCCAGAAGTTTCTGACCCATTTTAAGTGCAAAAATCTCGGTACCTAGAAAGGAGGTGCATGCGGTTTTCGATGAACAATATGAAATATTATATAGGGTGTTTTTAAAAACTTGCATTTTTCAAATGCAAATATCGTCTACTTTTTATTGAAACACCCTATATATTTTTATTCTACCTGAAAATTCAACTCTTTTCCTTTCCGAAATTGTATAATTTGTTGATGTTTAGATGAGAAATGAGTAAGTTATTTGGTTTTTAATGATGATTGTTTATTAGAAAAAAATGTCTGACACATAGGTTTTAAATAAAAACAACTACAAAATTTGTCTGCTGACTAATGCCTACGTTTAAAGAAAATTATACTGAATGTTTTTGAAATAATCAGGACTTATCATTAGATATAACTAAAACAACTAAGCAAACTTGAAAGGTGAGATTTTTGCAGTTAAAATGGGTCAGAAACTTCTAGGACACTCAGTATTAAATTTGATCCTTTTACCCTCATAATTTTTAAAGAAGCTCGTGATGCGAGAAATAGTAAACGGAAAGAATTACAAGCTATTTCAGAGAAAAGGAAAGTATGTTCTGTAGCATTGAATAAGTATTTATTATTGTAACAATAACCAATTCACTTTTAATTTTTATGGTTCCAAATAATTCAATTTTTCCGCAGTTGTGTCTAATAAGTACTTACTTATTGTCATTTTTTCAAATAAACATTAATTATCGTCATTTCTATATTTCCCTATGAAAATAATTGTAAATTCATGTGCACTTTTTATAGAAACAATATTCAAACATATACTGTCACAAATAAAACGTAAGATTAGTCAAGCAACTCAATATACACGATCTGATATTTACATATGATTTAATAAAATTGGTGGGCGTAGGAAAAATATTGTACATTACTTGTGCGAAAGTGACTTTTCACTTTCGTGGGATTATCGCACTCGGCTTACAACTCGTACTACAATATTCAACACTCGTGTGAAAAGTGTCACTTTCCGCACTCGTAATGTAATATATTATTTTTGCACTAGTGCGTAAAATAAAACTCTACACGTTATTGAAAACAAGTAAAATTTTTTAAAAATTGTACATAGCAACAAAATATAACGTTTTATTTTATATTACCTCCTTCTTAGACAAGTAAATTATGATTGCGTATATATTTAATGTCATGCGAATTAATTAAGAAAGTTTTTTGGCCGTTGTACATTTTGGATATTGAAAGAGATTTCAATGTGAGTTTTAATCGTTTGAATAACACTATTTTATATAAAATTTTGCGTAGTTCATGAAAATGATTTTGGGTTTTAAGAGAACATCAAAGTTTTTGCAAAAAGTCGCCCGTCCCAAAAATCTAATTTGCTCGTAATATGGGGTACCTACCAATTCTTAATTTGGGGTACCCCATATTAGGAGACTATTTTCTTTTCGTGTAATATCGACATATTTTTCCAGATGCCGAAAAAAGGTAAGTGTGGAAGAAAGCATATAAGGATTTCAGCTATGTGTAATAAACACAAAATATGACAAAGGAAATTTTAAGGACACCCTATATAGATATAATTTTCTTGATAATAAAATAAGTCAAATCTAATTAATATAAAAACAATTGTTGACCTACACCAGAAAAGAATGTATACAAACAATTTTAAACAACCGACAAGGTCAATAGCAAAACACACGATGTTTGTTTATCAAAAATATAGACAAACCTTGCAACTTAGTATAAAGAAATCGAAAATTAACCTTTAATTTTCGAAAATAAAAAACTTGAGACAAGGGCAAAAACCTCAAAGACTTCTAAAATAAATAGCAGAAAATTTGGTAACGGAGGCAGTGAGGTAGTAACCCTCATAGAGTGGCCAGGTACTGTAAGGCCTGACACTTCGACGGCCCTACGTCAACAGTGATATTGTGTAGTTGTGACTTGTGATATTTCAAAAACGTAAGTTTTTTTTTCTGTGTCATATAATTATTTTTTTGGAACAAATACCGTATTGACATTTTATTTGATTTGACTGGGGGTCCAAAAGATACATTTTCTGGTCATATTAAGTGCACTATTGACATTTGAGCCCCTCACCTAACATATTTAGGAAATAGTACGACTTGAAATCGATATAATTTAAAAATTATACAAGGATATTCAACTGTAAGAGATATCGTATTTATACCTTCAGATTTCGAAAGTTTTGATAATTATTTTCTTATATTGTACAGGATATTCATATGTAAGAAAATATCGTATTTATACCTTCAGATTTCGAAAGTTTTGTTTTGATAATTATTTTCCTATATTGTACAGGATATTCAACTGTAAGAGATATAGTATTTACACCTTCAGATATCTTTCTTTTATGTCATAATCAGGAAAGACTACTTTCAGAATTTTGGAAGACTTTTTCCCTAATTAACTCTAGTGTATCATACCGGGACATTCTCCCTCCAGTAACTTTTATTTTGACCAAACCAGGGCTGAATTACTGGATTTAATTAATTACTGTTTGTAGTATATATGTACATATTTATCCACCCAGTCTGTTTCCTTTATCAACAACCCCTACCCTCGAACCAGCAAATTTGAACGGGTTGACGCAACCTGCCTTAGAACTCAGGCTTGGCACATTGTATAAGCCCAAGAGGCCCCACGGAGACCTTGTCCGCTCGTGCCAGGAAACCACCTCCACCGGGGTTACCCACTGGGGGATTCCTGGCTCTAAATTTGTATCGTTAGGCTCTGGTGACAGCACGCTGCAAAAATTTCAAGGATAAGAGTACATAATAGGACCCTTTAGGTCATTACAATTAAAAAAAAAGGAATAATACCGATTCATATACCAGGGAATAAATAACCGGTTTAATGGAGTGGATTAAGCGATTTATTATTAGCTGTTGATAAGGTCAAATGGGTTACAAAAAGAGTGCGATGACCCACGATGTACCCCAAAAGACCTTACTTAAAAATGGAGGGAAACCCTGAAGACATGGTAAGATCTTCGCTAGGGCGGAAAATTGTCTTCTCACAAGAAATGGAGTCATCGCTCGCAAATCACTGCTTAGAAATTGAAAGAAAATTTTTGGTATCACACAAAAAGATTGACATACAGTTTATGCAAAGCTAATAAATATAAAAAACCATTTAGCGTAGTCAAAAAATGTGCTGGAGAGAAATGGTTTTCCAGATTTATTGAAAGCCACAAGGAATTATCATTATTTAAGCCTCAAGGTATATCACATGCGCGGATTAAAGAGAGAAAATGTTGCATCACTTTTATATGTGTATGAGTCACTTCTCGATAAAATAAATCAAAATCCAGCAAGGATTTTCAACTGTGACGAAACTGGCCATATCACAGGAAAACCCCAAATTGGTGTAATTACTTCCGCCGAGCGACAGTTAGGTGTTTTAGTGTCACACGCCGCCCTTTTTAATCTTCCCACGTAAAAATATGAAAATGTTATTTATGAATACCACTCCACCAGGGTTCTATGTGCTATTCAAAAGTCTCCTCCCCCCCTCGTATCTTTTGAACGGCTACACTTACATTAATAAAATTTGGAGGGTGAAAATAAAGTGTTTTAAACTTCTCTACGAATGGTGACAGGTGACGTAATAGTAACAGATGACGTCACAGTGCCACTCTGGCCAATAATTTTAAATAGGACCTTATGGCTAGTGATATCTCGTTTGAAAGGCATTGACATTGGCTACATAGCCATATTAATTTTGTTTGGGTTTAAATTAATTTTGACGGATAAATTAAACAAATACCAAAATTATTGAAATTATTTTTTTAAATTTAATTAATCAAATATCAACAATGGATTCTTATAGCAAGTGTTCGAAATGTGCTCCGTCTACTTCCTGACAGTAATAC
Source organism: Galeruca laticollis (assembly GCA_963921935.1). Taxonomy (NCBI): domain Eukaryota; kingdom Metazoa; phylum Arthropoda; class Insecta; order Coleoptera; family Chrysomelidae; genus Galeruca; species Galeruca laticollis. The sequence goes on from OY998175.1 coordinate 35,630,985, forward strand.
ATCGGCCGGCGAGGTCCTATAAAATGGCCACCTCCGTCACCAGATCTGACACCATTAAGTTTTCTTCTATGGGGGTATTTGAAATCCAAGGTTTATACTACGGCACCAGATAGCATTGGCGTTATGAAAAGAAGAATTACTGAAGAATGCAATGCTATTTTAGCTGACACATTCGAACGAGTACGACAAGAGTTTACTAATAGGATGTATTGCTGTCAGGAAGTAGACGGAGCACATTTCGAACACTTGCTATAAGAATCCATTGTTGATATTTGATTAACTAAATTTAAAAAAATAATTTCAATAATTTTGGTATTTGTTTAATTTATCCGTCAAAATTAATTTAAACCCAAACAAAATTTATATGGCTATGTACCCAATGTCAATGCCTTTCAAACGAGATATCACTAGCCATAAGGTCCTATTTAAAATTATAGGGCAGAGTGGCACTGTGACGTCATATATTACTATTACGTCACCTGTCACCATTCGTAGAGAAGTTTACAACACTTTATTTTCACCCTCCAAATTCTATTAATGTAAGTGTAGCCGTTCAAATTATACGAGGGGGGGAGAGGAGTTTTGAATAGCACTGTATAAATATGCAACAAGAGATATTTGTAGAATGGCTTCCTCATTAATATAACAAGACCCAGTACTGACGATCCAGTAGTTTTAATGCTTAACGGTCATTACTTCCACACGAACAATTTAGAAGTCATAACAGTGGCACGAGTAAACCATGTTCACATAATATGCTTTCCACCACATTCGACACATCGGATGCAATCATTGCACAGCATTTATGTCACCGTTCAAAACCTATTACATGCAGGAAATCACAAACTAGCTTATGATTAATCCAGGACGTGTGGTATCGGAAAGGGAAAGCCTACATAAAAGTTGCCACGATGGATACGGCCATTAATTTAGAAAAACTGAAATGTTTCCCCCTGATAGAAACGTATTGAAAGAATATGATTTTGTGGAAGAAATGCATGAGACAATTAATGAAGAAAGAAAAGAAACAGAAACAGTGCATATACTATAAGTGCGATTCAGAACTATCTGAAAAAACACACAATATGTAGAGGAAGGTTGCCAATACTGTACCGGCTCCTGAATAGTAAATCTCAGCGACGTCTCGGTAATTGCCTAACAAACCACTTCACTAACAACCAATAACACAACAACAGTAGTCGTCTAGATGCTTGCATCAGCAGCAACATAGGTGAAAGAATATGTATAGTGTTTTGAATGTTATTTTTTCACTTTAAATGTAAGTATCCTCTTATTTTGCTATCAAGAAACTAATATCCTGTGATATGTCGTTTAAGAGAGCATAGTTCTGGCTGCTTAAAAGTGTGCTTGTTGTGTTTATTGTCGAAAGGTTAGGATAAAAATCTTAGGTTAGAAAAATAAATGTATCAGTTTCCTATATCGTACTTCTTTCATGTTATCTAAATCGTACCGGTACGATATAGGCGCCAGCTCCCTATTGAACAAAATTTTATTCTGCAATTAAATGGTAAGCTTGTAAGTTATGTTGTCGTAGATACAAAATTCCAAAGCCAACTTTCCGGAGGCACCTCTTCAAGTAGAACAAAAATGCTAATGATGCTAAACAAAAAAAGGCTGCGGAGCTGTGTTCGACGAAAAAATTGAGGCCGATTTAAAAAAACATATAATTGTATTGGAGGAACATATGTTTGGATTATCATCAACTGAGGCACGACAACTAGCTTATCAGCTTGCTGTGAAAAATAAAATTAAACATAATTTTAATCAAGCAACAAAAATGGCCGGCAAGAAATGGTATTATGGTTTTTTAAAAAGAAACCTTGACCTATCTTTACGAAAGCCAGAAGTCACATCAATGGCTAGAGTTAAGGGCTTCAATAGAAAAAATGTGTACGACTTTTTCGACTTGTATGAAAACATCGTCAAAAAGAATAACCTTGATGAAACAAAAAATTTCAACTGCGATGAGTCAGGCTTCGGAAGTGTGCAGAAAAGGAACAAAAAAGTAGTAGCCAAAACGGGGCAAAGGCAAGTTGGCTGCATTGTTAGTGGTGAGCTAGGAACAAATACAACGATTTTATGTTGCGCCAGTGCTGCTGGTTTGTTCGTACCTCCGATGATATTTTTTAAAAGAATTAGAAGGCACGATGCACTAAACAATGGAGCGCCGCCAGGAAGTATTATCAGAACATCTGAGAGTGGTTATATTACATCAGAGCTCTTCGTAGAATTTCTGCAGCACTTCATAGATACCGTCAAGCCAGCTGTCGATAACAAGGTCCTGTTGCTTCTTGACGGCCACACAATGCTTACAAAAAACATAGAAGCAATTGATTTGGCTAAGGCAAATGGCGTGATATTGTTGCAGCTCCCAGGCCATACCACCCACCGCCTGCAACCCCTCGACGTTGGATTTTTTGCGCCAATTGAGGTTTACTACTAACAAGCTGCGGAGACCTGGCTGAAAATGCATCCTTCCTCCGTGATCACACAGTTTCAAGTCTCAGAACTACTATGCCAAGCTTACACAAGAGCAGCAAATATTTAAAATATTATGGGGTCCTTACGAGGAGCAGGAATATGGCCTATAAATAGGTATATCTTCAAAGATTCTGACTTCATAGCTGCAGATGCCCTAACTGCACCAGAATTTCCAGAAGAAACAGAAAATGTCAGTGACAATATCATAGTGGATAAAAACAAAGAGAAAGAAACTTCTGAGCCTCTAATTACAGAAGAAAATAATAACAATTCCCAGACATCTGACGAAGATGATGACATCCCACTGATAAACTTCACAAAGGAAAACAAAAGCAGTAAAGTTACAGTCGAAAGCGACGAAGAACCTAATTAGGAAAAGTTATATTTTTGCCCGAAATTCTAAAGCAGCACAGAACGCAGTTGAGCTCACGTCCACCCCGTACAAAGAAGATATGAGAGCTAAAAAGGAAAAGATGAAATCGAAAAAAGTTTTCGGAGTCAAAAAGAAGTTAGTGACGGAGAACAAGTCTGAGGCAAATGTGAAAAATGTTAAAAAAAGCCATGGCCAAGTACCTGGACCTTCGACATCTAACATATAAATTGAAATAAATTAAGATGAATGGTACTGCTTCATATGTGACGAAAGAGTAGTTGAAGAGATAATTTAGTGCTGCCAGTGTAAAACATGGGTTCACTTTTCTTGCTCCTCAGCCGAAAAAAAAAACAAAAAAAAATTATATTTGTGACAAATGCCTGTAAACTTTTTAAGAACAAAACAAATAATGATATGTTTATTTTTTACATTTTAAGATAATAAAAATTTATAAATAAAAACGTATCGTATTTTCTATCCACTTTTTTTTATACTGAAATAGCATGATACGATTTAGGGTATGGGGGTACGTTTTAGGAGACTAGTTTCATAAATAGTACCGTTTGCATTTATTTTTTAAATAATAATAAATAGTGTTTTCGATGAACTTCTTTATTTGGGTGTTAGATATTTATTGTAGAAAGGTTAGTAGTTTTTATTAGAAGAAAAGGTAGTGTTTCTTTTCAGAAAATGGCTGAATTATTTGAATTTTTGCAAAAATGGTACGATATAGGCAACTTTCCCCTATTATCTATAACATATAATCCATTTAGAATGCATTTTTAGATTAGTAAATTTACCGGGATATAAAATGTTTAGACGTGATAGATCTCCGAGAAAAGGCGGGAGTACTGTTATATATATCAAAAATAGATTCAAGTCTAAACTTATTACTAATTTGAATAACATTAATTCCGAACAGTTATGGATTTCGTTTTGTTTTAATAATAAAAATTATGTCTTGGGTTCACTCTACAGACCTAATGATTTTCCTTATCAGGATTTTGCTAATGAATTTGATTTATGTTTAAGCACATTATCGCCATTTTTTGATTATGTTATTTGCGCGGGAGACCTTAATATAAACTTTTTAGACCCAAGCAGCCTACAGTGTAGAACTCTGCAGTCACTTTTTGACACTTACAACCTTATTCAAATTGTTAACCAACCAACAAGAGGACCAAAATTACTCGACGTTATATTGTGTTCAGAAAATTTAATGTAAATGTTACTAAATGTCCCTTAGTATCAGACCATTCCCTTCCATCTTGTTGCATTGGATCGCTATCTATCAAAAAACCTAAACCGTTTGAATTTACGTTCCGCGACTTTAGGAATTTTGAACCGCATCATTTTCATCAGGATTTAATAGCTTCCGATCTTCAACAAATTTATCATCTTGATAACATTGAAAGTAAAATCAAAATTTTAAATTCAACTATTTCAAATTTATTCCAAACACATGCACCACTGTGTCAAGTTAAAATAACAAGAAAAAAGTCTCCATGGTTAACTGATACATTGAGGGACATGATGAAATTGAGAGATAAAGCATTATTATAATTCAAAAAATCAAAAAATGAGAATCATTGGAATTACTATAAATAAATTCGTAATAAAGTCAATCATGCAATTAAACGCGAGAAAAAGGCATATTTTGAATTTCAACTGAAACGAAAGAAAAATATCTGGAAAGAAATGAAAAAGCATAACATCATTCATAACAAAAAAAGTTCAACAGTAATTCCTGATCACTTACAAGATCCCGACTCAATAAATAATCATTTCATCAATGGCATTGGTGGTGACAATAACCCAGATGCTGCTATTCTAAGCCACTATCTTTCAACTAAACTACCGAATGTTGATAATTTTAAATTTAGGGAAATTGATGAATTAAAAGTTTATGAAAAAATACTTTCAATAAATTCAAATGCAGCTGGACCTGATAATATTAATATCACTATGATTCTCTATTGTTGTCCACATATTTTATCATTTATTACTCACATATATAATTATTGTCTAAAAAATTCCGTTTTTCCTTTAAATTGGAAAGAATCTAAAGTTCTACCCATACCTAAGACGGATAATCCTGCTGATTTCAATGAACTTCGTCCCATAAGTATTCAGTGTATCTTTTCTAAAATCCTAGAAAAAGTGATGGATGAACAGATTCGTCAACACATCACCAAATTCGACCTTCTACCTGAACACCAGTCGGGGTTTCGTCCAGGATACAGCTGCACTACTGCACTCCTCAAAGTTTTGGATTGCATTTATTCTTATATTGATTCCAACCATCTATGCATTTTAATCTTACTAGATTACTCAAAGGCATTCGATAAAATTAATCACCCTCTGCTTATGTCATTATTTAACTATATGTGTTTTGATAAACAAGCGCAAAAAATGATGCAATCCTATTTAGATCATAGATCTCAAAGAGTATTTATAAATAAAAAATTATCTAGGAAAATTTACCTATGGCGAGGAGTTCCGCAAGGTTCCATCTTAGGACCCTTGCTATTTACCCTATGCACCTCCCAATTTTCAAATTACTTTAATTATATGAAGGCTCACTATTATGCCGACGATACACAATTGTACGTGGATTTTAAAGAATCAGAAGTTGTAAATGCTTGTATGAAAATTAATGAAGAATTAGAGACTATTGTAGATATTTCTAATAAATTTTGCTATGCTATTTGGACGTAGAATTGTGAAAAATAAAGTCAAAAGTAAAATACATTTGAAAATTAATAATGATAATTTAATTTTTTCTAATTGTGAAAAAAACCTAGGTCTCGTTTTAGATGATTCCTTAACATTCTCCAATCATATCTCATCAATTATTCAGAAAGCATTTTGCAATTTAAAACTTCTATTCTCACATAGACAATTATTTAATAAAGCAACCAAAATTATGCTCTGTGATAGTCTCGTGCTTTCACAGTTAATGTAATATATGGACCAGCCTTAACACAACTAGATCAAAATCGACTGCAGCGAATTCAAAATATGTGTGTTCGATTTATTTGTGGTATCAGACGTCGCAATCCAACCTCTAAGCATCTTGCAGACCTAGGCTGGCTGAACATAAAAAATAGACGTATTCTTCATAAAATTATGTTTACCAAAATTCCTTTTTAGCTATCGAAAAAAATTAAAAAAAGATCAGAAGTTCACAATATTAATGTAAGATTTAAAAACAAAATTAGTATGCCGAAACATAAAACCTGGTTATTCCGATATAGCTTCTAATATAAAATTGCAAATCTGTACAACATAATCCCCGAAGATTACAAAACGTTACTCATTTCTCGATTTAAACTTAACATTAAAAAATCTCTATTTAATAATAGTATAACATTGAAATTCTAATTTTAAGCAGGTAAAATTGGCCTTATTCATTTTAATATTTACAGAATTATGTTACATAACTTTTATTATCTTAGCATGTAAGATATTGTACGAAAGGATATTTGATATTTAGTTTTGCGTTTTTTGTTTTCTTAGCATGTAAGATATTGTACGAAAGGATATTTGATATTTAGTTTTGTGTTTTGCGGTTACGTGGAAGAGCGCTACTTAGCTGGTGCTTCTAGTACGAAAACATCATCTAAGAGCGAACGTCGCCTTGTCTGTTGTACTTGTATTCATATAACAAAGCAATAAAGTCATTATTATTATTATTATTATTAAATGATTTCGACACCCACCGCAAATTCCCTTTTATGTCTTCTATCTATTGAAAACGGGAGTCCCGAAGTCGTAATTTTGGTTTAGAACAGAGAAAAATGTTGGCTGTCGCGATATAGGAGTATACGGAGGTTGTTTGATGGGGTTTCTTAAACTTTTGGCCAAAAACTCTTGTCTAGACACGTCCAATTTTTTAAACATTCACATTTGATTTTTTCTTCAACACCAATAACTAAAACACTGTTTTTGATTATATTTCTAGCTGAACTTCGTCAACCGGCGTAGAGATTCAACTAGATAAATAATCTTAATTTGACAGAATTAATGTCAAAATTAATAATTTATTATGTACAAATTTACAAAATGGTACAAAGTTGTGGATGTTGAACTTCGGTGGTTTCAGATCGGAAGACACTTTATGTTTCGATTTGATGAATATTAAAACTAACTTTGTTATTGAGTGCTGAACTCGTTTCGATGAGTATAAGAACTTGTTATTGAGCGTTGAGCTCGATTCGATGAGTGTGTAAAACTCGCGTCGATGAGTGTAAAAAACTTTGTTATCGAGAGTATTGAACTCGCTTCGATGAGTGTAAAAAACTAACTTTGTTGTTGAGCGTTGAGCTCGATTCGATGAGTGTAAAACTCGTGTCGATAAGTAGTAGAACTAATTAGTGAGAAACTTTGTTATTGAGCGTTGAGCTCGATTCGATGAGTGTAAAACTCGCGTCGATAAGTAGTAGAACTGATGAGTGAGAAACTGATTTCTTCACGTTGTAAGACGTGTTAAATAGAAATCTGCAAGAGGCGTGTTTACACGTGGATTGGGTTGACCAAACGAAAATAACTATTTCCTATTGGACTCGTCGGACTCATTGACAAGAATCAACAATGGGTGCCTCCAATAGATATTTCTATTGAATACTCCAATAGCAATTGTAACCTTTTTACTCAGAAAGGTTATTCAAACATGTCTTTGAAATCTTCCGATCGTCGACCATAAAATTCACGCAGAAGTGACACTAAATTTAGGGTTTTACAATACAATAGATAATAGTGTGAAACTTCTTAACTATAGAATTTCAAACACAATACGACAAGATGTCGACTTTCAAAAATGTGCTTTTTCAATGCCCAAACAAAACTATTTACAATTATTGTTGCAAAACGTGATATTTTAAAGGTATTTAACAAAAGTTGAAAATAAATTGAAACTATCCTTTGAATTTACAACAATATAAAAGATCTTATCAATTCTGAAACATATTTTTACAACGCTATCAACTAAAATGAATTTACGCTTTAAATATATACAATGACGAAAAGAAGCATACAAATATCTTACATATTTTAAAAGAATCGTAAACAATAAATTTCAAGATTTTATAATCTTGAACCAACACCAAAAGGCCAATGGGATTCGCATTTTCCGAACACCGCATCAAGTTATCTTATTCCTATACATAAGCTGAAATCTAGTTTTTGTAGGCGATAAAATCAATTTGCATTAACAAATATTCATAATACTTACAAATTCTGATATTCTGATCATAGTAAAAGGCATACACGACTATGTTAATTAAGAAAGACTCGGTAGCGATGAATATCAGCTGCGACATCAGCCGTGTCGTTGGAAGTTTCTCCCGTCTCGTTTCATCTCTTGGGGGTCGTTCGGTGGTATTGGTTCGGATTGCATGTACAATAAACGCGGCAGAGAAAGAAAGCAAGTGACGAGATCTCGACATCTCGAATCTCAGTCAACAGCAGCCGGTTATGCTTCGACAAAAGTAAAACAATACAGATACGGATTAAGAGATTAATGGTGTTGGAATGTTTTTATGTTTAACAAGAACTATTATTAGGGAACATACTTTAATTACTTGAGATAATGAATAACGTGTGTGAAAAGATTGAGATGTACTTCTAAATAGAATTTTTAAGTTTAATTACCACTGTCAGAGCCGGTTTATCAATTGCAATTTATCTGTGAGATAATTCCTAAGTATCGGTTATAATGGAAAGGTGGGGTTATCGACAACAGGGTAGTTAAATTGTCAGATAACTGGATGGTAGCCCACACATACCACAGAACATAAATTTGAGGACTGAAATCTGAACCTAAATGTTATGTTTTGTGAATTATAATTGGTGTCCGGACTGTGTATATGGATTGCGTAGTGTGTTTGATTTATTTTTAGAGAATAGATAATAATAAAAAACTGTAAGCAGTAAAATTTGAATAAATAAAAATAATTAAATATGAGATATAAATAAATCCATATTACTATATATAATATAATTAAAAGAAAATGTAGTAAATACAATATTAATAATGTAAAATAAAAAAATACTTAAGTACTAGGGCAGAGGCAGATATGAGATGTCGTACCTGAAATTGAAAAGAAACTGATGAGCAATTAAGTCTACCAAAAGTATTTATAAATTAAAGAAACTAATTAAAAATTGGCATTGGTAAATAATTAAAATCATTATCTTTCTCAGTCATATTTAGCTAGAAAACATCAATAATAAAGTTGATTCATGTCAAGAACTTATTGGCTTAATTTCCATTTGATAGAACTGACCAAATATTAATTCTCCATTCCGTCGACACTGACCGCAGTGTCCAACTATCGATCGATAAAACAAAACAGGGCAACAACACTAATTATAGCAACAAGAATAGTAAACAGTCATTCTCGTGCTACAGCAGTGTGAAAACTAGCACACTGACCGCAATGTCACTAGCTCGTACAAACCACAGTACGACCCCTGGAAAACTGACCACAGTAATCCAAACACAAACGCATACACTGACCGCAATGTACTGCGCCGGAACAAACAATGTAATATTACTAATCACTTTATTTTTCATATACCTCGTAGGTAAAAATATATAAGTACTTTCTGGAATACCTTTTAATCAAATAATACCACCCAGTAAACTTCAAAAATAAGGTTTTCCAAATCAGAGTTTATCAAATTGACTACAAAATATTAATTGGTAATAATATTTAATTTAATTCAATAAAATTACTTAATTGTGAAATAAATCAAATGCTAATGGATAAAACTTAATTACTCGTGAGAAAACTCACCTACAACAGTTCGAACAGCAAAATTTCGAAGAACACACTCACACGCAAATAATTTATCTTTCCACTATATTTGTAAAGTGAACCACCTTCTCTGTACGATGGGTAATTTCAAACTGTGCCTAGAAATTCTTTCAAGCAACCCTTAAGATTATATAATATTCCTACAACTTTCATCAACAGACGATATGTTATCTTCCACATGGCCCATAAATTATCTAAGGGTTCTCGCTTATCAGAAATGTATATTTTAAGTATTTCAAGACTGTTACTGTAACCCATGTTTGCTTTAAAACTATCAAGTCTAATACACATACTAAAATAATAAATAAATATTCTTACAAAACTAGGGAGCAATTTCACTCTTAAAGAAAGAAATGTACAGTTAAAACTTGCGAATAAACAGTAAGTAATCGACAATAAATGAACGGATAAATGAATTAAACACATAAAAATGACTTAATGATTGATGAAGCCAAAGTCGAAAGACCAGTTATAAAAAAGCGTCATTGTGTACGGAATACCTATTTTGGTCGGTAAAAACAAACAACCAATCAAGTCTGTTATATTTGCTCAACAGAATTGACAAAATTCCTTAACTGCCAGTTGATAAACTAATGGTTTTATCCATCCAAATTCAGTCTAAGATGTAAAATTTTTTATATCAAGCAAAAACTGTCAATAAGTGTACGAAGAAAATTCTTAAAGATCAACAAAAGAAAACAATAATTCTTTAAAAAAAAATTAAAAATAAAAAGTTCACACTGCCGAAAACCAGAATCGAACCAGGGACCTTTAGATCTTCAGTCTAACGATCCCGCTACTGAGCTATCTCGCTTGGTAATGCAAATGTCAAGTGACCGTACAGGAGAGAACAGCATTGCGTCTCTGCCACTCAGCTTAAGTAAATGATAATTAGAGAAGGACAAAGAGTTTAACAAAACTGTTAGGTTTTACAAGTTTACTTCCATCCCAAAACTTATAGTTTCCCTTCAAAAGTATCAAAAATCCCAACTGGAACTTTATCTGCAGGTTACTTTAATACAACGGATACCTAACTCCTGCATGAAAACTGCAATTGATAAACCGGCCTTCATTGGATTGGATCTTTATAGTCATGTTATACATTATACGAAAAATAAATAGTGAGCTCCAATGTCAAAGTCAAAAAAGTGTTCTATTATATATAGGAAACTGTTTGTTTCAACTAGAAAAAAATTCATGAGTCCACTTTTGAATTCAGCATTATTACACATGCACCAATAGTTAGTTTGTGTATGGTCTGCAATAACAGATGGTCGCTAGGTGGTCCGACAGGAGACGGAAACCATCAATGAACAATCAGAGGGACAACATGTGCATATGTTGTAAAGGAAACGAAACTAAACAATTAAGTAAAACACAGCTTTAAGTTAATAACCCTTCAACAAAGAACCAGCGCCAGAATCTATACATTGCCATGTTTCTCTTACTGTAAAACATTTCATCTCAGAGTGTCCTGAATATTCTAGATATAGAAGTCAGAATAAATTAAGTGCGGTATTCAAGGATGTGCTCACCAAAAACACAAGTGCTTTAATTAAATATCTCAAAGACATTAATTTGTATAACAAAATTTAAAAATTATTTTATAACACAAAATACATCATATACTACTTGTGTAAGTCTTCCTGCTAATAACTCTTAGTAGTTGATGCGAGCATGTTTGTACCAAATAAAAAAACGTTCAAAGGATAGTGCCAAAAGAAGGAAAACTGAGGTTCCATGTAGAGCAGGTAAAATAGGGTTGTTTGTTTTATATAAAAATACAAGAGTGAAAGGGTATAAGTAAGTACTATATTGATAATAAGAAAAATGTCAACGTTCAAACCATCAAATCCTTTGATGTTTGACCAATACAGAGCAGAAAATTACACAAAACTCATGAATAGTTTTAAGATATATATGAATGCATCTGGCCATGGCAGTAAAGATGATTAAACAAAAATAGCTGTATTTTTAAAGATTGCTGGTCGGGATACTCAAGAGGTGCTCCAGACATTGACATTTGACAATCAAGGAGATGAAAATAAACATGATAGGGTCATTGAAAAGTTTGAAAACAACTGTATGCCTTCTGAAAATGAAACGTTTGACAGATTAAAGTTGATTACACGATGGCAACAAGAGGGAGAAGGCTTCGATAATTTTCTGACAGCTATAAAAAAGCTAGCAAAATCTTGCAATTTTGGAAAATTGCACGATTCCTTAGTAAGAGAACGAGTAGTTGCTGGCATATTAGACGCAGAGGTACAAGAAAGCCTTTTCAGGGTGAGAAAATTAACTCTGAGTCAGACTGAAGATATCTGTAGGACATCAAAAGCAAATTCAAAACATCAGAGGAAAATCAATACAGGTTGATGCAGTTAAAAGAAAAAATTAATCTTGTGCCAGAACCAGTGCATATGAGTGCTTCATGTGTAAAACAATGCATGGGCCTAGGAACTGTCCTGCTTTTGTTAAGACCTGTACAATTTGAAAAAAAACGAATCATTTTGAAGTAGGCTGTAAAAATAGGCAGCAAAATAAAGGTAAGAAAAATACTAGGAATAAAAATGAACGCGTAGTAAAGTTACCTACTACTTCAGTAATTACCCTTCTTTATCATTACACTTTGACACTTATCGAATGAATTTCGATGTTTTGTCCTCTTGTCATGATTACTTTAACTGTAAATCTTTTCTCACTAAGTTTTTCTTGGTCAATTTAGTAGCTTTTTAGAAACGGGTAATGTTGATCTTCGTAAGCGATTGTTCAGCAGCTCAGATTGTGGGACATCAATACCTGTTAGAGGAAAAGTCCTATATTTAAGTAATGCTTGATACAGATCATCTCCAGAGACATGGCATTTCTTTAGAATAACTTCACAAATAGCAACAGATCTTTCCACAAGTTCATTAAACTTGGGATACCTTGGACTTGTAGTAATTGAAATAACTTCCCAGTTCTTAGCAAAATATTTGAACTTTTTGCTATTGAACGGAATATTGTCTGAAATGATAGTAGAAGGAATGACATGAGTAGCAAAGACAAATTTCCATTTTAAAATTACTTCCGTAGCATTGTTACTATCTAAGGGAATCAAGCCAGTTAGTATAATAATCCATTAATAGTGACAAATAACCTTTTCCTGCATAAATTAAAATATCTATTGGAACATTTTGTCTTTCATGTTGCATAGGTGGCTTTTTCACGACATTTTTGTTATATTTCAAACAAGTTTTGCATTTTGATACGAAATCATCATTAGATTTCTCGATTCCAAAATCACCAACATGTAGTTTTTGAGAACATTTAGAGTCGCAACTTTTGTGGAACTAGTCGAAAATCTTGATGAACATTCAAAGTTTCTTCAAGATTGAAAAATGCTCTGATCTCTGGATTTGTAATTGACTTTTTATCGACTGACCAACCATCTTCACAGAATTCAGTAATTTTAGATAAACCTGAATCTTGAGCATTTTTCAATTCAAGAATACGTTCAACAGAGATAGGTAAGTCAAGTTCAAGAGAATGTACAATAAATAACATAGATAAAAATTCAGCAATATACATAAGCTTTCCTGGAAGATATTCTACAGTGAAATTATACTTGAGCACAGCTTCAACTCAAACCTTTGAAATCTTTGTAAAATACCTTTTTTATGAATGCTACTAAAGATTTATGGTCACTTTCTACGGTGACAAATACAAACTGATGAAATTTTGATAGGCTATATGAAATAGCTAAATATTCCTTTTCAATCTGAGCCCAACGAGAACTTGTTACTAAACAAACTGGACAAAGACTTAAAAAACCAAAGATTTGTCAAATCTGTGCTAGAGAACTAAAAGAGTTATCGCAATTTTAATCATTTTGACACATCTGGATGCGTAAATGACTATTTTACTACTATTCAAAATCGATCAACGAATCACAAAATATGTATTCTTTATACAAATTCAAAGTAAGTCCTGAAATAATACACTTTATCGACTCTGACATGCTTTTTTTGGGTTCGGCTCAGTTAGAAGGTATTACTCTGAAACTTTTTGGATTGTTTGCAGGTCAAGTTCGTAAACTCATGTTTCGTCAATCCAAATTGACTCGATCTAGTATATTTATCTTCAATTACCTTCAGCACGCACTGGTCGAGAAGCAACGCCTTTAAGCGGACTTTTTAAGTTATAAAATCCTGACGCTGCGTGATTATAATATGTACTTCAGCTCCCTTTTCTCAAACTGTCAATTCGAACTCCAAACAAAAAACATTATATTAAATGTATAATATAGTTGACAAACAGATTTTTAATTCCTAAGAATGGAGGTTAAATATAACGACTAATATCAAATTTCAGGTATCAAATTACTCTGAAATTATTACTAACACTATAAACAGAATTCGCGATAGCTCTCCATTATCCGCACATACGAGATTGCTGATAATTTTTTTTGTATGTATATGATAGATGTAATAGGTGCAGTTATCGGATTTACACACATTGTAAGCAGAGAAGTTGTGCAAGGCTTATAATATCTACTTGTTTCACAATGAACTACCGTATGTGTGCATAGCGGTTAATTATGTATCCGGTAAGGGTGCTGTTCAGATAAGGGATTAGTTTAGTAGTTTACATAAACCGGTAGATATACCAAGGTCTATGTACTAGTTACCGAAACCGCGAGCCGAAATACCCGCTAATATTAATCCAGTGAATATAGTTATACGGTGTGTTTACTAAGAGAGAAAAAAGTGATGAAAGATAAGGTTTCCGCTCGTGTACAAAGCAATATTTTAATTAACTAAAGCCACATACAAGGCGTCACAAATGGCACAGAGAATCAGAATTTTGAAAATTATATATATATATATATATATATATATATATATACAGGGTGTTCATTTCAGGACTTCCCACCCTAATTTTCTCGAAATGTGTGTATTTTAAAAAAAAATCCTGGTTCACGTCAACAAATATAACGAAGGGGACAACTTTTTATCATAAAGGCAACGCGCCCCCTTTCACCCCTCGTCAGGGGGAGTTGCCAACTTCAAAATCTTAAACAGGAAGGGACATCGAGTTATACCTCATTTTAAAGGTCTTTTTAATCTCTACACGTCGGTTTTTGTTTTTTTTATATTGATCGATTCGCTGTCGAGATATTTAGGAAAATCTATTTGCTGCTTCGTATCAATAAAATAAAAAGTGCAACTGTTTATTCTCATTCCTTTTATCAAAACTAAATTACAATATTGTACACAGATTTTCAATTTAATAATTGCTCAAAATGTTGCCCATTGTTGGCCAAACAATGGTATAACCGCTGTTCAAATTCGTGACGCACATTTTCAAACACTTCTGTTCGAATTGCTCGACATTCTGCAGTATTCCTTTGTCGAAGGTCTCCTATATTTTGTGGCGGGGGTGTGTAAACAACTGATTTTAAATGTCCCCATAGCAAAAAATCACATGGTGCTAGATCTGGGGACCTAGCTGGCATCTCTATAGGTCCTCTTCGCCCTATCGATTTACCGGGAAATACATTGTTTAACCATTGACGGACCGGAAGCACATAATGGGGGGGAGCTCCATCTTGCTGAAAATATAACTCATTTTCGTCAAGAAAGTTGTTGCCATCTCTATCCAGTTGATTTTCAATTTCTTCGGTAATTAACGGATTGATCGTATTTTATAGAATATTCAAGTACATCTCACCATTTAGATTTCCATTTATAAAGAATGGACCAATTACTTGATTTCCTAGTATACCGGCCCATACACTAATTTTTTGGGGATGCTGGGTATGCCCTTCGACAAATACATGGTCATTTTCATTGCTCCAGTATCTGCAATTATGTTTGTTGACAAAACTATTTAAATAAAAAGTACACTCATCAGTGAAGCAGATATTTTTTAAAAAGTCGTTATTGTTATTAATAATTGTAGTCATTGGTTCACAAAACTCAATTCTTCTGTCAAAATCGTCTTCACTTATCTCTTGACATACTTTCATTTTATAGGGATGGAATTTATTAATTTTTGTAATTTTGTGGACAGAGTCTAAGGAAATTCCAGTTGCAGCAGAAATGGTACGTAACGAAGTATTAGGATTCATACCAAAATAACCTATCACTTCAATTTGAGTGGCTTCATTCAAAACTCTTGGCTGATCATGTTTTAAATTTGCAACAGATCCTGTTTGAGTAAATTTGGCGATTAGATTTAGGACATACCTATGAGAGGTGTTCTTATCTGGGTGCCTTTCGTTAAATATTGCAGCAGTTCGTCGAGCACATTGGTTTTCGGCGCCGTAAATTAACACTATTTCAACTTTTTCAGCTAAAGTGTAAACCATTTTTAATAAATTGCTTTTTCACACAACTGGTAAGTATGGTAAACAATTCAATAGGTATCATGTCTTTTATTTTCTCTATCAAAAACATTTTTTCGCATTTTTTTATACAAAAAAGTTGAAAGGAATAACAAAACAAACAATTGCAGTTTTTATTTTAATGGTACGAAGCAGCAAACAGATTTTCCTAAATATTTCGACAACGAATCGATTAATTAAAAAAAAAACAAAAGCCGACGTGTATAGATTAAAAAGACCTTTAAAATGAGGTATAACTCGATACCCCTTCCCATTTAAGATTTTGAAGTTGGCAACTCCCCCTGGCGGGGGGTGAAGGGGGCGCGTTGCCTTTATGATAAAAAGTTGTCCCCTTCGATATATTTGTTGACGTGTGCCAGGATTTTTTTTAAAATACACACATTTCGAGAAAATTAGGGTGGGAAGTCCTGAAATGAACACCCTGTATATATATATATATATATATATATATATATATATATATATATAGATAAAATTTTAATTCTAAAATTAATTTGATTCTATACTTCCAATAATTTATTATATTGATTTTGATTTTAATTAATTGTAAAACTAATAAATAAGAAAACATAAAAGTGTCCAAGTGTAGTGCGCGAGGTCATTTAGTTAAACTATAAAATTAAAAGTTTCATCTAGGATGAATATAGAAATAAAATAGAGATGGTTGCTAAGCGGGAATCCGGGGAGTGGATTTTTTTGGAAAGGGAAAGAGTGAAAATTGATGACAGACTTCAGAGCGTTATTAAAATAGAAAATTCAGAAGAATTAAATAAGATTATATAAGAAAATTAAATAAAGAAGATGCATTTTGTAATATAAGAAAAACTGTAGAAGAAATATTTTTTTAAATATGAGTAAAATCAACTATAACTTGAGAGTACAATCACAATATTGGAGGATATAGATTAAATAAAGAAGAGAAAAAGTATTTGATCACAATACAAGTAGATATAATAAAATATTACTTGCCGGAACTACGGAAAAGCAGTCTTCGGTATCCAGAAAGGACATAGAACTGAATTACGATTCAGTTCATTACTACCCAAAATCAAGTTTAGAAACATCGGCGAAAAATCTAGTGCTTAATTACATACTATAAGGTAAATTTATAAAAACTAAATTTAAATCATATCGATGTATTTTAACAAACGAACTGTCAAACTTACAATCATAACCTTTCATCTGATCCGACTAGTGTCAATTCAAATTGTAATTTGTTGCTAAATTTCACATACAATTTAACGATCAGATAAAAAAGTTATTCAACAAATTCAGATAAGAAATTCCTAAACAAATTTTACTGAATAGATTTATAACTGATATAAACAAAAAGAAAGAACTTTTCAATAGTTTTAACAATAAAATTTCACATAACCTCTAATCTCATTCAGTGAGACAGCTAAAGCCAGTGGCCAAGGTTATTAGTAGTACAGAGACGTATTGAGTGCGATTTAGATCTATTTAAAAAATTATTGGAAAATAAAAGGTATTAGTTAATATAAATATTTCTTTTTCTTATTAACTATATAATATCTTGATTATTTCGAAGTTTAAATTTAAATAGAAACGTATCCTCACTCACGATAATTTCTTACAGGTAATTAAGAGTTTCATCTTGAGGTCTGAAGTTAGCTGGCCTTTTATTTTTTAACATAAACAAATAGTTAACTATTTCTAAATTTTGATTTTATAAACAAAATGCTGTTGCTTCCCGGATCTCATTAGCCATAACCTCCTATTATTGCAGTCGTCTTCTCTAAGGTCTCTTTTCATCGTAGCTTCCTTTATGTTTTTTTTCCATGTATGTGCTGCTCTTCCTTTCTTCCTTGTATTTTTTGGGTTACAATCTACAGCAATGCGTGGGAACGCAACTTGCCCCAACCGCTTAAAGTGTCCGACCAGCTCAATTGTCTTTTTCAATTTGTTGTTCCGTTAACGTGGCTTTTATTTGTGCGCGTTCTTTAATTCTTTAATTCGGAATACGTTATATTCTTGAGTTTCGTCATGATCTACTAAAAAAAATCCACTTCGACAAATTCATGTTTTTGTTTCTTCTTTTGTATTAATGTTCATGTTTCTGCACTATATTATCGGTTCTACTACGTTCTGACCAAGGAGTTTCTTTGTTTCGAGTCTTACTTTTGGAGACCACAATATACCATTCAGTTATTGTATGACTGTCTTCCCTTGTCTTATTCTGCTACCAATGTCTTGGCCATCTTTAAGACCCATTTTTTTAATTCCTCTAATAGTTTTCTCCCCATGTAGCTGAGATCGTTTTCATCCTTAACGTGTATTAATTGGTCTTCAACAAAGAGCATTGTACGAAAGTTTGATTCCCATATCTCTATTCCCATTCCTAAGCATTTTCTACGTCACATTATCTAAAAAACAATCGCTACACCACCCATAAGAAAAACAGACGGGAACTAGGCCAAATGCGATACATAAAAGCATAATATCTTTTGCAATAGAGACCTAAAATTGGAAATAAGAATGAGACATCAAATGTTTCATCTTATCAATACTGCTGTACGGGGCGGAGGCGAAGACAGTCTCAGAAGAATTGATAAACCGTCTCGATGCTTTCGGAATGTGGATCTACCTGAGGATGATGAGGTCGACAGAGATTCTAATCGGGCTGTTCTGGAGAGAATAAGAAAATAGAAAGCAGCTGCAGCCCAAAAACTTAAGTATTTTGGCCGCATCATGAGAAATCAGGAAAATTATAACGTACTATTCTCAATCATCATCATCTAGGGAAAAACTCTCCCCGGAAGATGGAAAGTGTCATAGCTGGTCAACTTGAGAAAATGCTTCAGACAATCATCAACGCAGCTGTTCTGGTCGGCAGTTAATAAAATAAAAATTGCCAACATAATCATCAACGTTCGGTAGGAAACTAAACTTTCGGAAGGAGAAGATGTTTTTAAAGTCCTTAAGCTGATTGTAGATCAGGACCATATTTCCTTAATACTCGTATACCCAGCTTAAACTCACTAACAATCAGAGCTCTAATAACCAAAGAAGCGCTAGAGAAAACAAAACAAACCAGTACGTGACTATATTACTAAGAAAGTATTGAAACATCCACAACAAATTAAGTGTACTTTTATCAACCGTTTATAACTATACAATAAATTGAGAATGACCTACTAATGTTAATCTAAAAATCATCATGGTATCCAAATCAGTGAAAACCATCAATTTATACCTACATTATATCCCAATCAGCTTTACTTCCAATATGATGGAAGCTCTTAATAAACAGCTATGTAAATACTACTGGATTGGCAGTAATGTTTATTAAAAAAAACCTATCCAGTCCAATATTTTCGGGAGTAGACTTTGGTCAGTAATTTCCGCATTGTCCCTGTAAAAAATGTACTAGTCACTGGCGTTCTGTGAAGTTTCCAACACCAGTTCAGATTCCTGCTTCACTTCGAAATCTAGTTTAGGCTTAAGAGAGACAATATCTTGATTCAGTAATTTATCAAAAGTTTGAGTGCCTAAGGTCTTCGGCTCGACTCTGAGAGGTTCTCGGCCAAAATATCTTATGAAGTCGACTTCCTAATCAATTATTTCTCCCTTCTGAAGCACATCAAAAGACTCTTTGACAAATTCGTGACAGCTAATTAGACATCCTATATAAGTCAACACGAGAAAATTATGACGATACCCACTAATCCATGATTCCTTTCAATCTGGATGGGGTTTTGTGGTTTTAGAGTTAAAATCCACCATATTAAGAGTTCAACTTTCAGTTTTGCAACTTCATATTCGTACCCAAAAACTTGTCAATTCAAATTTTCAAGAGGAAATACCCGAAACAAAATGTTCTGTCCTAAAGGGACAGACAGGGGCAAATATTTATTACTTTAATGTGACTTATTTGAAATTAGCGAAATTCTAGGAAGAAAAATCGTACCTAATTGCGATTCTCAAATAAGGATGACATACGTTAAGAGAAAACCCCAAAATAATTTGTGCCCTCTGTATATAACCTCAAAAGTAAAAGCGCTTATGTACCTCAACTCAAAATCCGTGATAGGCCAATCTGACGCCGAATTCGGATTCCACGCAAAAATATACTTAAAAAATAGCCCTGTTTAAAATAACTAGTAATACTTTCTAAAATCAAAGGTATATTGAGCTCCTTTTTTTAGTATTAAGATCCAATAGATTTACATTTTATGTCATTTCAACTATTAGTAGATTTTGTTATTGTTTTCCAGTGCCCTGTGCACTGTTAATTATTTCAAAGCATTGATGAAAAGACATTGACACCTAAGAACTTAAAAATAGTTTTTAAACAATAAAAATTAGAAAATATTTCCAAACTAAATAGGAATCCAAGCGGGATCTAACTTTCAGTTCAGTGCTCACAAACGTTAATATAATTAATTCTGTCAGCAACTTGCTTTATACTAAAAATTATAATCGTAAATAAGTCAAATGTCTGCTTCTGTAGCGATGATAGAAGCTAGAATACAATTTTGATTTATGTGTAAAAAACTTCCTTGGAACCCTTTATAAAATGTGGTAAAGTGTTTTAACATCAATTACAGGTGTCAGGTACTAACCTTCCCCTTAAATTTATAACACAAAAAAAGAAATAAGCCAAGTGGCTACCGAAAAAATTCAGGTAGCTCGATAAACATATCAGGTGTATCTTTGTAGTTATTTTCTTCAGGTATATTCGGATTACTCAGGTAAAACTAGGCACGTGTCTACATTATTATTATTATAGGGATGAGTGAAAGTGAATGAAAGAACTTGACAGTTTGATACATTTATTGGTAAATTAACTCAAATTTATTCATTTGAAACATTAATCTCGTACAATAGTAAGTTACTTTTAATGCCTATTTGGAAACATCAGTCGTTTTAGTGACATGGCAAGAATGTGTCTTCCTGAATATACGAATGAAATTAGGTTAGGAATTTATTATCTCACATCTAGTTCATTAATTTAAGGGAATATTACCTAAAATGCCAATTAATGTCTTAATATTGAAAGCAATAATGTATATGGGCATTACTCTGTTATGTAATAATAAATCAAATATAGGATATTTATAAAAAATAATTAGAAGTTAATTTAATCAAAATCATTCACATCACACTGTTATCTTTAATGAAGCGTCGGTCTATTACTCTTAAAGTACGTGAGTAATATTATTAAAGTCTAAATATCTTGTTCTAAAATATATTATAGGTTAAGTGGAATTTTGTATTTTTCTTTACGTAACTTCTTATTCCCTTGCGGAGCGTCGGAATATGAAATTTTGACAAGCGCTTGTTGGAATATAGCGACCATGCACATACCATTTCCGCACTTCCTACATTTCAACATCACCCTGTACAGGGTGTCCCAAATTGGTGTGTTTTGCAGGGTATCTCGTAAACTAAAAGAGATAGAAGAAAAGCAGTTAAGATGTTATGACTTTTTTTTGTTAAAGTAACGGTAGCCTAATCAAATCTTTAGTAACTCCCTGCAGTTGGAAGATACAGGGCGATTATTGAAAACTGTCGAAAACTACAAAGTACTATAACTTCTCAATTAAGAAAAATATGAAAAAACGTTATGAAAACTTTCGATAGATATAATATTAAAGAGTACAGTGGCGCACAGAATTTTTTTGTTAGGGGGCTCACTAAGGAAATATAATGCAAACTTATGTTGTTTTAAATGGGACACCCTGTATATTTTGACGTTTTTCGTTTTCTTTCTTAATTCTCATTCACCTGATATGACATATTATATATCCATTTTCAATGGTTGGAGCTACAGTGCAAATAAACCATTTATGGGTGTTATCAGGTGAAACACACTTAAAAAATTGAACACTCAGTAATGAAATTTAACATTTGATTATAAGGATACTGGTGGGTGACAATTTTATTTATCAAAATTATAATTAATAAAAAATAAAACCAGATTAAAAAAATAAAAACAATAAACTTTGAAACAACAAGAAATACTGTAACAACTAATCTACTTATAACTAATTTTATTGGAATGTAAAAATTACATTAAATGTTCAAAATGTCCTCCGTTTTGTTGTAATAATAATTAACACCTTTTTCTTACTGATCTTACACAATTGAGAATGTGCACTGGCTTCATTTTTCTAAACGCGGCATGAATATTTTGTAATAAATCTTCCCTACTCTCGAAGTTAGTCTTGTAAATATTATTTTTTAAAAATCCCCAAATAAAAAAATCAAGAGGATTTACTTCCGGAGAACGAGGGGGCCACCTAACCGGTCCATAAGTACCAATCCACCGATTAGGAAATTTTTCGTTTAAATAATCTCCAATGAATAGATCATTATGGGCATGTGCTCCATCTTGTTGGAACCAAAATGTGTCCCTATAAGCCAACACTTCCTCTTCCAAAAGTTGGTGTAAGTTTATTTCCAAGATATCTATATATCCAGCAGCAGTTAGTTTATCATCAAATATATGATAAACTAATTTATTATGTTTGACAAAACAACTAACGTTAAAGCCGAATCTGCCTTGTCTCCTGATCCCCTGAACTAAGTGAGGATTTGAGTCGTTCCAATATATTTCATTATGTCTGTTAAATATTCCTGCACTGCTTATGCGAGCTTCAACGCTAAATATTACCTTTGAATACAAATTTGGATGTTCATTACATTTTCCTATATACCACTGTGCAAATTGTGTTCTTCTCAAAAAATCGTTTGAGTATAATTTTTGAGGGACGGATGTCCGATAAGGCCTAAATTTATATTTCTTCAAAATCCTTCCTGCAGTAGTTTTTGGAACACCTATTTCATTTTCAATTTGACGTAGAGAAGATTCATGATGTGCTTGGATATATCCCAACGTATTTACCTCTCTTTCTTCATGATTCTTTTCGTACTTACGCCGTGGTTTCACAAAACATCCATACTCGATTAAATTTGAATCGAGTTTTTTAAAGATTCTCTTGTCAGGTTGCCTTCTTTCTGGATATCGTTGAAAATATAATTCAGACGCATCAATAACATTCTTTTGACATTCAATATATGCCACATGCATATCATATTTTTCATAATTTTCAAAATTCATGTTGTTGACAAGACTGCACGTCGTAAAATTAATTCTGACAGGTAACACAGGTTTTGTTTTATTTTCAATGGTAAGAGGACCAAAGCCTACTTGATGAAATGAACATTCTTATAAGATATAACAATCATGTCAATTGAGGTAAACAAACTAAAATATAACAACATATCGGGTTAAACATAATTTCAAAATAATAATATAGGTACTTAAAATCAATAATCAGCTATATTTACCAACTGTTCACTGATTTTATTCTTGGTAATGCTGAATTGGTTGAAGATTATTTAAACGAAAACCTTTTTAATCAATGAAAACGGAGGACATTTTGAACATTTATTGTAATTTTTACATTCTAATAAAATTAGTTATAGGTAGATTAGTTGTTACAATATTTCTTGTTGTTTCATAAGTTTATTGTTTTTATTTTTTTAATCTGGTTTTATTTTTTATTAATTATAATTTTGATAAATAAAATTGTCACCCATCAGCATATTTATAATCAAATGTTAAATTTCATTACTGAGTGTTCAATTTTTTAAGTGTGTTTCACCTGATAACATCCATAAATGGTTTATTTGCACTGTAGCTCCAACCATTGAAAATGGATATATAATAAGTCATATCAGGTGAATGATAATTAAGAAAGAAAACGAAAAACGTCAAAATATACAGGGTGTCCCATTTAAAACAACATAAGTTTGCATTATATTTCCTTAGTGAGCCCCGTAACAAAAAAATTCTGTGCGCCACTGAACTTTTTAATATTAGATCTATCGAAAGTTTATATAACGTTTTTTTTATATTTTTCTTAATTAAGAAGTTATAGTACTTTGTAGTTTTCGACAGTTTTCAATAATCGCCCTGTATCTTCCAACTGCAGGGAGTTACTAAAGATTTAATTAGACTATCGTTACTTTAACAAAAAAACAAGTCATAACATCTTAACTGCTTTTCTTCTATTTCTTTTAGTTTACGAGATACCCTGCAAAACACACCAATTTGGGACACCCTGTACAAGTAACCAAAACGCATTCACACAGCAATCTGTATCTTTTCGTCGGTCACATCGTCATTTTTGGGACGGCTGATCCCTCTTTGCTGATGCTCTAATATCGCTTGTCCTGAAGAACACAACTCGACTCCGTTCTCACAGCAAGCGTTGTTCGTCCGTCCGTTCACAATAGGTTTGTTCTCACAGGAATCACAAACCATCAGGATTCTGCGCAATACATTTCTCTGTGTTGATACATAAGTTTCTGATTGTTTGAAAACAGCTGGACGATGTTCACACAGGTTTCATTAATGGTTGTCAAACTGTCCAACGTCCAGCTGTTTTCAAACAATTAGAAACTTATTTATGAACGCGGAGAAATGGATTTCGCAGAATCCTGACTGTTTCTGATGGTTTGAAACTCGTGTGAGAACAAACCTAATATTTTTGCTCTATATATTCCACTCTTGCGCAACTCGTTCTAACTTTCGAAGTTATTGTTACGTTAATTCTATATTCACTTAATCATTAAACATCGTTCCAACAATTTAATAGAAAAGTTAATGAATTTTGTAAATGTTATAAAACCTGTTTCGAAAAAACTGGCTGAGAATAAAAACTTTCAATTTATATTCTGCCTCCTGTGTCTCAGAAATAACTGTCTTTGTAATTGTTGCGGTCAATTTTCCACTACATTATTCCAAGCGTTTTTAAGTCTTCAACATGTGATTATGTCTTTCAAGTTTCCAACCATACTATTCCGATGGCATTTGAAGAAGACTGAAAATACAATGGCAATGGTCCACAGAGTATTTATTTAAATGATTATTTCTTTCAGTCACTATTTGTAAACAGAATATTTTAGAACATTATTTGGAAAATGGATATTCTCTCCAAGCCATAAAATCATGGGAAAATTAAGGCACAATAAGTAGAATAGTTTTATAATAGAAAAAAGTGTGAGAGGTTATGCACCTGTTAATAATTGTTCTCGGAATATACTTCATCAGAAGACGTTACAGAAAGTGTTCAAAGCAACAAAGAATATTTATAATTTTTAATTGAAATTATAATTACCAACAGATTGAATATTTTCGTCGTATAAGAGGCATATGTATTGTTTAGTATCCCATATCGGATTAAAGTCTCCAGCGATTTCTATGAAACCATCTACAAGGTAGTCTTTAAAAATAGGCAAAAATCAAAACATAGTCCATACACTTTTTGGTTCTTCATTTTGTTTTGGTATCATATTCCCAAGTATTTTTTTCCTCGCTAAGCTTATTTGGCTTTTTTCTAAATTTCCTTGGTTAGTATAATAGTCTCTATATTTATGTCGAACATTATTTATGATTCAGTTTGTCTACGGTGCTGAATTTTATCAGTTCATCACAAGTATGTTATTTTACAATGAATATCGAATAAAGAATTTTTATTCAATTTTGCATTTCAAATGAAAATGTAAATCAAAGATTTGCCTCGCTCTAGTCGGTTATTAACATATTCTCAACATATTCAACTAAACATGGCTGAAGTGGGTGAAATGGTGACTGAAAATCGCCACTCGCAAAAAGGCAGCATTATTGCGAACGAATAACTGGATAAAAACTCAATGAACCTTATCGAATAATCACCATATTCCCCTGATACGGGTTCGGTTGGCTTTTTTTCCCAAAGCTCAAATTACTTTTTCGAGGCAAACGTGTTCAGTCGATAGGAGACATAAAAGGAAACTCGCGGCAAACTGAAGTCAATTTCTGAAAATGCGTTCAAAAAATTGCTTGATGAATGTATGATCCATTGATGTATATTTTGGGCCTACAATAAATTTGAACTAATTATACATATCGTATTCATTTGACCGATTTCCCCTATTTTCTGACAGTATAGTATTTTAATTTATATAATATTTATACAAAGTTATTTCAATAATTCAATAAAAATCTGTATCATATAAAACAAGTGGAACGTTTTTAGAGTGAAACAAAAATAATTGTTCGACTAACAGTTGATTTTCATACTTTCATAATAATTGAGAATGACGTTAAAACTCGTGGAATCTGAAAACTTGTTGATTATCAACAAGTGTTTCGAATCAAAACTTTTACTTTGATATTGTATTTTGTTTCCAATGGAAAATCATAGAATGCCGTTTTATTTCTACGTAGAATATTTTGACAATGTTTTTATTCAAGTTTAAGTGCCTCGACAGCTATTGCCATTGGTATCATTCCCGAAGGTCAGAAATTATTCTTATGAGCTTATATGAACCTAACCTCGGGCAGTGTTGTTACAATTCAATTAATATTTAAAATATGTCTAAATAATCCGTCATGATTACACTTTATCGTTATTAATGAAGTCAACTATTTGTATTACGTATCGAATGTTTAAAATAACATACCTACACGAGTTTAATTACTATAAAAGAGAAGAAAACACAGAGGACATTTCGTATAAAAGCGAATTGATCTGATGCAGATTATTTGTACGTTTAAACTCGACCGTTCGTAGTATTATACAGCTCATGTATTTATTGTAATTTAAGTAAGTGTATAAGTAGTGATAAATAAAAGCCCAGTGATATTTGATGAGATGGTTTATTTCTACCCGCTGTTCCCGATTAGGATAAGTCCACGTTTCTATTAATTCATGGACACATCGTACAACGCATGGCAGTCCTGTTGGGTTATCCGTTATAAGTATACGTACACCACAGTACGGTACATCTCTTATTATCATAATTAAGAAAATATGTTAATATCTTTAATAAATTAGGCGATACTCACGGAATAGCATCCCAACTGCCATTACAAAATACACAGTCATGCCTACGCTAAATTCGTAAAAGCTTTTCGAGCAGTCATTCGCTAAGTAAAAATTTTACTGCTTTAAAGGGCTTGGAAATTTACAGTATTTCCATACGCCCAGGGTTGAGAATGAAACACGCTACACCAACCTGACGCTATCCCATTCGCAACAATATTTGACGTTATTTTTAAACACAATTAAGTTGTCCAGGATTTTATACACATTATATACCTAACAACAATTTAATTATAGTATATTATTTAACGAGCACATAAGTAGGTTATTATTATATGAGAATTAAGGTTACAACTCGAGCCGCAGGCGAGTGTAATAATAACCATTCTGTGCGAGTTAAATACGTTATTTTATCTACGACTATGTTACAATTTTTTGCTACTTAAAGCATAGGCAACATAAAATGTCATGAAGCATTTTAATAATAACAGGTTTGCTATCGGCAATCCAAAATTATAATTACTTGTGAATGTAGTTTGTAGAAGGAACAACATAACGGCTTTTATCCAATCTTTAATAAACCTATTTTTATGTTCAAAGAAGTACATTCGATTTACTAATAAGCATAACAATTACAATCAATTTGTTATTTAATTTTGTGAATATATCGTCGGCTTTTTGGGGATCATAAAAAAAAGGTCAAACTCCCTCTTTGAGATTCTTTTTACCTACACCTGACAACGCTGCAAACTTTTGAGCTTTAGTGAGGACCGATGACAGTTACATATCTTTTTGTTTGGTGGCCCTCCCATAACATGTCGGTTGGGATTCTATTCCGTAAGTTTTACCACAAATTGTATAGTTTTAGTTAGTTCAATGGGGTAATTTAGCATTTCTTTAGAAAATGCTTCATGTTATTTCGCTGCCTGACAGCGTTGTAGAGTAGACAGTCTATCAGTATGTGCCTGACGGTAACAGGACAGTTGCGGGCGTGGCAGGTTGGGCTATTTTCGGAGATCATCAAGTGGCCATAAGAGGATCTTATATGACTAAGTCGCAGTTTTTTAACAATTAGTGCATCATTTCTTGAAAATTCGGTGAGTAGTAGTCGGCCAATGATAGCTTTAATTTCACGGACAGCTGTATTTCTGGTGCTCCGATAGATTTGCCAGGATTTGCGGATCAATGCCTCGAATAAGGATTTCAGGTCTTGGCTCAGTTGGATTGTAGTTGAAGTGGTAACGAGAGATGCAGCTCCTTTGGCATGTTAGTCAGCAGTATCACTGCCATCAAGGCCGATGTATGATGGCATCCAAATAAGTGTTAGTTTTGTATCTCGAGTATAAAGGGATTCGTGTAAGTTTTGAGCTTGTATCTCGAGCATGAAGGGAATGGTATAAGTCATGTACGTTTTGAGCTAGTGGATAGTCAGTAAATTTAGATTAAAAAAAATATGGAGGATAGGGAGTCAGTACAGATGGCAACGTGTTTAAATGAAGAAAAAATATACTTGAAAGCCTAAAGACTACTAAAAATCTCTCCTCTATGTATACGACATGAAATGGGCAAGAGAGTGGTACTTATAATATTGTGCGTAGTATTGACACCGATTGTAGTTTTAGAAGAAATCGTGTAAAGGACTAAATCAAACACATTTATGTGTAAAATTTCAATCAAAGCTTTCGTTATAAGCGCAGAGGGGATTCGTGTTTATTATAAATGGTGAGAGAGGTGTTAAATATGGGTGGAAAGTAGGTTTAAGTGGGAATGCTGATGGAAAGATTAAATATGTCTATATCGTTTAATGGAGGAGCTATAAGCTGAAGAAAGATTTTATAGTTGAGCGAGAGGAGTCATTGGCAGGAAGATTAGCAATAGAAGTACACATGTCAAAAACCTGATTAGATGGTTTAGATTATATAGAAGCAGGAGGCCGGTTCTGAAGCTGCTTACAGAAAGTGTAGTTTTAAATCGTTCCAGTAAAATAAGTGAATTGAGTGAGAAATTTAAAAATTAAAATCCTACAACTTTCATAGCTGTGTTATAAAAGAAGACAGTATATATATACATGTAATAAAAACACCAAAAACCTGGTAAGAAGATCTAATTTGAAAAAAGCTAGGTTATAATACGCCAGAAATTAATAGAGTACAAGGAATAAAAACTTACTTTTTCCATAAACTAATTAAGATATAAAGTTGAATACATTAATACAGGTCAGGCTTCTACAATTTAAAATTGAATTAAATTTTAAACTCCGAATATTAAAATAATTTTCAATGGAAGAGATACTGCAGAAGTTAGAAAACATGGATCAACGAAATGCCAGAATCGAGCAAAAACTGGACAATATCCATAGTCACTTACAAATATTGAAAAAAGAGAACCAAGCTCTGAAAAACGAAAATTATTTATTAAGAGAAGCCACGAAGAAACTGGAAACAAGAGTAATTCAAATAGAAAAGGATTCAAGAAGGGAAAACCTGATAATAAATGGCATCGAAGAAGAAGTACGAGAAAATGCGGAACAACTGAATGATAAGGTTAGAGAAGTACTGAAAAGAGTAAACACCAATATAAATGTAGAGTCAGACGTAATAGAGTCGAGGAGAATAGGAGACAGGAACAAACTTAGAAATAGACCAATATTACTAAAAGTGAAGACATGGGATAAAAAGCTGAACATATTGAAAGGAAGAAATAGATTAAAGGGAAGAAATATCTATATTAACGAAGACTTTCCCAAAGAAATTATGGAGCAAAGAAAACAGCTCTTAAAATACTCAAAAGTTGCAAGAGACAAGGGATGTAGAACTAAGATCATCTACAATAAATTATATATTAACGATAAGCTATACACCTTATCAGAATTAGAAGTACAAAATGAAACTGAAATCGAGACTGAAGAAGAGACAGGACTACCAGAACAAACTCCAGCGAAAGGAAGAAAATACAGTGAGAGATCTCCCGAAGGCGCTGAAGAAACGACAAAAAAAATAACAAAAATGAACAGAGAAGTTGATACATCATCAAAAAACTAATTAATACAGAGGTGAAAAGATCAAGGTTTGTGGACGGAATTGTCCCTTTTAAGATAACATTTTGGAACTGTCAAGGTATTAATACTTTAGATAATTTAGAAATACATGAAATTAATTATTTGTGTAGCTCTGATATAATAGGCTTAGTGGAGACCTGGATTACCTCTTCCCAAAATAGCTTACCAAATATTTTAAACAATTATCATACTTACTCATGCCAAGCTTCAAAAGATAAGCAAAAGGGTAGAGGTAGTGGGGGTATCTTAATACTTATATCAAAAAACCTGGGGGGTGTGAAGTCATTAGATGTAATCGATAGATGTAATATGTGGAATTTTATCAGAATAAATATAAATAATAATTATATTATTTTAGGTGTAGTCTACTTAAAACCTGATTTAGATGATCATGTATGTGTAGAGATGCTTGAGGATACTCTAAAAGAAATATCAGTAAAATTCCCAAATGACGAGATGATTCTGTACGGAGACTTTAATGCGAGAGTAGGTGGTCTGAATGATTTTGATTCAGAGAACGTAATACATATCAATCCCCCGTTAAAACCACTTAAGTCAAAAGATTCCCTAGTTAATACTAGAGGAACATTACTTGTAGAAGCTTTGGGAGATCTAGGGTTTCTCTTGTTAAACGGTAGGTTTGAGGATTATGAAGGTGCTTATACATACATTGGGCGGTCAGGACGAAGTACAATAGATCTGGTCTGGGTAAGAGTTAGTAGTGTAGGCCTAATTTCCAGTTTCTGTATAAATAAAAACCTGTTTTCGGATCATCTGAGTTGCACTGTAAAGATAGAAAATGCATATTTTGTGGGGTCTAATAAACTATCAGAATATCATAGCTATAAAGAAACAATAATAAGGTGGGATCCTGCCAAAACACAACCATATAAAAATATAGTATCTATCTTTGAAATACATTCAGACTCGAGTACTATTAATATAATGGACAATCAAATAAATGAGGCAATCAAGTTAACAGCAAAATTTTTAGGTATGGAAAAAAACCGTGACAATACTAATCATATGTTCTCAAATTCAAAACCATGGTTTGATAACTTTTGCAAGGACGCAAAGAAAAAGTTAAACATGTCAAAAAAACTATTAAAAAACTCTAACTTTGAACAGAATGCACTAATATCATATAGTGAAATTAAAAACACAAACAACTCATTAAAATTAAAAAATTAGCTTACGAAAACGTTACAATAAAAAAAATTTAATAATTGATACCGTCACAATGATTGAGTTTTACAAAGAGTTTTATAGAACGCATTTACATAGGGATTCACAATATTTTGGCGTTATACACCCTTATCTAGATATAAACTTTTCCACTAATGAAAGTTTTAGAGTCTTAAACTCACCTAAAAATAATAAATCACCCGGGGTAGACAACATTAGCAACGAATTCTTCAAAAACTTTCCTTTGGATTGGATAATACACCTGAAAACATTCTTTAACAAAATTTTAAACGAAGAACAAATACCACCCACATGGTCAGATGTTAAAATGATCCACTTCCACAAAAGTGGCGATATTAAAAACCCTAATAATTACCGTAGTATAGCACTTTTAAATCAAAAAACTATGCTCTTTACCCAATTAATTAATACGAGACTAACTAACTTTGTTGAGAATAATGAAATATTACCAGAGTGCCAAAGCGGCTTCCGCAGAACACGCAACTGTGAAGACAACATATTTGTGCTCTACGCTATAATTAACAATTACCTTCGCCTCCCTTCAAGAAAATTATATACTCTATTTGTAGATTTTAGAAAAGCTTTTGATTCGTTAGACCATCATATACTCTGGGAAAAATTATATTCAAACGGAATAAGTGCAAAAATTACTAGAATACTAAAAATAATATACAAACAAGCAGCACTGTTTATAGAACAAGAAGGTAACAGTTCAGAGAGAGTACAAATAACCCAAGGTGTTTTACAGGGGGACCCGCTCAGCCCACTACTATTCGCGATATTCATTTCCGATATTGATAATTATTTTCAGAACCAAGGCAGTAGTAAGGGAGTTACTCTTGATGAAGGGGATAACATACGGATGTTGTTATACGCTGACGATCTGGTACTGTTTGCAGAGTCGCAAAAACAAATTGAAAAGAGCCTGAGGATTTTAGAATCATACTTCAACACATTCAAGCTTCAGGTAAATACAGAAAAAACAAAACTAGTTATATTCCGAAGGAGCCCCAATATTGGAAAACAACCCACGTTTTAGAATAGAATAGAAATCTCAAACACTTATGAATATTTGGGAGTGGTCTTTACTTTCAATGGACTGTTTCTAAATAATTTTAAATCACGAGAACGAAAAGCAAGAATTACTCAAGGTACTGTACTTTCAACTATAAACTCGCAAAAATTATCTTCTCTTCAGTCTATTAAGACTCTGTATAACAATGTCGTCATACCCACTTTCACATATGCCAGTAATATATGGGGTCTGCGTTATCTGGATCAAACTGAGAAAATACAGACGTCTTTTTGGAAAAACCTCCTATTCCTCCAGAGAACTACTGCCGCTTATATAATAAGAGTCGAAGCCAATCTGTGCAGGCTAGAATATTATCTAATAAAACAAGCAATTGAATACTTCATCAGGGTAAAATCTCAAAATCACTCAAGGTACCCCTATAGAGCATTATTTCGATTAATAAAATTATATAACTCTGGATATGGTCATCACAAATACAATTGGTTTGTTCAGTTGATTAATGTTGTCAGTATTTATTGTCCATATAATGCTGGCCTTAACACTGACTGTATCAATGAAAATTTTTAAACATATTGTATTAGCCGAACATCTAGCTAAAAACATGCAAAATGATTGGAATAAAATATTACTTAGTATTCACCACCCTACATATAAATTCTTTCTGCAAAATAATAATAATTACAATTATTTAAGTGGACCGTCACCGCTTTATATTAAAAGATTAACAGCCCAACTGCGCACAGCAAATTCACAGTATTTATACCTATATGTGAATAACTCCTCTCATACAATAAAAACCGACCAGATGTGTACAATATGTAACCAGCAGGCCAATGAATGCCTGGAACATATCATATTTGACTGCCCATTGTATGCTGGACTAAGAAATACAGTCATAGGAAGACGAAAGCATTCAGACGATCTAGATTGCCTTCTTAATTCAAACGATCTCTTACTATTGAAGCAATTGCATGGTTTTATCAGCGGAGCAATGAAAATTAGATCATTCATTATTAATGATTAGATATCCACAGTATCTCTACATAAACAATTTATAGTATAGGATTAGTTATGGGAATTATGCGTTTGTCTTATATTTTTTTTCTGCTCTTCTCTATTGCTGGACTATTATGTGCTGTACGCTGTCTTTAAAAACATGTAAATTTTATGTCATTGTTTCTTGTAATACCTTTTATCTATCATGTTAGTTTAGGAGTATATATGTATTTTATATTTACTATATAACCGACTCCTTGTTCATGTACTTTGTATAAAAGAACAATAAACTATTCTATTCTATTCTATTATATAGAAGCGGCATATGATAGGAGTATGGATTGTCATCTAATGAAGAGAGGTTCATCGGCCTCACAATACAGACTGTCTACAAAACTGGAGCGAACGGGGGGTGATTTTGGCATCAGGGAACACCAAAACGAAAAACTGCATTGTTGGAATTTTTCCGAAGTCGCGTCATGCTACTCTCTACAATAGCCCTATTTCATTCTGAAATAAGCCTAATAATCTGCAATAGAGATATTATACTACCATAACCATCATTGCAAATAACTCTATGTTATACATTTTTAGTTGCTATGAAATTTATGACTACACTGTATACGTTACGTAAATAATAAAAGTCTTTAAATGTATCATAGTAAAATCTAGTTAAAAGGACCATAGATATATGAGAAACCTCTGATATTGATAATTATAATGAGATTCCGACACTTTGGCATTGAAAGACCTCTGTCTTTTCGAACCTTTTCAAATGAGATTTGATTTCTTAGATTTTTCCAATATTCACCTTTATAATTGGGATAATAACCCATATAAGTGCGACAAAGTAACAAAACATAAAGTCTCATTATTTAATGATTAACATTTCTACACCTATAAATGAATAAAAATAGTACATTTCGACTTCTCATAGTAGGACCCTCTTTAAAAAGACAATTGTCGTTTTAAACCTGTCTATTTGGGATACTGGAAAAATGAAAGCATCTGTATCTATAAAAAATTCTAGGTTCCTTGACATCCCAGTTAAACAGGTTTCACTGTATTTAAATTCTTACCTTAAACGGAGCGTTGGGAACATACAACGGCGGATCCTTGGCACTTCCAGAAAGTTTTTCGTTGGCTGGAGGAATCCCATCATCCATATCACAAACACTGAATCTACCGACGATTCCATCAGCCGGTTTAGCATCGTAACCAACTGGCTGTCCCACACAAAAACCCTTCGCTTTCACCCAAAACCGAAATTTACTATTATCTGCACTCACGATTTCCTCACCTCTGAGAGTACGTAAAATTCTCGCGTATTTTTTTAACGTTATTGTCTTTGTTTTAGCAAAATCTCCGTACGTTTGTATCACCCACGGTTGATAGTTTAATAA
Source organism: Galeruca laticollis (assembly GCA_963921935.1). Lineage (NCBI taxonomy): Eukaryota > Metazoa > Arthropoda > Insecta > Coleoptera > Chrysomelidae > Galeruca > Galeruca laticollis. Next base: position 35,665,606 of record OY998175.1, read on the forward strand.
CATGTCTTCTTTGTTATCTGAGTTCACGCGTACGCGATTTTCATTGTTGTTCTGTTCCGATTTAGTCGATTTGGCGGTAGCTTTTTTCTTGGGATTCTTTTTAGGCGGTTTTTGGATTAAATTATCGTTTTCCGCCATATTTCCAGTTACCGAAAAAGTCGCCATCGTGAATTATGCAAACATCTCCGAGTTCAGTAATGAACTAATCCTTTCAGTACCTGCAACAAAAAATATTCATTTGTTTAGTGTTGATTGAAATAGAGTGAAATTACTGTAAATATAAAGAAACCAAACGAATACAACAGACAGTAATTATATATTTCAATGTCTAGTAATAACAATAGGTGGAGAGAGAGCACAATAAACAGAAATCAACAGAATGGAATATAACTTTACCATGTGATTAACAAGGCAAACAAAACGTGGGAATGTTCCCATCAAATCGGTGACTATTCTTTCCCATGGTCATTTCGCCCTCGGATGTGGAGTCATAAAAAATTGGGTTCTGGTTATATCTTATGTGCTGCACAAACTCGACACCTTCTTATGAGACTAGCTACGTTCTACTTTAACTTGGGCCAATAATACAGTTCGCTCACCCGCTAAAAAGTCTTCAATATACCCACCCATATGATCTTATAACGAGAAAACCTACTAACCCTCTCAGTGCTCGCTATAGATATGCGGGTTGTCTCACGTGGTACAACCCGTTCTCGCCAGTCGACTAGCTTCGAGTCGAAGAAGGGGTGGATTCTTCAAAAAAAAATTATAAAGTTTTCAAAAGGGCGCCAGAGAATTTTTGGCAAGCACCCAAGACTTCTTAAGTTAGCCCACAACTCCTCAGTGGGTTAACAACACTCACTATACACTCCAAAGGTTAAACTGATAGGTAAGTTATCATAAGAAAATAAAAGTCAGCAAGTATCCCCTGATTGAAGTTTTAATTAGTCACTTTGGACCAAAGGTCTCTTTTCAAAATATTTATTACAATATTACTACAATAATGTTCCAAATAATGTCTGAACTCAGCTGAAGGCTGTAGACTCAGAATGTAGATAGGCTGAATGCCGGAACCTACATAAATCCAAAAATTGCTACAGCTTAAGTAAATAACTGACAAGCAGGTTCTATAAACTCTGAGCAGAGCTGAAGGCTTCAAACTCAGGGTGAAGAAGAGCTGAGGGCCACAAACTACACCGATGTGTCAAATCTACAATTATAGACAAACGACTAAATGGTTCATGTACAATTTCTCAAAAATACAACGATAATATATACCAAAAATTAACAATGTACAGTTACAAGGGTTCACACTTCCGCAATTTATACCAATACGAATATAAATAATTGCATAAGCATAAAATTTAAATAGCAAACGAGCTTAGCGTTGCTAAAGAAAATATAATTCGAAATTATGTACGGCGCAAAATTATATACATAAAATCGCCAGAGTTTGAAAAATCCACTAAATAACGCAGTACCCAGGCAGGTACCGTAGTATCCTAGCGTATTTTAAACTATAAGCATAGATTAGAAATTTTAAATACAAAGTACAAAATGTAAAGCGAAATTATAGTAATTGCCGCAAAAAGAGAAATAAAACTTTATATGAAAAACTGTGAAATGTGACGCATAAAAATGAATTTACAAATGAACGAGAAATAAAAAGCAAAACTGTTCACTTATCCTTTTTCCGGAACCAGAACAGGAACTGAAGTCGCTCCAGAATATTCCAGCTCTCCTGGAACTTGTCTCATTAACCTCCAATCAGTGATTTAATATCCACATAAAAAAACCCTAAAATAGAGAAACGAATTAGCCTCTACATAGGGTTTACATTTAACCCCGGTCAAATTTTTGACGTACCCCCGTAATATCCCATTATACTGACTATATTAACAATACCCGAAATTCGTAAATAATCATACATCCTGACTTTTAACTGTATAAAAGCCATTTACACTGAGAATAAAAACTATATGACTGGTTTTTTTCCGTTTAGCAAAAAAACTACGATACCAAAAAAAACCCATAATATAAAAACTATGTCGTTGGACACATCCCTGAATATTTATACAGCCCCCGTGATATATTCTTATTTCAAAAAAAATATAAAGCAATGACGAATATGAACTAATAAGAATTTATGAAATGCATCGAAATTATCTCGTGAAATCCAGATTACATACTCCAATAAACTATGATTCAAAGCTAAAATTTCTACGTTGATATAACTATAGAACTGTTAATTCCGAGAAAGTATTTTCAACCATTTACCTTTATAATGAATCCTTCTAACCAACGCCGTCTACGGAAATTTACCACGAATTACGAAATTCCACTAATTTCTACTGGTATCCTCAGTCATCGGCCGTTTCTGGACCAGAAGCCTAACGGGTCAGAGCTGCCAGCTGTTGGTTTCAGCCGTATTTTCTTCCCCTACGTAGGAATTGTCGGGTTTTTAGCAAATACTTTATGGCTCCCAGAGCACATGTAAGATTTTTACGTTTCGAAGTGTGTGTTTACACCTTGACGGCAAATGGAGGACTGACTACTTCGCGCATACAGTGCTTTGGATTCTCTCCGTCAACAAGCTTGCCAATCGTTACATTTACGACAGCTCGGCGAATTTTTCGCGTTACAATCTGCCAGAGGTGACTCATGCGACTCCTCTAAAACCTTACATCTGTCTCTCTTAGAAACTACTTCTTTCCAATTGTCTACCTCGTTTCCTAACGTTCCAAAATTAGTTTTAACGTGCTTAAAAAAGTCATTCACAACTCTCCACTGAGAAAAACGTATTATCATTAGTCTGAAATCTCACAACTATCTATTCCAGGTCCAGATCGAGGCTACGTGTCCAGTACAACATGATATTTTCCTTTCCGGTGAACTATTTTAAAGTCATATTGTTGGAGGCGAACACTCCAACGAGCTAATCGACCAGTAGGATATTTTAAATTCTGAAGCCAAACCAAAGAGTATAATGATCCGTTACGACTGTAAAAGGAACTCCTTCTTTATAACGTCTCAATTTCTCTACGGCCCATAATACTGCCAAATATTATCTTTCCGTTGTCGAAAAGTTCCGTCTTGCTTAGTCAAACTTCTACTCAAATAACTAATAAATCTATCACCATCAGGATGTGGTTGTAATAGTAGAGTAAAGTGCCCTAATATTAGATAGTTGCCTAATATCCTTGTTTATATATAACGCTACGCTATAGTTGTTCAATGAAGAGTAATTCATGGAGTTGGCTCATAGAGGGGGTTTTGGTTTTGAGGTGCCCATTCATAAAATCAATTCAAATTTTACAATAAATACGTTTTCGCGAATTAAGAAAGACAACGTTTGTCTTTATAGCGTAGCGTTATATATAAACAAGGCTAATATCGGATAGTTCTATTTTAAAGAAATCTGTCATCTGATTACGAAGAAACCTGTCTACAGTTTAGCATGGAGCTTAACCCAAGCCACCGAATAATATTTTAGTGTATCTGATAAAACATATATGGCCCTAGTGTCACTTATACCGAACCGTCACATTCCGAGTTTTTACACGTACAAGTTGAAAACGTAATTTTTAGACATTCAGGTGAGTTTTAAAATTTGTCTCTGTAGTTTAAGTTAGTATATAATATGTCTACTTCAATTCAGTGCATTCGGACAATGGATTATTATAGTTTTCTTTGTTCCATAACCTTGACCTTCAACAGGAGACAGTTTGCCTAATATCGGATGGTCACGTTGTCTTAGTATCAGATATCCGATATTAGGACAAAATATTTCTTATCTGTCTATATAATCTGTACGTAGCCAAGACCTTATTAATAACTAAATTTTTATGTTTTCGTCGACAAAAAGAAAGCTTTATGCTATAATCCTTGTGCTACACCTGCTCATTTAATTTTCTATCTTACACTTTTTCTTAATTTCAGAAATAAAATGTCATTGAAACCCAAACAAAAACGAAAGACGTGGGATAGTAAATCCATGCTTGCAGCTGTTACTGCGGTTAAAAACAATGAAATGGGATACTTGCTAGCTTCAACAACTTTTAAAGTACCCAAGAGCACGTTGGAAGACTACGTAAAAAACAAAATAAAGTCACCTGAAGAGCTTATTCAAACAAATATAGGACGTCCACCAGTGTTGCATAAAGAAATTGAAGCGGATTTGGTTGATTATTGTCTAGAAATGGATAAAAGATTTTACGGATTGCGAGCTTCTGATATTCGAAGATTAGCCTTGCAATTAGCCATTCGGAACGATTTAAAACATAGGTTTTCGGAGAATCAGGAAAGAGCAGGTTACAAATGGTTGCGTTCGTTTTTAAAACAGCACCCTGAACTAACATGTAGGAGACCACAGGGTTTATCAACTGCCCGAATCAAGGGATTCACAGAAGAAAATGTAAATCTCTTTTTTAAAATTTACGAACCTGCGAATATACAACATAGATGAAACAGGTATAACGTCTGTACAATCCAAGCATACCAGGATAATTACTTTAAAAGGTGAAAAGCAAGTAGGGGCAATTACCTCTGCAGAAAGAGGACGGTGGTTACCTGTATGAATGCCGCTTGTGGTTATGTGCCTCCAACGGTCATATTTCCCCGAAAAAACATGAAGGCAGAATTACTCAATGGCGCTCCACCAGGGACAATTGCTGCCTGTCATGTGTCTGGCTGGATTCAGAGCCAGAGCCACATTTTTACCAATTGGTTACAGCATTTTATTAGCCACGCTAAACCAAGTGAAGCTGATCCTGTTTTATTAATCTTGGACGGTCACTACTCCCATACGCGAAACCTTGACACGATAAACTTGGCGCGACAGAACCATGTGGTTATTGTATGTCTCCCGCCGCATTCTACTCACAAAATGCAGCCGCTGGACCTTGCATTAATGGGTCCTCTTAAAACCTATTACTCACAGAAGAAATTGGCTGAGAAACAACCCTGGAAGAGTGGTCACCAGCTATCAAGTTTGCGAATTGCTTGGAAAAGCGTATGTAAGATGTGCTACAGCTGAAATCGCTATGAATGGTTTTCGAAAGAGCGGTATCATTCCATTTAATAAGCACATTTTTCGAGACCACGACTTTGCTATTCACCATCAAGCGGAAGGTGACCGAATTCCAGCTACAAATCTACCCGATGCTGAACAACAAAAGCAAGTGACTCCTCCAAGGCACGTTATTCCTTCAAGGCATGTGACTCCTCCAAGGGGTGTAACTCCTCCAAGGCATGTGACTCCTACAAAGCATGTAACTCCTACAAGGCATGTGACTCATCAAAGATGTATTAATACGATCAAATGTGTGAAAGATTCATCATGTAAAAACATTTCAAATTCCAGATATCCAAGAGTGCGGCCCCAAGATATTAGCCATTTGCCAACAACTTCATTTTACAAGTCTAGTGATAAAGAAAGAAAGTCTAGAAAAGGATCTGCTGCCGTGATTACAAGTACCCCATATAAAGATGCCTTAGAAAGAAGTTTGTCAGAACACAAGAGAAAGAAAAGTACTTCAAAGGGAATTCCGAAATTGAAAACAGACAAATGTAATCCTTCTAAAAAAACAAATAACAAGAAAGGAAAATCTATTGCTAAAAAGACAATGACAACGAAGGTTAGGAAGACTAGTATTGTATATGTTTATTTACAAATAATTACAATTACAAATCACCAAAAAGATAATATATTAGAATTACAAAACTGTTAAAACCAATGTATAAACAGCGAGAAAAAATACATTACAATAAACAGATAGAAAATGTAGAACGTATTTCTTTACAAAAATGTAAATAAACAAATAAACAGGGGAGGCTAATTACCTATTGTGGCTTATTTTGGATCACTGTAACCTATTAAGATCTATGAGGTTGAACATAGACACAATGATCCTATATGTCGCCATTTAATTGCCAGTTTTGTTTTCCTTAACATAATGTTAATTCAACTTTCGTTATACACATATATACCTTTTCATCTTAGCAATCAATAATTTTATTAATATCCTTAGTTTCTAGAGATTTTACATATTTTTTAAATATTTTTTTTTAGTAAGCTGATAGAATTTAATCTTCTTATATGAGTCTTATACGTTTCTGGAAGAGAGTTAAACAAACGGTGCTATGAATTCGAAGTACCTACTGTTTTTTTCGCTGTGTTGGTTTGGACAAAATCTTTTGTTTTATTTCTAGTATGACAATGGTGACCAGGAGATTGCAAGTATGAGCGATTTTTAAATAAGTAAACAACTAAACTAAAAATATATAGATGCCTTACGGACATTATATTAGTTTCGTTAAAAAGTTGGTTTGTACTATAAGTTAAATCTTTAAAATGCATTATTTTTAGAATTTTTCTTTGCAGAATTTCAACCTGCTCTAGATGAGTAGGCACAGTTCCTCCCCAACCTAATATGCCATATCTAAGACGTGATTCTACAAGAGCATGATATATGATTCTCAGATACTCTCCTTATATATTTGAATTTATACAATAAACATCTCAGTGTCTTAGCTACTTCACGTAAGTGAGATGTCCATCGTAGATGTGAGTCTATTGTTAGTCCGAGATACTTTATTTCGTATTTCAGAGAAATATCAATATGTATGTTGTTAATAGTAACAGTAATTTTTTCATAAGGAGGCAGTTTGTGTTTGTAACTAGTGAAAGGTACAATAAATGTTTTCGAATAGTTGACTGTTAAAATTTTATGTCTCAAGATATCAAATAAATGTCTTAGATCGGTTTCTATTTTTTGTTTGAGGCCTTCCCACGTACTGTCTGTATATATTATAGCAGTATCATCCGCGAATCCTATTATTTTACCTGTAGAATTATGAGAGAATAGATCATTGATATACATTTTAAATAGTATTGGTCCCAGCACAGTTCCCTGGGGAACTCCGAACAATATATTTTTTTCCGTACCGACCTTATCGTTTATCCTTACTATTGGTGTCCTATTTTTTAGATAGCTTTCAAAAAATTTATGAGGCAGATCACGTATTCCTGCATCCCCCAGGACGTCCAACAACTGTTCATGACTCACAGTGTCAAACGCCTTCGCCATATCCAGAAATACAACTGCCGTTGGTTTAGTTTCATCAACAGAACTGTACACAGAAGAAAGCAGTGTCTCAATTGCATAATTAGTAGAACGTCCTTCTTGAAAGCCAAATTGATGCTCTGATAATAATTTGTGGTTGGCTATGAATTTAGTTAATCTTTTTTTCACAGCTTTTTCCATTAGCTTTGTCAATGTAGTAATAAGTGATATGGGCCGATAGTTGCACATATTGGCCTTGTTGTCCTTTTTGTAGATTGGGGTTACTACAGCTTTTTTAAAAGACTGGTGTTAATAATGACGAATCTTTCAGTTCATCTGAAGAAGATGAAGTACTAATTTTAGATGCTGATTCTGACATGGACTGTGACATTGGGGAAGAGGAAGCAGAATGTATGTTTTGTTCTGGACTCTTCTCTGAAGATACCTCGGTTGAACAATGGATTCAGTGCTCAAAATGTTTCAGGTGGGCTCATGCCGACTGTGCCAATATAGACAAAGAAGACACATATATTTGTGATTTCTGCCTCGATGGCTAGTTTTATACCGTTATCCTAATATCGGATACCCTATCCGGTATTAGGAACATTATTTTTTGTCAACGTAAATTGACAATTTTTCGAAAAACTTAAATTTTATTTTTTAACATGTGGCAATGATTTATTTTGGATTAATATATGATTCTCTATAGCCTATTATTTGTTTTGTTTTAAAAACTAGATTTATTGATGTATTAAAATTAATATTAGGGTTCAAAAAAAAGTATCCGATATTAGGGCACTTTACTGTACAGCACTACCCAGAGCTTGAAGCATCACATTGTACTACAAACAGTAAATCATAATCTGGACAACCTAATACAGGACCTCTTATTAAAAATTCCTTTATACGTTGAAACGACTCATCACAACTTGAAGACCAATCAAACTGCCTACCTTTGCGCAACAAAGCAGTTATAGGAGAGATGAAAAATCAGGCATAAAACGTCGGTACCAAGGAAATGATACCACAAACGACTTTAGCACACTTAGCAGCAGGTAACATTAGCATCGCTTTGGCCTTATCCGGATCAACATGAATTCCGTTTTCATCCACGACAAATGGAAAATACTTAATCTCCCTGTCTACAAAAACAACATTTATCCCAATTGACATTCAAATCGTTAAATACTTATTCCAAAATAGACATGTGTTCTTCAAAAGTTTTGCTAACAATAGTTATATCATCCAGATACGCGAGGATCTAATTTGGGTCCTAAAACTTAATCTATAAGACGTTGCCACGTCGCAGGAGCATCGTGTAAACCGAATAGCATATAAATGAATTTAAATAGCCCACGACCTTGTTCAGTAAACGCTGTACATTTTCTAGAAGATTACTCAATACCAACTTGTCAATACGCCGATTTAATATCCAAAGTAGATAAGTAATGTGCATTACGAAGGTTGTCCAACGTATGTGAAATATACGGAAGAGGATAAGGTAGAACGCACACGACAGACTATCGGCGAACGACTAATTTGTAGGTTAAAATGCAGAATCATGCCTGTAATTCAGTAACGCACATGACCTTCTAAAAAGACGGACCGACAAAAAAGTTGTAGCATGATTCATTTTTGCACCGACCCGATAGCCGGTGGGGCAAATAAAGATATAGGTTTTGTTTGTTACAAAGCACACGACCGTTAGTTTAGTCGATAGCTGTTGGGTTCGTAGTGCTCTTGAAAATGGAAATAGATATTGAAAAACGTATCTGTGAGATACAGAAAAGACGACATTTATATGACACAACAACAGCTGAATATTCGGACAGAAACGTAAAGAAAAAACTTTGGGAGGAAGTATGTGTACAACTAATAGCAGATTGGGATAAACTGGAAATTCAGGATAAAATAAAGCAAGGTAAGTTTCTTATGTCGCATATATTAAAACTTAAATTTTATCGTATTGCCATGAGAGTGACCCTTGTGGAGACGTGAAGTATGTAGCAAAATAATCTCGAGCTTGTATTCCTTCTGTTGTGTCCCGTACGCCTTGAACCGGTAGCTTGTCAAGTGACTCTTGATACAACAAGTCCTCAAACTTATATCCATCCCTTTTGCGTACGAAGTTATGAAGAACACATGCTGATTTTATAATGTCTATAGCAAAATCGACCTGAACATCTAAACTGCGTTGAATTAGTCTCCACTTACTTGCAAATATGCCAAATGTACACTCAATCATTCGTCGGGTCCTGCATAGCCGGTAATTAAATATCCTTTTTTGCGGTTAAAAAACGATTGGGATATGGTCGCAAAACGTGAGAAGATACCGCGAATGCTTCATCGCCTACAAAAACAAACGGCATGGGCTCTCCACTTTCGTCAAACGGTAATTTTCTGTGTTCAGGAATGTTCAACATATGTTCTTGTAATTTTTTTCCCAAGGTTGAATTTTGGAATATATTTGCGTCACTGAATTTTCCACAAGCACCAATATCGACAAATGAAAAGCAGTAATCGGCATCTGCCACTGCCATAAGTACAACAGAAAAATAACCTTTATAGTTGTAGTAATCTGACCCTGAATTAGGAGGCATAACTATACTGATATGTTTTCCGTCTATAGCTCCTATACAGTTAGGAAAGTTAGTTCTTGCGTAAAATTCATTGCTTATTTCTAGCCATTTTTCTTCAGATAGTGCAGGCATACAGATCGTTCTTAATCCTAATCAAATAGCGTGGCATGTTTCCCAGACCATTTTCCGAATGGTCGATGCACCTAGCATATAATGATAGTGTAAGGATACAAATGAGTGCCCGGTTGATAAATACCTGGAAAAAAAACGTAATTATATGTAAGCAAACACCAGTTCCAGTTTTTTCTATTTTATTTTCAGGAAAAGAAATCCAAAAAAATGGCCATCTCTGCGGGATTGCTTTCGGTGAGAACTCGCTCAGCAAAAGAAAACACCTTCCGGAAGTTCTGCTAAGAAACGCAGGAAGTACATTTACTTTGATCAGTTGCTCTTCTTGCTACCTTTCACGCAATTAACGCAAACTTCTTCTTCATTAGACAATGAACAAGATATACCATCTCAACAAAACAATGCGGATGAGTCTCAGCTTGATCACGCCGTAAGGCCCTCCGAAAGTGAACCATCCCTGATATCTCCAATCCCACACAAAAAGAAAAAAACGCAGAAAAACTATGATGAAGAAATACTGCAGGTTCTAAAAGAAAGCAACAAGGGACCAACTCAAGCAGAAATATGGGCTTTGGTAAAGGAAAGCAATAAAAAGAAAGACTTGGATGAAGATGAGTTATTTTTAATGTCCCTGTTATCGGCATTAAAAAAATATGACGAAGAGAAAAAGTATTTTTTTAGAATCGAACTTATGAATACAATTCTTAGGTTTGATAGGACCCACCGACAAAGTGTTACAACAGAGACATCATTTCAAAATTCCGAATTTCCGTTGCAAAACTCTACTGTTTCATATCAGTTTCAAAGTGATGGAATAGCAAATCATGGAGATAGACGATATGGATATTATACGGCTCCGCAAACAAATATTGCAACAAACTCTTGGGTCCAACGATGCAACCAGACTTCCACTGCTTTACCGAATGAACAAGTACAACATACAATGAATTCCCCCTTGGAGTAGCCAGGTTCATACATGTCTGACAGGTATGGACACGACTCGGTTCCAAAGATCTGCCATAAATGTTATAACCTTTATTAATACCTAATATTACGTAAACTAATAAAAGTATCAAACAGTAAAGTGTTCTTACCTTAATGTAACTGATAATCTCTCCTCAAGCGAAATACACTTCCTCATATTAGTATCTTGGAACGATAATTGTGTTTTCAAGACAGCTAACAGCTCATTAAAAGAATTCAAGGACATTCTATGATAATTAAAAAACTTATCTGGGTGTTCCTGTAGAGACTCAAAAAGGGTATGGAATTGGCCTTTTAATAAACGCTGACTAATTACTGGATGCACCCAAAATGCTCTATTTCCCCTTTTTTTTCTTCGGTATTTTAATAATACCGCAACACATCTCAACGTCTGACTATTCATTTTTCATTAACAATCGTCGACTAACTAAACGTTCATATGCATTGTTCACCTACTTGTCGGTCGACTGTCGGCCGTCTGTTTACCCTCCCGACAAATAAGTAGCTGAGCGACAGTCTGTCGTGTGCGTTCTACCTTACTGTCTCTTTCTGTAACAGCATTAAGGTTGCGAAAATCTCTCTCATCTTTATTTTTAACTAATAAAACTGGTAAACTCCACGGTCTGTTCAACTTCTGTACAACCCCTAGCTTCAGCGTCTTATCAAGTTCTCGGTTAATACGTGCTTGCATTACAGGTGACACAGGGTAATATCTTTGTTTAATGGGAGCAGAATGACAAACGATCCGATGTTCAGTCACATTAGTACAACCAAACTTATCTCCCATGAGAGTCTTATTCCGCTCGACTTTCAGTCTCAATTTCTGAAGCTCGCTCAATTCACCTCTCAGATGATCAACAGCGGATATCGTAACTGGAACGTCCGAAAAATGTCACTCATTATGCCAGTACTATACCCATAATACTCCAAAAATTAGCTCATAAAATCAACGTTTGGGGAACCTCTAACACTACTAATACAGGAACAATTCGTAATTGACCCCTAATTGGTAAAGGAATTAAACACTCACCAATACTATCACACATCTGACCATTAGCTACACGACAGGTCGTCATCTTAGAAGAATCTACTTCAAAACCTTACCTCCTCAAATGTTTTCAACCGACACTACCAACAATGGTCTTCAAAGAACCAGAATTCAATAACCCTAATAAATCTAACCCCAAAACTGTTACTTTCAATGACGGTCTTTCGTCGTTAACACATAATCAACAACGTGTTGAATCTGGGTGGAGCATCTTCCACCATCTCCTCTTCGACCAGTTAGGAGCGCTCTGCTTCGTCTCCCTGATTACATTTATAGCAATATTTTGATTTGGATAACGCACACTCAACAGCACGATTTCCTGGTTTATTGCATCGGAAACATACGAAGGGTTTGTTTCTATTGACCTCGAATGAAGTACTAGCTACCTCCAGATAATCTAATCGCTGATACTTAAATCGATACATATTAACATACGGTGTGATAGTTGGGTGTTAAATCAAACAAAGAAAAGTAGAATATAGTTAGAAATGTCCATGTAGAGAATAAAAATAAAAATAGGAACACACAGAGTGAATTTTAAGTATAGAGCGCCTCAATTATAAATTTTTGTGGTTTTGTAATACCGCTGAACTTGTGGTAATATTTACATTGTGTTATAGCTAAATTTACTTTATATCCGCCCGAGTTGAAATAATACATTAACTGCAACAATAACAACCTTAACTTTCTAATAAACTGTGGTTGCTGGTGTCACAATGGATAGTTCATCTGAAATTAGGATTTTAATGATATTAGGATATGGTGATATGCGTAGAAGGCAATAAGAAACGTATATATACTATTTTTTGTAAGCATATCATTAATTAATTATTAAATTTTATTATGACATTAATAATACAATGAGTTTCATAATGATACATGTTCTCATCCAATCAAAATCAACTATTTTCTTAATGCAACTGGTTATTTTCATAACGATACACCCTATCATCCAATCAAAATCAAGTAAATAACATGAATGACAATTGACCAATAAGATCATGCAAATTGCGCACTGTCAAACGAACGCAACTTAGAACTAATTCTGAATTCAATACTTAAACAAACTTTTAGTATTTCATTTAATTGTTAAATTTAAATAATTTTTAAATTAATAAAATCGCTAGTACTTGCGACAGTGAAAATGATTTGGAAATTATAGTCTTAATATTTATACGTGTATTTTTTATATTTTACTAAGCTTTAGCTTGTAGAAAAAGTACTGTATGCAGCTTGTACATAATGGTTATAATGCACCTCGACTCGTGTCGTAAATTTCATACGTGTGCGTTATAACCATCATTATATACTCGATGTATAATGTTGTTAGAAGTAGTCACATGTGTAAAGTAGTATATAATAAAAAGAAGAAGAATAACATTTTTTTCAGTTGCTAAGAATTATGAACTCACGTGGTAGAGTCTAGTATTTCTTTGTATAATTTATGTTTCTTTTATCATTATTAAAACACTCAAGTTATCAAAATATGTTCTTTCATAACCCAAAATAATATAACGTACTATAATAATGTATGTCCTAACCGAAATCTCATAACAAAATCTACTGTAAGTTGCTAAAAAGTTTAACTGAACTGATGCAGTAAAAGTTTTACTCAAATCATGACGCAGAAAACAGCAACAACTGAATACAAATCTTCAAATAATTGTGTCATGCTAGAATACGATCCACACTGAAGTAATAGTGTATCCACAGAACTTGATATTTCGCAAACACCCATAATGAGAATGTTACGTGATAATAAATTTTCAATTATACAAAGTACGTTTCGTTCAAGAGTCGTCACAAACATAATTATGGGAAAATGTTACATTCCATTCGACAAATTTTTTCCAAATAATGTTATGTTTTGGAAGGGTTTTGTTTTGTTATTAACGGAAACGTAAGTCGGCATAATTGTAGATACTGATCACGAAAAATTGCGCGTTGGATGCGTGAATAGCAAAAAACTTAATCTATGGGATGGAATAGCATGCGACATATTAATTTGATCCTTCATCATTGAAGGAAACTTAAGTGGTCCAGTGTGTTTAAATTTATTGGTAGGTAAACAAGGTTATACTTGAGTTGGTTCGGTTATTTCTTAATCCAAGTAAGTATTTTGAATTGCCTTCTAATTTAGAAATTTCATTATTACAAAATTCCAGACAATAACAATACGTTAAACATATTGGCTGCAACATGATTAAGCGTAAGGTAATGCAGGAACTAAAAAGGTGTTCCCAGAAAATGGATTGGAAGATGAATCCTCCACATATTGCAAAATGTTTTGCAATTTTAAGATTAACAACATTTTGCTGTAGCGGCCTTTACTTAATGTTTTTTTGAGTCCGCCAATTGTTTAGCACTTAAATATGGATCTTTTTCAACACGACACAAATATCTAAATATTTGTCTTCAACTATTACTTTTCCGCCCAACTCTAATATCTATGCGAGAAAAGTATTGGTATACCCCAAAAAAATTGGAATTTTGAAAATTTTGTTTCAGTTATTTTTACGTTTTCCGTCAACAACAACACGAAAAAACGGTTTTTAGAAAAAAAATCCTGTGTGTATGTCGTCGTCGTCGTTGTCGTCTGCCACTTTTCCTTACATGTCTTGTTAGCACGATACAGCCTCTGGAGTGCAATAAGTCACCGATTTTATGATGGAGTATTGTTAAGGACATGTCACAGATGAACCCTATTGATTTTCAGCTCACCAGAGCCGGTACAACGGGTGCTATGGTACTTGAAGTACGACTTTTTTATAATTTTTTGAGAAATTTCAGTTTGTTAGCACGATACAGCGTCCGGTGTTCAACAAGTCACCAATTTTATGATTGAATATTACTTAGGACATCTCACTGATGAACCCTATTGATTTTCAGCTCACCAGAGCCAATATAACAGGTGCTACAGTACTTTAGTTACGATATTTTTGTCAGAAGGATTTACTTCCGGAGAACGAGGGGGCCACCTAACCGGTCCATAAGTACCAATCCACCGATTAAGAAATTTTTCTTTCAAATAATCTCCAATGAATAGAACATTATGGGTAGGTGCTCCATCTTGTTGGAACCAAAATGTGTCCCTATCACCCAACACTTCTTCCTCCAAAAGTTGGTGTAAGTTTATTTCCAAGATATCTATATATCCAGCAGCAGTTAGTTTATCATCAAATATATGATAAACTAATTTATTATGTTTGACAAAACAACTAATGTTAAAGCCGAATCTGCCTTGTCTCCTGATCCCCTGTATTAAGTGTGGATTTGAATAAAAATTTGGCTGTTCATTACATTTTTCTATATACCACTGTGCAAATTGTGTTCTTCCTCAAAAAATCGTTTGGGTATAATTTTTGAGGGACGGATGTCCGATAAGGCCTAAATTTATATTTCTTTAAAATCCTTCCTGCAGTAGTTTTTGGAACACCTATTTCATTTTCAATTTGACGCAGAGAAGATTCATGATGTGCTTGGATATGTCCCAACGTATTTACCTCTCTTTCTTCATGATTCTTTTCGTACTTACGCCGTGGTTTCACAAAACATCCATACTCGATTAAATTTGAAACGAGTTTTTTAAAAATTCTCTTACCAGGTTGCCTTCTTTCTGGATATCGTTGAAAATATAATTCAGACGCATCACTAACATTCTTTTGACATTCAATATATGCCACATGCATATCATATTTTTCATAATTTTCAAAATTCATGTTGTTGACAAGACTGCACGTTTTGAAATTAATTCTGACAGATAACACAGGTTTTGTTTTATTTCCATGGTAAGAGGACCAAAGCCTACTTGATGAAATGAACTTTCTTATACGATATAACAATCATGTCAATTGAGGTAAACAAACTAAAATATAACAACATATCGGGTTAAACATAATTAGAAATAAAAGTGAATCGGTAAGAAAATACAGACATCTTATTTCGTGATGTTATTTTTACCAAAAAACGGATTCAATAATTTCAAAATAACAATAATATAGGTACTTAAAATCATTAATCAACTATATATACCTACTTTGTTTTTAGTTTACTGATTTTATTTTTGGTAATGCTGAATTGGTTGAAGATTATTTGAACGAAAAACTTTTTAATCGATGAAAACGGAGGACATTTTGAACATTTATTGTAATTTTTACATTCTAATAAAATTAGTTATAGGTAGATTAGTTGTTACAATATTTCTTGTTGTTTCATAGGTTTATTGTTTTTATTTTTTTAATCTGGTTTCATTTTTTATTAATCATGATTTTGATAAATAAAATTGTCACCCATCAGTATCCTAATAATAAAATGTTAAATTTTGTTACTGAGTGATCAATTTTTTAAGGGTGTTTCACGTGATAACATCCATAAATGGTTTATTTGCAGTGTAGCTCCAACCATTGAAAATTTTGACACACTTGCCTATATTCACCACATACAAGTATGTACAATACTTCTGTGGATGTCTAGATGTTTATTCAATTTTATTTGTATTTTATCACTGTATTTGTAAATTTATGAATAAACGTTATTATTATTATTATTATTATTAATGTGTCATATCTGGTGAATGAGAATTAAAAAAGGAAACGAAAAACGCCAAAATATACAGGGTGCCCCATTTAAAACAACATAAGTTTGCATTATATTTCCTAAGTGAGCCATCTAACAAAAAATTCTGTGCGCCACTGAACTCTTTAATATTATATCTATCAAAAGTTTTTATAAGGTTTCTTTATATTTTTTTTAATTAAGAAGTTATAGTACCTTGTAGTTTTCGACAGTTTTCTATAATCGCCCTGTATCTTCCAACTGCAGGGAGTTACTAAAGATTTAATAAGGCTATCGTTATTTTAACAAAAAAATAAGTCATAACATCTTAACTGCTTTTCTTCTATATCTTCTAGTTTACGAGATACCCTGCAATACACACCAATTTGGGACGCCCTGTACAGTTTTATTAATTAATATTGTTGTTAGTTGTTAGCGTAGACAAACTAATATATTAATATATGTATTGTCTTTGGTTGTTAGTTTCAATACAATCACAGAACTGAAACTAGCTATTCTACTTCTGGGAAAATTATGTCAAACTTGTTAAAATTAAAATGCTTTAACTAACATTTTCCTTTCCTGTATTTTATTTGAATATAGGATATCCTTAATTCACATAAAAGTATTAAAGTCGTATTTAAGAAATGCGCATGCGTATATGTCAAAATAAAGGACTTCCCAAAAGACGTTTCAACAACTCTCTATTAGTGTCTGTCAACGATATTCACCATAAAGATGATGTTAAGATCGTCAAAAAAAAAATTTAAATTGACATTTCCGTGGGGAAAAGTGTCATAGCGCGTACTTTTACCACACTAAATTATTACCTTTCCAATGATTATCAAAAAAATTGAGAAAAGGCCTACTTTGAATATAAAGAAAATTGTGTATAAAAACGTGTTTTGCATAGTGGTGGTAGAAAAATTTTATTATAAATATTTTCTATTATTTAATTTGGTATATAAACTAAAAATTTAATTAAATTTACTGTTTCTTCCCTACGTGGAATTTACTCATGTTACTTTTTTAAATGAAACTGTGTCTAAATCATTCATCAATATAATGAAAAAATGTTGAAAATTCTAAAAAAATTGACACTTGTTTGGATATTTAATATCGTCATTAAAAAGGTAAAAATATGATTAATTATTGAAAATACCCATAAATCTCAATATACAATATATTTATTTTTTCAAAAGGTATATTTTTAGAGTGGTTATTTGCAGTGCTAGAAAGTATAAAATATTCTAAAAAAAGTATGGAGGAATTGAAGAAATCTAATACTAATCATACTTCATCCAATTTATTGATAGAAAATTATAATCAAATCAATATGTTTGGGTTTATGAATCCGCATCGATATATAAAGTAATAAGTAAGTTCTATCATAACAAATAGTGATTGTGACTGAATAATAATTAGTGGGTAATTTCAATAATCACTAATAGTAAATTTAAAATGCTTTTGTTTATAGATATGTAATTAAACTGTCTTCAAACGCTCCTTTTGTCAATAAACGTTGAATAATAATATCGATTATTTTTTGACGTTTCTTAAAACCAATAAAATGCTTCTTCATTTGTCACAAGGGTAAGTTTCAACCAATTATGTCATTATTATAGTGGGAATAAATCTCTTTTGATTATTCTCGGGAATAATCACTGTGGCTTTTATTTGCCTAGCAAGTGTCAGATAGTTGTCAAAATAATTACCTAATTGTGTCAACGCGATATATAAAATGGGTGAAAATCATCGATTTAGTACCTTTTCTGATGCAGAAATAACAAAAAAGATTTTAGAAACTACTTCGAAAAATACTCTAATTAGTCTATATGGAGACAATTTATTGATCTTTTTATTGTAAAAATTTGTGAATAAAAAAATAATCTAGTCAAATATAACTCGCGAGTTCCATAAATTAGAAAATAATTTGACAGATTTTGTTCAAACTTGTTGCCATTTGGATATAGCCTGGCAACAAGTTTTCAAAAAATCTGTCAAATTATTTTCAATTTATTCTCACTCTCTTGTTATATTATTACTAATAATAACAAATCGTATTTTTGACAATGATCAGTATGTACAATACTTCTGTGGATGTCTAGATGTTTATTCAATTTTATTTGTATTTTATCACTGTATTTGTAAATTTATGAATAAACGTTATTATTATTATTATTATTAATGTGTCATATCTGGTGAATGAGAATTAAAAAAGGAAACGAAAAACGCCAAAATATACAGGGTGCCCCATTTAAAACAACATAAGTTTGCATTATATTTCCTAAGTGAGCCATCTAACAAAAAATTCTGTGCGCCACTGAACTCTTTAATATTATATCTATCAAAAGTTTTTATAAGGTTTCTTTATATTTTTTTTAATTAAGAAGTTATAGTACCTTGTAGTTTTCGACAGTTTTCTATAATCGCCCTGTATCTTCCAACTGCAGGGAGTTACTAAAGATTTAATAAGGCTATCGTTATTTTAACAAAAAAATAAGTCATAACATCTTAACTGCTTTTCTTCTATATCTTCTAGTTTACGAGATACCCTGCAATACACACCAACTTGGGACGCCCTGTACAGTTTTATTAATTAATATTGTTGTTAGTTGTTAGCGTAGACAAACTAATATATTAATATATGTATTGTCTTTGGTTGTTAGTTTCAATACAATCACAGAACTGAAACTAGCTATTCTACTTCTGGGAAAATTATGTCAAACTTGTTAAAATTAAAATGCTTTAACTAACATTTTCCTTTCCTGTATTTTATTTGAATATAGGATATCCTTAATTCACATAAAAGTATTAAAGTCGTATTTAAGAAATGCGCATGCGTATATGTCAAAATAAAGGACTTCCCAAAAGACGTTTCAACAACTCTCTATTAGTGTCTGTCAACGATATTCACCATAACGATGATGTTAAGATCGTCAAAAAAAAATTTAAATTGACATTTCCGTGGGGAAAAGTGTCATAGCGCGTACTTTTACCACACTAAATTATTACCTTTCCAATGATTATCAAAAAAATTGAGAAAAGGCCTACTTTGAATATAAAGAAAATTGTGTATAAAAACGTGTTTTGCATAGTGGTGGTAGAAAAATTTTATTATAAATATTTTCTATTATTTAATTTGGTATATAAACTAAAAATTTAATTAAATTTACTGTTTCTTCCCTACGTGGAATTTACTCATGTTACTTTTTTAAATGAAACTGTGTCTAAATCATTCATCAATATAATGAAAAAATGTTGAAAATTCTAAAAAAATTGACACTTGTTTGGATATTTAATATCGTCATTAAAAAGGTAAAAATATGATTAATTATTGAAAATACCCATAAATCTCAATATACAATATATTTATTTTTTCAAAAGGTATATTTTTAGAGTGGTTATTTGCAGTGCTAGAAAGTATAAAATATTCTAAAAAAAGTATGGAGGAATTGAAGAAATCTAATACTAATCATACTTCATCCAATTTATTGATAGAAAATTATAATCAAATCAATATGTTTGGGTTTATGAATCCGCATCGATATATAAAGTAATAAGTAAGTTCTATCATAACAAATAGTGATTGTGACTGAATAATAATTAGTGGGTAATTTCAATAATCACTAATAGTAAATTTAAAATGCTTTTGTTTATAGATATGTAATTAAACTGTCTTCAAACGCTCCTTTTGTCAATAAACGTTGAATAATAATATCGATTATTTTTTGACGTTTCTTAAAACCAATAAAATGCTTCTTCATTTGTCACAAGGGTAAGTTTCAACCAATTATGTCATTATTATAGTGGGAATAAATCTCTTTTGATTATTCTCGGGAATAATCACTGTGGCTTTTATTTGCCTAGCAAGTGTTAGATAGTTGTCAAAATAATTACCTAATTGTGTCAACGCGATATATAAAATGGGTGAAAATCATCGATTTAGTACCTTTTCTGATGCAGAAATAACAAAAAAGATTTTAGAAACTACTTCGAAAAATACTCTAATTAGTCTATATGGAGACAATTTATTGATCTTTTTATTGTAAAAATTTGTGAATAAAAATAATCTAGTCAAATATAACTCGCGAGTTCCATAAATTAGAAAATAATTTGACAGATTTTGTTCAAACTTGTTGCCATTTGGATATAGCCTGGCAACAAGTTTTCAAAAAATCTGTCAAATTATTTTCAATTTATTCTCACTCTCTTGTTATATTATTACTAATAATAACAAATCGTATTTTTGACAATGATCAGTGAGTAGCTTTAATTAAATATAACAAACAGTGGCCAATGTTTCGTAGGACAACGTCTGTCCGGTTAAGCTAGTATACAATGAAAAACTATAAAATTGTCAAAATAATTATGAATAAAA
Source organism: Galeruca laticollis (assembly GCA_963921935.1). NCBI lineage: Eukaryota > Metazoa > Arthropoda > Insecta > Coleoptera > Chrysomelidae > Galeruca > Galeruca laticollis. The sequence continues at coordinate 35,686,345 of OY998175.1, forward strand.
TGACAATTTATAAAAATTACAATAACATATATTTCTTACAATACAATGTTATAAAATATAATTGTAATAAATTTTGGATTTTTCCTATAGTTAATGATTTTCTAAACATAGGGTTAGTCCAAAATTTTTATTCAATTTTAGGTATGAATCTAGTCGAAGTTAGTGTGATAAATCTACAAAATAATTTAAAATCATAATAATTTACCTGTAACAACAGATGAATTATTTCCAAGAACAAACAATTCCAAAACTTTTTCCACTCACTTTTTCTGAACTGCCAAAACTATCACTATAGCGACCGCTAGCACAACAACCAACTTCGAAAAAAAAGTTCGTAAGCGCAGCACGCGTACTTCGAATCGAGAGAAAGAGAGAGTCGACTATAAAAAGCAGTAAGTTAGTAGCTGAGGAGCGCGTCCCACAACTGAACTCTGAAGTGGTGCGTTCGCAAAATGATGCGACGGGCTGAACGGGACCCTTTCCTATGGGCGAGAGACGCCCCCCTCGCGTTCCGTCCTGCCGCGGTGAGCGTACGCGTCTCTAGCGATAGCGGTAGCCACACGGAGAGAGAGGAACCGGCCCGTTAGGGGATCCGGCGATTGAAAGCGAAGGCGCCGACGATCAAGTCATGCCGTGGACGTTACGACGGTGTCGGCTGCAGAATTGGAAAAGATGGATTGGTCATTAAGCATGAAGATGACTTGCGGATACAGAGTCGGATTCTGATATTATAAAAATGTTCAAATAATATCGTGGTTTTTTGTAGCTGATACACGAAGCAGTTTACAGTATAACCTGGAAAAATTAAAAAAATTACTAGGTTTTAATATAAAGATACATTATTGTATAAATTTAGCTTAGAGCCAAGTAAGTAATGTTATACAAAAATCAGTGGAAAACAAATGAAGAAATTAACGACAGAATAACCTAGACAGGAAGGATATTCAATGGAACGGAGAATATTTTCCTAGAGCGTGAATATTATGAGAAAAGGCAATGAAACTAGGAAAGTTAAAATTATAATGTATATTATTAGGGATAATTATAGAGAAATAAATATCTATTATAACAAATTCTTTATTAATAAATTATAAGTTATTACAAAGGACTATAAATGACAACTAACTTATAATGACAAATCGTACGACAGTTGACATTTGACAGTCGTGACTAAAGATTGACAGTCGTATATCAAATAACCTAAAACTACAGTTACGGAACGTAAACATACACCACAAAAATGAGAAACGTAACAGCAGCAGGGGAGCATGTGTTAAAAGGGTCTCAAAATTGTTAATGTTTCTCATATATTGTTTGTTGAAGTATATCAGTAGAACTATTTGTAAGAGGAGTAAATATGAAAGGATCGCCCATTTTCCATTTTGAAAATATCCTGTATAACCAATCACAACGTCATATCACAGATACTTATAGATTTCAGTACAGCAGCAGAAGAGCATGTGTTAAAATGTCAAAATTATTAGCGTTCCTCATATATTGTTTGTTGTAGTATGTTCGTAGAACTATTTGTAAGAGGAGTAAATATGAAAGTATCACCTATTTTCCGTTCTAAAGTTCGTATTATTCCAACAGTGTTGCCAGTGAACACTTTTAATTGCCGATGAGAAATACTCATCTGAAAGTTGTTGGAGAATAATAATAAACTGAATGACAAAACACCTTGGGAATGGAATTACATTTACAAATTACAATTTTATCTGTCAACAGAAGCTATAAAAATAAATTCGGTCCTATGTGTACTGAACAAACTTCGTCTTATCAGTAGAATGAAACGATACACGCATTTAGTAATCTTTCAGGGATAATGGGACATCGCATCGACGGCGGCGGTGAAGCCGCCTCACCTTGTTTTGCTACTATTTAAATTTTACAAAAAAATGTTATTCTCCATAAAAATTCTGCATAACAATAAAGCTATTCAAAGAAATAATAAAAAGGGAAATATAGGGACTAGATGGGTATGTTCTGAGAACATTATAATTATAAAACATGTTGGGAAGAGTCACACTGTGGCGTATACGAGGACGTCTAAACAGTAATTTCAGTTTAATGAACAATTAAATTACCGAATTTGTCTAATTTAATACATTGAAACATAAAAAATCTCTATCCAACATAAATTTCGGCTGAATATGTCAGTGACTGAATAATATCCCTGTTTATATATAACGCTACGCTCTAGTTATTCAACGGGGATTAATTCAGGAAGTTGGCTCACAGAGGGGTCTTGGTTTTTGAGGTTCGCATTTATAAATTCAATTCAAATTTTACTATAAAAACGTTTCGTGCGAATCAAGAAATACAAACGTTGAGCATTGTTGGTGTGCTAGCTATAAAAATTTGTGTGCTAGGTTGTACTAGGTGTTTCTTTATTTGTTCCAGCATTTTTGGGAAAAAAGGCTCATCGGGAAGGCTAGCATTGAACTGACCCCTTCCCTCCACCCCGAATTCAAAAGCATTTTCGTTGTAAACTGCTGATGTACTAACTATAAAAATTAGTGAGCTAGGTTGTACTAGGTATCCTTCATGAGTGCTAGTATTTTGTCGAAAAAATTTCAACCGGAGGGGGAAGGGGGGGGGCTAGCGTTAACCTGGCCTCCCTCGAATTCAAAAGCTGTTGCGGTACTAGATATAAAAATTAGTGCGCTAGAAGGTGTCCTTTATATGTGCTTTGCATTTTGGTAAAAAAAATCTAGCTAGGGGGGCCAGCTTGACGGACATATAAATTTCTCTAAATTAGAATAGGAAAAAATTTATACAAATAATAATTTTTATTCGTCTACTGTGTAATCTCTACTCTCATTCTGGCTATTGTGTCGTATGTGAGATTTATTCAAATTACATACTCATTTACTTTCAATAAAATTAATTAGAAATATTATTTCAATTATTTCATAACATCCGATAAATATCAGAGAAGTATCTTAGTATACAAAATTTTTCATAAAAGATAATTTGAAAAATTAGTTAGACTCATCTACTTCAGGATTTAACATGCTATTCATCCTTAAGCAATCTCCAGGTGATTGACGGATTAACCCCTATGAATAATCAAATCGATTTATTAAAATCGGAATATGCACCCCACAATTTATAGTTTATCATTTTTTTTTATTCTTTGATTTTCTCATAGGTGTGCAGAGAATGATCCGTTAGAAGAAACGTCCCGCTGAACGATGTCCCTAGAGAAATTCGAGATCGTACTTGTATTCTAACGAGATGAGAGAAGGGTTGACCGGGTCAAAGTTCGTCACTGGACCACTATCGTTACACAGAAGCTGAACGAGATGTGGTACATATACGGGATATACAAATATTCTAACGGATAAAATACAACGGGTTTGATTTCATAGATATATAGTGGATCTTGATCGGTAACGTTTGAAGTTGTTTATTATTATTATTTCACACAATGTATTAACTGGTAGACGGTGGCATAGATCGGTAAAAACACCTGTATTTGGAATTACTTTTTAAATGAAACTGTTTCTTAATAATTAAAAAGTATTAAAAACTCTAAAAAACTAACAATTGTTTCGATATTACTGTGATGCCTACCTGATGTTTGATAATTATTTTTGTCTCCAGTGGTTCCCAACCTTTTCTGGACCACCGCCCCCTATAGAAGAGAACAAAAACTTCACCCCCCCCCCCCCCCCCCGTCGCTGGTTAGTCCAAAGTAGTTAATTTTATGTGAATATCATCTGTACCGTCCCAATTGATCTGTATTTAGCTTTAATTTCAGTTAATGTCTAAATTTTATTTTAGAGAAATGATGAAGTAGAAATTTATTAAACGACTACCATTTATACAATAAAATTGTTTATTAAACTTTTAAAGATAAACACATACACAAATACAATCACAATAGAAATAAGAAATGCAATACAAAATTAATAATAAAGAAAAAATCAATGAGACGGTTGAGGTTGGTGGAGTGTTACCAGTTTGTTAATATCGGGTTCCAATTTCGTTAACATCAATCGCAGATCGCCCCGTTCAGTGATGTGTAGTCTGTTCCTCTTCTTTGACAGCAAATCAGTTACTGCACTGAAGCACGCTCAGCCATATAGGACGAAGGAAATGCAATTAACAACTTCTGTACTATTATCCACAATCCAGGATGGAGAACTCGTATTGGTTTTTGAAGCCAGAACTCTTTATATCCACGTTTGAATTTTACTTTCAGTTCTTCGTTAGTTGTGAGTTCTAATAGCTCCTCTTCCAAATTTGATGAGCCTTCAGTATCTGTGTTTGCGAAAGAATCTATAACCCAACATGGTATTTCCATGTTTCAAATATCTTGGAAACGCTCTGTAAAATCAACCTGAAGAACTTCCGAGTGGTGGCAGTAAGTAAGTAAATCTTCCGGTTTTGCAGACACTGTTGATAATGTGGGAAAATGGTTGTACTCACCTCTACCAAGATTTCTTTTGAATATAAGAAGTTTTCCTGCAAAAGCAGCTATGACGTTTTTAGTTTTAATTTAAAAATTCGTAGAGCTGTTGCTTTTATACGTTTCATTTCGTGCTTGATTCAACTTGTCTGTGTGCGAACATGTCGAAACATGTTATTTTGTATGAACATCTCGCGCTCGCTTATCAACGTACGAGGACAAGTCATATACTTACTTCTATTCTGAACTAAAAGAAATTATTATAATTATTAGTATTATTATTAATGCTAATTTAAAACTGCTTATTAACCCTTATTAAATCATTTTTATTTCACCATTCCTCTTGACTGCTTATTATTTGCTTCTGAATCCGCTACCGCCCCCCTAAAAGGCTGCAGCGCCCACAGGGGGCGGTATCGCCCCCCGTTGGGAACCAATGCTAGACCAAAAAGTGACCTACCTTGTGATTAACTTAATCCTTTCGGACGCAGCGTCCACTGCAGTGTACAAAATTTTCACACCTTGTATATAAGTAATAAAAAATATTTTAGAATCGCGGATGACGTCTCTGATTGACTACCAAATTTTATTCCCGCCAATGTTAAGTCAGTTGTTTGGATGCAGCGGTAGTGAGCAAAACACGGGTGTGCAGTTTAGATTAGAAAACGTTGTAAATAAACAAAATTGACCGGAATTTGTGTATATAAATAATTATTAGTTTTTATTACAACTAACCATTTGCAGTAACATATTATTGATAAATATTATTGTTTTCATTTGAACGTCCACTGGGATGGACAAAAATCTTTTAGGTCAATAGTTTTAAGTATTTATTCTTTTTTTCAGTTTATGATGAGTAGTAGAAAAAAATATGTGACCGAAGACGAACTGCTAAAATTATTAGAAAATAATTATCTCTCCGATATTGAACTACATCTGATGAGGACGATGGCTGGGAATGGGAATGTATGGAAGATGGGAGGCTTTCAGAGGGAGGCGAAGATTCTGAAAATGAGCCGGACTTAGGTAAATATTTAAATGTTTTTAGATGTCCAAACGGTAAGCGTTTTTTTTTTAGTTTGTGTGAGGGAGACTGATGCAGAAGATATGAACACCAGTGAAAGTCAGCTAAGAGTGGAGGGTGCTGAATATATGGAAATCAGCGGTAGTCAACTCACGAATGTAGAAACATTAGAATCAGAACAGGTGACTACAGAGACAGAACTACCACAAGAGAAGCAGGTGCTGACTAAAAAAGCAGAATCGTGAAATGCTCAAATGTTTTATGAAAAATATAGCTTGACAGATAAAAAATGCGTGAAATGGTTGAAAAATGCAGTTTATGAAACAAGGCAAATTAGATGGGCTACACCGCACAGTCAAAACGTGATTGATCTTCCAGAACCCATAAAAATATTTGAGAGATATGCTCCAAGCTATATATTTGCAGAAATGTCGGATAAAACTAATTTATATGTCAATCAGAAGCAACTCACCAAATTTATCCCTACAAATGCTGCAGAGTTAAAAAAACTTGTAGGTATTCACATTATAATGGGTAACTTGAACTTCCCGAGAATAAGAATGTATTGGGATAATTCAGTAGGAATTCCTATAATAAAACATAACATGATACTAAAACGGTTTTCAAAATTGCCACAAAGTATTTACTTAGTTGACATTACTGCTAGAGAAGATGGAAATTCAGACAGAGTATGGAAAGTCAGACCACTCTACGATTGCATACGAAGCAGGTGTCTTCAACTTTTATTAGAAACTAATCTTTGCATAGATGAACAAATCGTTCCTTTTAAAGGACAAATCAACAACAAGCAATACATAAAAAACAAACCCATAAATGGGGTGTTAAAATATATATATTGGCAGGTCAAAGCGGATTAGTCTATGATTTTCTCATTTATCAAGGATCAACAACTGAAACAAAGCCTGAGTTGAAGAGTTTAGGGTCAAGTGCTAGCGTTGTCATGCATCTTGCACAAAGAATCGGATCTCCAAATCACGGACTTTATTTTGATAATTATTTCAGTAATTATCAATTGTTCCAATATCTAAATGATAAATCTATATTTGCAATAGGAACTGTTAGGCTACACAGATTCAGTAATCCACCGTTACTTTCTGATAAAGTAATGAAACAAGAGGGAAGAGGTTCCTGTTATACTGCAGTTAGCGAAGATGGAGTGGTAATCACAAAATGGTATGATAACAAGCCAGTCATCGTTGCATATAATTATATTGGACAAGGTACTTCAGACAACTGTCGTCGTTGGGACAAAACTGAAAAAAAATATATTGAAGTAAACCGACCTGTGTGAAAATCTACAATAACAACATGGGAGGCATAGATGAAGTAGATTTTTTAGTAGTTTATACCGTTCCCATATAAGATCCAAAAAGTGGACCCTGAGACTAATAATCCACGCTATAGATTTAGCTTTAGTAAACGCTTGGCTTGAGTACCGCCAACAAGCTGAAATGTTAGGAGTTCCAAAAAAAAAGACACTGGACCTGCTGGGATTCCGATAAAATATCGGAGAGTACTTAATTTTACATAAAGAACCCCCGAAACTTGGACGACCTTCTCAAGGCAATACTTCACTGCAACAGAAAAAGGTTGAAGCAAAACCTCTAAATGAATTTAGATTTGATGGCTATGGACATCTTCCAGAATATGACGAAAAGAAGAAAGCCGCACGTTGTAAATTGGAAGAATGTACAAAAAAAACTCATACTTTTTGTATTAAGTGTAAAGTTCATTTATGTTTCGTTAAGGGACGGAATTGTTTTCAAAAATTTCACAATAAATAATATTACTTTGTGATTTTGTCAAATTTATTTCATATTCAAATATGTCCCTAAGTCGCTTTTGTCCATTCCAATGGACGTGAAAATTTTTGGAAATGTGAAATATATATATATATATATATATATATATATATATGTGTATATATATGTATATATATATATATATATATGTGTGTATATATATATGTATATATATATATAGGAGGTAGTCTTTGCCGACTAATTAGCTATAGAACCTAATACTATCAACAAAAAAAGTGACCATAATAATCTGAGTGATATTTATTATTATCTACTAACAATTGATAATAAAAATAACTAAATTTCAAATTCTTACACATAATTAAAGCTATATAAATAAAATTTGATGATTTTTAGAAATAATTTTATTTTAGGTACATGATTTCAAAAAATTTTACATTCGGCAAATATCAAAACAGTCCCACCATTCTATGCAAGAGCTAGTAAAATTCTCACAGAACTCCAAATCAAACGTCCCCGCTTCCTTTCCAACAAAATTAAAACTCCCCCTCCATGGTCGATCAATATCCCTCCCAGCGACACTTCACTGTGCAAATTTAACAAATTAGAAACCCCCCATACCCTAATTAGGAAAACATTTGCCTCCATACTTGACAAATATCCACAATTTCACCTCGCATATACAGACGCATCCAAAACCTCTGATGGCGTAGGCGCGGCAGTGATCATGCAAAACAGTACACTACAATTCAAGTTACCCGAAATAAGCAGCGTCTGCACTGGAGAACTATACGCCATTCTTCAAGCACTTACTCTCATAAAAACAAAAAATACTTCAAGATCCCTCATAATAACAGACTCTCTTAACTCAATCCATATTATCAATCAACTTTATCCCACACATCCAATAGCCCTCCAAATTAAAGTCGAATTATCGCAGTTGCAACATTCCAATAACTTTGTGGAAATACTTTGGGTTCCTTCTCATACTGGCCTTCAAGGAAACGAAGAAGCCGACCGCAAATCACGACAAGCAGCAATTAGTGAAACCGTGAGTGAAGTGCAAACGGTAGTGTATAACGACATAAAACCGCTACTTAAATCAAAAGTGCTAAAATTGTGGCAAATCGAATGGCAATCGTCCCAATCGAAACTACGCGACGTGAAACCGGAAGTGAAACCTCGAGCGCAGCCAATAAACAAAAGATCGCTTCAAGTTAAACTGACTAGGTTACGAATAGGCCACACCAAACTTACTCATAGTTACTTAATTACTAAAAGTGAACCCCCAAAATGTGAATTATGCAAGATCCAGCTTACTGTCAAACATTTAATAACCGATTGCCCAAAATTCCAACAATCAAGACAAGATAACAACCTCAGCAACAATTTAGACCAAGTTCTTGGCGAAAACTGTAATACACAGAACCTTTTTAAAAATCTAAGTGACATTAACATATTAAATAAACTATAAACAACCTATATTTGTGTCGCTAATTACCCCAGTGGTAGATGCGACTTGTTTGTAAATAAAAAAAAAAAATTTCAAAAAATGTTTTCAATACTTTTAAATTATTAAGATGACATGATGACATCTATAATAATTTGAGGTTGAATTTTCTATAATAAAAGAAGAATATTTGAATAACTATTAACCTATATTACAAATATAACCAATTTTCTTCTTTTGTTTTCAAAAACATTTTAGCATATAAAGAAAATGTTTACATTCATGAATCTGTCAAAATGTCAAAATGATTTATGATTGAAAAGGTTTTTTTTTAAAATTCAAATATAATTATATTTACCAATTTATAACAATCTCAATTTACTCATCCTTGATAATGGAAATAAAAGTTTCCGAAAGCTTGGAAGAAAAACAGTAACAAGAGTTTTCTTTAATTAACTTGCAGTTACCCCAATATTCGTGGTTTTATATATTTATATATATAATATATATATATATATATATATATATATCAGTACTAAAAATCATAAAAAAATATGTTAAATCAATTCTGAAGCAAAATTTTTTTTAAAATCACTTCTGCGCAGTTGGCCCCGAAGGGGCTAATATATACAAGGATATATTGAAAAATTCTTAGCCTACTATAGAACCAAACAAAATTTCAATGTAAAAATATTTTATTACTCAACATATTCTCCTCTCAATTGGATACATTTATTACAGCGAACCTGCAGCGTCTCTAGACCTTTCAAAAAAAATGTTTCTTCTTGCTCTGCAAACCAGACCTCCACAGCTTTTATTACCTCCTCGTTGTAAGAAAATTTACGCGCTTTTAAACTTTTTTTCAGTTGAGGAAAGAGATAATAGTCGGACGGAGCCATATCCGGTGAATAAGGGGGGTGTTCTAGTAATTCAAACTCTAAATCACGAATTTTTTGCATGGCAACATGAGATTTGTGTAAAGGGGCAAAAACAAAACACCATTGGATAGCTTTCCGCGTTTTTTCTCTTTAATTTTTTTCCTTAGAGTGGTCAGTAATGTCGAATAGTAATCTCCAGTTATTGTTCTAATCTTATCCAAAAAATCAATCATGATTACTCCGTGGCAATCCCAAAAAACTGATGCATGAACTTTTCCAGCAGATTTTTGGACACGAAACTTGTTAGGTCTTGGTGAACCAGAGTGTCGCAATTCCATCGATTGTTGCTTTGTTTCTGGATCATAGAAATGTACCCAAGTCTCATCCATAGTAACAATTCATTTTAAGAAGTCTACATCGTTTTCAAATCGAGCACAGATTGAACGCGATGGTTCTACCCTAGCACGCTTTTTTTCAACATTCATACATTTGGGGATCCATTTTGCAGCAATTTTTCTCATGTCCAAATTGACGTGAACTATATGATGAACGCATTCGTATGGAATATTGAGTGCTTCAGATATCCGTTTTAGCCCAATCCGACAGTCTGATAAAATCATGTCATGAACTGCATCGATATTTTCGGGGACTGACACAGAAACTGGCCTTCCCGATCGGCCATCATCTTCAATGGAAAATTTACCTTTTTTGAATCTTGTAGGCCAATTTTTCACGGTCGCATACAAAGGACATTGATCACCAAGGGTATTAAGCATATCTTCGTCAATCTGCTTACCTCTTAACCCTTTTAAATACAGGCACTTGATGATGGCTCGATACTCCAATTTTTCAATTTCGGTGGACATCTTTTTTCTTTTAATTTATTGCGTAACTCTGGTTTACTTTTTTGACGTCAAACTTTACACTGACACTTCTAATAAGTTATTGTTCGTTGCTATGTTAACGCAATATTTGGTTTATGCATGAAACTGGTCTAGGCTAACTAGATATCAATACATCCTCGTATGAATAGAAAATAGATATTAACCAGCCTAGTACATTAATTTATTAAAGTAATTCTAAATTAATTGTGGGACATAATACTGTGTGGTTCTAGCAATGGACACAATCACACTTATTCAGGTATCCACATGAATATTGAATATTTTTCAATATTGAATATAGTAAGTTTTCAATATCAGGAAAGTTTTGTATTCACGTGTCACTCTTGAAAGTCAAATTCTTGAATATTGAAACACTGTTATTGAAACAAGTTTTCAGACTTGGCAACGATGGAAATTCGGTCAAATGATACATTTTTTGACAGATTGATTCGTTTCTGTGATTAGTTTGTCGTTGAAATTTGAATGTTGAGGTTGGGTACCTGGAATATATTCATTTTATTTATTATTTATATCTATTATTTGACAATGGAGAGAAAAAGAACATCCAAAAAACAATTCAATATTTATTTGGATTACATAAAATCTCAAAGAATTTTACTAACCGGAAAACTAAGTCCTTCGAATAATCCGGAGGACTCTTTGGAAAACAGAAGAATTAAATTCCTGTGGTGATGGTCCCGGCAGAGAAATGAATGCATGGAAAAAGGTAAATAAACTGTTAAATTATGGTTCACTTGTCTAGGTAAAGTAAAAGATATTTGCTTATATTTTAAGGTTTTCACGGAATGGAAGGGTGTTTGCCGAAAAAAAGCAAGAGAAAACAAGTTGCTCTCAGAGCTTGAGGCACAAATAATTGAATTGACCGGACAAGGAGCAGTGACAGGCATTGATTTAGGTGAACTAGGTTTCGACCAAAGTGCCTGTACAATCAGAGCTTCAACCAAGCAGCCAGGAACGTCCCATGCCCATGTAAGTACTGTGTATACCTATGTACTTTGAAAGTCATTTCTTCACCTATAATTCACTCTCAGGCAGACTTCAATTAAATTAATTTTAGTCCTCCGAAGAAAAAGAGCAATTAGATGTGGAAACAGAAACTACCGAAACCCAGCAAACCCCTATTCAAAATTCAAAACATAAAAGGGCCAGTAAGTTAAATTTTACGACTATAAAGATAATAAACGAAATTGACATAAATTCTGAAAGACAAAGTTAAATCAATTTTTCCTCATCAAACTGAATAAATGCTTTTTCATTATATAACTCGAAAGAACAAAAAACAGCGATATATTATGTCAAACATATGAGAGTGCAGTCAATGAATTGGGTGAAAAAATTAATGGCATAAGCCTTGCAATTCTGGAAGTGGCAAAGGCCATAAACCGATATTGTAGAAAGTAGTATTGAAAACACGGTGAATGTGGAACAAGATGAAAATAGTTAAAGAAACATAATTTTTTGAAGAGGTTTTCTTTTGATATTTTGTAATGAGAATTTTGTTGTTTTTTTAAGGAGGGAGAGACTTTTGTACTTTTGCTTTCAAAGATAATTTTTTGTTTTTGATTTCTTGTAATGAGAAATCTGTTTTTTTAGATCTTTTACTTTTTTGTTTTATACAACTTTCGATTTAAATATCATTTTTCGTTCCTTGTAATGAGAATGTTATTTCTTTAAGGATGAAGAGACTGTTACTTTTGTTGTGTTATGACAATTTCGTTTCTAAAGATTTCTATTTTGTTCAATTTCATATTTTTAAATAAATGTTATAACTATATACTTTTATTATTATTCTTGTATTTTCTCTTTGTAACAAAAAGCAACCCTTTTATAGTCCAAAAAAATGATTTATTGTACATCCAATATATGGAAAATGGGAACAAAAACTTTCCTGATTTATGTAAAGAGCTGAACAAGGTGCCTGGTGGAGCATGTAAAAATGTCCAAGAATGGCAAGAGGCATTTTGGAGATGGAAAAATTCTGTCAAAAGAAAAGCCAGGGAAATTTACATAGGTCAGCACCTCACAGGTGGTGGCTTGCCAATACCAAAAGTTTTAACTGAACTAGAAGAAAAACTGTTAGCTATTCTAAGCATAGTGTGTATTGAGGGAATGTCAGTTCCTGAGCTAGGGTTTTTAAAACAACAAGTTTGTTGACTTGAAGCACATTTTATAAAGTACTACCACACCATATAGTCTGTTATTTCAACATGAATCAACATTTAAAACCTTGATTCTACATTCGTACTAGCAGAAGATATATGTCTCTTGTATTTTTATAGGAATGATCGTTCTTAAGGACACTTGTAAGTCTTAATTAAAGTAGAGCTCAATTTTATTCTTAATAAGACCATATGGCAATGACTTTATATGTAAAGAATTTTAGGAATCTAGACCAGTAAAGCAGTTCAAGCCACCTAGAAGGAAAAAAGTTGTAACATATCGCTACACCAGGAACCAGAGAACTACAAAAAAAGATAAGAGGGTTTTACATTTGTTGAAAGCTAGTAGCAAAAGGTTGGAGGATACCATGGATCAATTAACTTTAGCAATTGAAAAAGTTGTAGATGCTATGGAAAGATATTTTTCCTTATTAAGTTGAAAGAAATGTATGTTAAATGAAAAATTATTAGTATATAATTAAAATCTATTTCAAAAAGTTGAATATATTTTACAATGACAAAAATTACAAATAATTATTAATAATCCTATTTCTGGTATGTACACCTTCATTAAAGTAATTCTGACCAATATTCAGATCATGAAAATTAATTGGTTCATCTGGAATAGGCGCATCAGCCTCGGGGTTCTCTTCTAAAATGTCCCGCCTTTCTAGCAATATATTGTGCAGAATGGCACAAGCATTTACAATTTTTGCTGCTTTCATTGGGGCATAATGTGAGGCCCTGTGCCCAAAGCAGCATCTAAATCTGGATTTCAAGATGCCAATAACTCGCTCAATTATGTTTCTTATTCTTCTGAAAAGAATGTTTAATCTACTTTCCTGCTCATTCATATCTCCTATGACAGGAGTAATGAGCCAAGGTTCTAAGGGATATCCACTGTCTCCCAGTAGCCGAAAGGACCTGTCTCCATTTCTAAATGCTTGCATTAAATGAAGCCTGGGTAAACTTGTGCTCCATATTGCAGAATCATGTACACTCCCTGGATACCTGGGGTTAACAGCAAGAATTCTATAATCTGCAGATCAAATTATTTGAACGTTGAGGCTATAGAAGCCTTCACGATTATATAAGATAAAAGCTGGAAAAATTTGATCATTGGTAGGTGGTGCTACTATTCTCACATGGGTTCCATCTACAACCCCAATTATACCTTAAATGAAGGAAATAATTAGTGTTTTTAAATGAAACTCAAGGTTTCTAGTTAATTCCACAATATAATTCAAGTTATTGAAAATTCTAATAAATTGACAATTGTTTCGATAAATCAATATCATCGTCAGAATGACAGAAGTTACATTTCATTTTATGCCTACCTGATATTTAGTAGTTATTTTTGGCTAGACCAAGAAGTAACCTAACTTGTGATTGGCTTAATATATGTTTATAGAAAAAAGAAGAAGATGTGATATTACAAATATTGAAGCTTAGATATTATTAGCCCTATGGTGATATCCTGGATATCATTTTTCCAATTAAGATCAGTATAACTGTGCAATGATATAGAAAACCAGGAAAACTATATCTGCTGATCTTTACAATTATCACTTAAGAAGACAGTTTATTAGTGGAGAATTCCCTAGATTTAACTGTTCATTGACAACTTCATATTGTGGGTTTCTTAAATGTCTTCTAATTTCCAGTTCTTCAAGGAAATCCAGTTCTTGTTTCTTTTCACAAATATGCAGTACTTCTAGTTCTGTGTTAGGTGTCAATGAATGATTGGTGTCAAGTAGATGTTTTGCGTAGTGGGATTTATCTGGTTGTTTTAATCTGTATGCTCGTAAGTGCTCACTGTATCGTATTTCAAAATTCCTAAGGGTCTGACCCAAATAGACAGCATTACATTCTGGACATTTGAGTTTATATATACCTGACTTCTTTAATAGTGGTATTTTTGTTTTTACATTTAACAATTTTGTACTAACGTTACTCTCTGTTTTAAAAGAAATTGTTGTATTCGTTGCTGAAGATATTATCTTTGAAATATTATTAGAAATATTTCCTGCATATGTGATGGTTTTATAACTTTTAATTTCATCAGCTTGTTTAGGATATATTAGTTGTAATGCCACTTTTTTCTCTTTTTTACTAATTAGCTTATTTATCATATCTAATGGATAACCGTTAGATGTTGCTATTTGTCTAATTGTATTAATCTCTCTATCAAAATTACATTTGTTCATAGGAACTGAAAAAGCTCTATGTATCATTGAATTATATGCTGCTAGTCTGTGTGACACAGGGTGGTTAGAATTGAATGGAATTGTCACATCAGTCTGTGTTGGTTTTCGGGTAAATTGAATAATCAAGTACATTATTAACTCTTTGAATTTTTAAATCAAGAAAATTGATTGAGCTATTTTCTTCAATTTCTAATGTAAATTTAATTTTCGGGTGTAAATTATTGATGTGGTTGAAAAATACATCTAATTGTCGTTCACTACCCATAAAACAAGCTAATATGTCATCTACATATCTATACCAAAATAAAATATTTTTCGAAATATTACTTTCAAAGATCTTTCTTTCTAAATTGTCCATAAAAATGTTTCCTAAAATAGGTGATATAGGGCTTCCCATTGGTAAACCTTCATTTTGAATATATATCTTATTGTCAAAAGTGAAATAATTCTGATTAATGCATACATCAAATAAATTAAGTATATCTGATATTATTCCAGGATTAATATTTTTATCTTTTAGTAATTTTCTTACAAATATTAGACATTCTTTAGGAGAAATATTAGACATTCTTTAGGAGAAATTTTAGTAAACATATTAGTTACATCGAACGATATGAGTTTATAGTTATCTTGCAAGTGGATTGATTTCAACTTTTTGATTAGTTCTATTGAATTTCTAATTGAGTACTGAGATTCATATCCGTAAGTATTGAGTATATTGTTGAGCTTCTTTGCCAATATATTATTAGGAGCATTAACATAAGAGACTACAGGTCTAATTGGTTTCGTTATTTTATGTAAAACACTAATATGAGCATATTCCACGAAGTAAGGGTCGAGACAGTCAATTTCATTTAAGGAAATAATTTGTTATTAAGTTAATTTGATTACCTACTTGAAAAGCATTTTAGAACACTAGAAACAAATATATAATAAAGAATAGCTGTTTAATTTGTTAGCAAAAACCAACCTGGAAACGCATCAAAGATGTTGAAAAACTTAATTTTTTCCTCATTTTTTTCTCCATCATTTTCAGGAAATTTAACTTTATATCCAAAGTGTTCCTTTAGGATGTCAGTTACCATATCAATGCACCTGCTAACTGAAGATTGACTCATGGGACAGTTCATATCCTGTCCAGTGGATTTTTGGTATGTTCCTTGGGCATAAAAGTGTAGGGCACATAAAATTATTTGTGATTTGAGAATTTTTAATTCATTTCTTTCAGGACCGGGTATAAATGGTCCTATTTCATCTATTAAGTATCTTGCCGTATCCTTGTTAAATCTATATACAGATTTAAAAACAATTTCAGGAAGATCAAGGGGATCTGAAGTATTTCTTAAATTTTTTTTTCTTTGTTTGTTCTCAAGCCTGAAAATATGTTATGTAAATACAGAAAAATTCTATTTGAACATTTATTTTTACCTTTCTTCTTCATTTTGCAATGCTGCAATTAAAAGAGGAAAATTTAGGATATCACCCATTCTCACAAAAAAAACTAGACTAGTTGGGTAGGTTGAAATACTCGTGACCTGAATGCATATAACCTCTAAAATATTCAAGATTCAAGTTCATAAAGAGTTCCTTTATCAAATGCTTATGATATACGAAACTTGGAAAACTGTTGTTGAAAGTTTTGGGTCACGTGAATAACAAGAATTGAAAAATATTCAATAGTGAAAAACGTTTCAATTACCAACATTCAATATGGTTTGTCAAGGAGCTCCAAAATATAAATCCGCCATACTTTTCAATATTCAATTCAATAAACAAGTTTCAAGGTGCACCTGAATAAGGCCGAATATCTTCTGACTTAATACTCTATTTGGTGACTTTATACTGTTTAGCTCTTGGGGATTTATTGATACGTGGGACTTGTTACTAAATTACTATTAGATCAATGCAAAGCAGAAATAAAATTAATTAATAACAATTGTAAGTAACTAATAAAGGGTAAAAAGGCCCAAAAGATACAAAAAAATAAGTTTATTTTCTAAAATAAAATTAGAGATCCCAGAAAACTATTTTTTACAAATAAAAAATTTCTCACTTAATGTTCAAGTAACAAATAGCCAAAAATGAATTTATCAAACTTTACTAATTAAAGAGAAAATGGATAATACAAAGCAATGCATATTTCAATCGTCTTCCTTAAGATGTGGAAGATTTTTAAAGTATTCATAGAATCGTTTAGGCACCCATGTTAGTAACTTCTGCAAATCATCATACTTTTTATTTGAAATGGGTTTTATTGTTTCACGTATTGGTATTAGGTCGGCATTGCACAGAACTTCCTTAGAATTAATATTAAATTTCTCTTTGCGTGTTAGTCTTTTAGTAGCTCTATTGAAATCAACTTGTTCAAAATTTTCTTGATTATAGTCTGTTTTAAATTATAAAATTCCAGGTGTTTCTGTCAAAACTTCTTATGAACCACTTTAGATATAAAAAAGTTTTGATTTTTTATTGTTTTTTTGTTATTGTGAACTCAAGATCCGGATTATTCAGATAAAAGGGTAAATTTTTTAAAGTCGGCGTTATTAGAGAAAATTGGGTGATGCTTACTTTTATACTTATGTTCAGTGTATTTTATGAAAGGCTTCAGCATACTAATCGTCTGAATATTTCTGTTTTGTGATGGACGATAATCGCGCCAGATAACAATTTTCTCTACAGATTCTTTCACATGAAGGTTAATGTATTTCAGAATGCATGATGCCATTTCATTGACACCACGTCCGGCAATAGTTTCATCCCAGGCAAAGCAATACACTATTTTTCTGTTGCATCATAGACTATATTGTTACGAACTCGCACACCGAAGCAGATACTAAGTACGGTCCTGTAACCTTATGTTAACGGAGTTAAAAAAATGGCGAGCGCGCCGAATTCTGAGAAGGTCTATTGGGATTTATTGTGACAGTTTTTATAGACATGTTCTCGGAAGGTCTTTTAAGGATTGAGCCGACAATCGAGAAATATCGCGAAAGGCATTTGTTTTGTGTAAGCCGCAGTCCAGAATTCTCTAGTAAAAAAGGCACTAGTATATAAAAAGGACCGATCAGCAGACCAGGGCAGTTGATAAAGTGATCTTGACAAATAAACAGTGAATAAGTGAATATAAAAGTGTTGATATAAATTAATAGTTAAGTTTGTGTGCATATAAATTAAATTTAAGTGATTAGTTAAGTACATATAAATTAAGTGTTAGTGAGTTAGTGTTTAAATAAATTAGTAAGTAGCCATATCGTGTGTTTAAAATTTATCCCACCCGTTTATTGTTTAAATAAATAACAAAAACATTACATTGGTGTCAGAAGTGGGATAATATAAATAAATTGCTCCGTAAAAATGGCCAAGAGATTAAGGGATCTGAAAGTGGCGGAATTAAGAGCAGAATTAGAAGATCGTGAGCTGGAAACGTCCTGTAAGAAAAGTGAATTAGTAGAAAGACTTAAAGTGGAACTGGAAAATGACGGCTTTGATCCAGAAACAGTTTTATTTATGACGAGGCTTCCACCTTAATCTCGTCAATTTCTGCTAACATGGACGAGAAGATTTCTGCCATGGAAGGGAACATTTCTGCAATATTTCTGCTAACATGGACGAGAAGATTTCTGCCATGGACGAGAAGATTTCTGCTATGAAAGAGAATATTTCAACGAATGTGAAGAGCGATATTTCGGCCATAAAGAACGATATTTCTACTTTGAAGAACGATATATCTGCCGATATCTTATTATTGAAAAACGACATTGCCGCTGACGTTGAAAATGAAATTTCGTCTCTAAAATCTGAAATCTAGAATAAGATGTCAACGATGGACGAGAATAAGATTACAACGATAGACGAGAAAATCAAGGAGTTACAAAAAAAGATGACATATATAAGGACTCAAGACACGCCAGCGGAAGAAAAGAAGACCGAGCAAACAAAACCTTGCAAGCCAGAAACACGCCCTAAGCTAGAAAACATTGGCAGTTTTACCCGAGTCAAGGCCCCAACGTTCGATGGAAAAATGTCGTGGACCAATTATGTGAAACAGTTTGAAGCAGCCGCTAGAGTGAATAATTGGTCCGATAAGGAGAAGGCAGTGAACTTAACCATCGCGCTTCGCGGAGATGCCTTAAATGTACTTCAGACGATACCGCTTGAAGAAACGGATGACTTCGAGCTGCTGAAGAAGAGGTTGGACATGCGATATGGTCACGAACACTTGGAACAGTTGTACAGATTCCAGCTGAAGAACCGAAGGCGGAAACATGACGAAACCCTTCAAGAGTATGAAATGGATATTGCCCGACTAGTTCGATTTGCTTATCCATCAGCACCAGAGAACATGATGGAATGTTTAGGCATCCAGGCCTTTATTGACGGCTTGTGTGACCACGATATGGAGAAGATGCTTCGATTAGCCCATCTTTAAACATTAGTCGATGCATTGACTGCTGCTCTTGAATATGAAGCAGCCACGATGGCTTCGGGATACAACAAAGATAGGACCATACAGGCAGAAGGTGACGACGACAGACTTGACCAGATCGTCAACTTGTTGAAAGGTATGGTAGACAAGAAGCCGAAGAAAATCAGGTGCTGTAATTGTGGCGAACTAGAGCATGCACGCAGTTCGTGTAAGCGTCCTACGACTCCTGTAAACCAAGAACCTCTTAAATGCGAAGCAGCTAAGAAAATCTCGCGGTACAACAAAGGTAGAACCATGCTGGAAGAAGATGACGATGACAAACTTGATCAGATCGTCAACTTGTTGAAAGGTATGGCAAGAGGCCGAAGAAGATCAAATGCCGGAAGTGTGGCGAGCTAGAGCACGTACGCAGTCCGTCTAAGCGCCCCAAGACTCCTGTAACCCAAGAACTCCGGACACAGGGGAAATCAGACAGGGGTGAACATCCAGCTAATGTGAATCACCAAAAAGCCAACTCCTCGCCTAGACGGCCATACCCTGTAGACTATTCACAATGCAACAAGTCGAAATCTAAGGAAGTTGCAGTTTCAAGAATTACAGTAGTCAATGAAGAATGGTCACCCACCAGGATCAGAGAATGATCCTCACCTGAAGATGATCCGGCAATGGAAGGAAGAAAATCGGCGACCTACCTGGCAAGAAGTGTCAAGATTTTCACCGACACTCAAGGCATATTGGGCTCAGTGGGACTCCCTTGTCTTGGAAGAAGGGCTGTTGAAAAGAGTCCTTGAAAACGATGATTTATCCCACCCGTGTATTGTTTAAATAAAGAACCTTAGAGAATAGAAATTCTGAGCATTCGCTAATAGAGGAATGGCTAAGTATTTCTGTAAATCCACAGAAAGGTTTTTCGTGTTCGCATCGGTTTTATTAATCTTTTTATCTTGTCGCTTTAGTTGATACCTATTATTGGCACCATGAAGATGGTCGTCATAGTCAGTTTTTAATGCAAGACGTTCTTCCATGGATATAGTCACTTTCAGTTTGATGACATATCCATCACATTTGCCACATGTATCATTCGCTGGCTCTTTGGATGGATAAATTAAATTCTGAATTGAAAATTTCATTAGATAACCATTGCTTGGAATAGGTTTTCTATACAATCTTAGTAGAAGCACCGATACATTATTGAAATATTGAGATGGCTGCCTAAATACTTTCTCTGGGATTTATTCCCGGAACATTGTGATTTTATACACGGTAACTTCTGGATGTGGTATTTGATATTGTTCCTTACATTTGAGGCAGTTTTGCTTGAGGGTTCATGATCCGATATTACCATACCACCCGGTTCTCCTTTCGACAATGCATTACCAACAGAAGTTAGGGATATATTTAAGTTGTTAAGAAAATAAGTACTACACACTAAACTTCATGCCATCTACACTAAAAAAGTACTTCAAAGACGTTTTTCTACGTCCAGAACGAGATCCCGTTGTAGCACGTACACGCTGAACAGGAACTACTTCGGTGGAGCTTACTATAAATTGTATTTTCTGATCAAGATCGATACTGTCATTCCAAAGTTGTGAGTGAATTAGAGCACGACACTCAACTGATATGTTTTGTTTGCATTGTTTTTTACAATCATCACGAGAAGATGCTTTTATTTCATTTTTTACAATAAGCTTATTGGTCTAATATATTTCTTCCAATTAGCAGAACATCTTTTGTTTCCTTTAGTTGCGCTGATTTGTACAGCTTCTTCCTTTTTTTCTACCTCCAGTTCGCTTGTATCACTATTTTCCACTGGTGGATAAGTTGAGTCCTCAGATATATTACAGACTTCTTTATGTTGTCGTGTCTACTTCGTCTGCTTTATAATGAAGTTTCTCCTCATTATTTTGAATAATAATACTTTGTAAAATATTAATTTTATGTTTCTCGAGTTTGTTATTTCTGTCTTTATTTCCATTTCCTTGAACAAAATGGTCTATTAGTTGAAACACGTCTATATTTTCTTTGAGAATTTTTTCGGTACTGGAAAAAGGTACATTGTCTTCACTAACAAAGAGGGAATTGTGCACATCGTTATCCAAAGAAATAACATTCCTTATAATACTGCCACATTCCGTTGCATAAATATTCAAATTTTCATGAGGGATACTCAGCATGCTATTTGAGATTGGAGATAGATCCATGAGAATCTCAGCATCTTTTATGTTAACCCTTAACTGGCGTGGTAAAAATTTTGTGCGTACATACCATCCTGACGTACCTGGGACCACATAACTAATAGCTAGAAAAAAATAGTGTATTCAACAAAAATGGTATTTTTAATATTTTTGTACTTTATTTAACATATTGTTATTAATATTTTATTAAAATATTTGTCAATTAAAAATAAATGTAGCATAATAAAAAATAATTTTATTTGCTAATAATGTAAACAAAAATTTACAAAGCTGGAAGCCAACGCTCGTAAATCATTTAAGAAAATAAAATAAGTCAAAACAGTAAATGTATAGTCTCTTTAAACATTAATAAGCATAAAAACATATGAAATTAACTGTCTCGACCCTTACTTCGTGGAATCTGCTCATAATAATTACATTAACATAAGAAACTACAGGCCTAATTCGTTTCTTATGTTAATGCTCCTAATAATATATTGGCAAAGAAGCTCAACAATATACTCAAAAGTTACGGATATGAATCTCAGTACTCGATTAGAAATTCAATAGAACTAATCAAAAAGTTGAAAGCAATCCATTTACAAGATAACTATAAACTCATTTCTTTCGATGTAACTAATATGTTCACTAAAATTCCTCCTAAAGAATGTCTAATACTTGTAAGAAAATTACTAGAAGATAAAAATATGAATCCAGGAATAATATCAGATATACTCAATTTATTTGATGTATGCATTAATCAGAATTATTTCACTTTTGACAATAAGATATATATTCAAAATGAAGTTTTACCAATGGGAAGCCCTATATCACCTATTCTAGCAAACATTTTTATGGACAATTTAGAAAGAAAGATCTTTGAAAGTAATATTTCGAAAAATATTCTATTTTGGTATAGATAAGTAGATGACATATTAGCTTGTTTTATGGGTAGTGAACGACAATTAGATGTATTTTTCAACCACATCAATAATTTACACCCAAAAATTAAATTTACATTAGAAATTGATGAAAATAGCTCAATCAATTTTCTTGATTTAAAAATTCAAAGAGTTAATAATGTACTTGATTATTCAATTTAACGAAAACCAACACAGACTGATGTCACAATTCCATTCAATTCCAATCACCCTATGTCACACAGACTAGCGGCATATAATTCAATGATACATAGAGCTTTTTCAGTTCCTATGAACAAATGTAATTTTGATAGAAAGATTAATACAATTAGACAAATAGCAACATCCAACGGTTATCCATTAGATATGATAAATAAGCTAATTAGTAAAAAAGAGGAAAAAGTGGCATTACAACTAATATTTCCTAAACAATCTGATGAAATAAAACCATCACATATGCAGGAAATATTTCTAATAATATTTCAAAGATAATATCTTCAGCAACGAATACAATAGTTTCTTTTAAAACAGAAAGTAACGTTAGTACAAAATTGTTGAATGTAAAAACAAAAATACCACTATTAAAGAAGTCAGGTATATATAAACTCAAATGTCCAGAATGTAATGCTGTATATTTGGGTCAGACCCTTAGGAATTTTGAAATCCGATACAGTGAACACTTCCGAGCATACAGATTAAAATAACCAGATAAATCCCACTACGCAAAACATCTACTTGATACCAATCATTCATTGACACCTAACACAAAACTAGAAGTGCTGCATATTTGTGAAAAGAAACAAGAACTGGATTTCCTTGAAGAATTGGAAATTAGAAGACATTTAAGAAACCCACAATATGAAGTTGTCAATGAACAGTTAAATCTAGAGAGTTCTCCACTAATAAACTGTCTTCTTAAGTGATAATTGTAAAGATCAGCAGATATAGTTTCCTGGTTTTCTATATCATTGCACAGTTATACTGATCTTAATTGGAAATATGATATCCAGGATATCACCATAGGGCTAATAATATCTAAGCTTCAATATTTGTAATATCACATCTTTTCCTTTTTTCTATAAAGATATATTAAGTCAATCACAAGTTAGGTCACTTCTTGGTCTAGCCAAAAATAGCTACTAACATCAGGTAGGCATCAAATGAAATGTAACTTCTGTCATTCTGACGATGATATTGATTTATCGAAACAATTCTCAATTTTTTATAATGTTCAACAATTTTTATTATATTGTGGAATTAACTAGAAACCGTGAGTTTCATTTAAAAGACTATAAATATATATATATATATATATATATATATATATATATATAATGGATATTTTTGTGGGGATGTGGCAATAAGACTCCAGAGTAAATTCTTTCAGATATTTATTCTCGAGCTTTCGAATGATTTTCATTCATTATCAAGGGATAAAATCTATAGCGAATTTTGGAATAGTTGTAAATTTTTATAATAAATTCTTTTAAACATAAATCAATGAAAAACTCAAAAAACAATATGACATATTCTCGGGAATAAATATCTGAAAGAATTTACTCTGGAGTCTTATTGCCACATCCCCACAAAAATATCCATTACAAATAAGTTGGCAAATATCTTTCTTCAAATTAAATATATATATATATATATATATATATATATATATATATATATATATATAAATGAATATAATTTCATAAAATACGAGGTGCTATATGAAATATAAATTTCGATTTTCTACTACACCTGTTTTAGTCGAAATTTCAATAATTTCGACTTATTGGCCTGACCGCTATCAGTTGCGAATCACCACAGATGTCCGTATCGGCAAAATGGCCGATCGACGTCACGGTTTTCGAAGGGGATGTAATTCAATATTCTGCGTGGTATTAGCCAGGAATGTAGTTGTTTTGCCCTTCGAAGAACGGTCAGGCCAATAAGTCGAAATTATTGAAATTTCGACTAAAACAGGTGTAGTAGAAAATCGAAATTTATATTTCATATAGCACCTCGTATTTTATGAAATTATATTCATTTTTATTTAATACGACTAATACGGTCGCATTTATCTGAGGTGTTGGTTCGCAACTGAAAGTGAAGATGGCGCCAACTGACTACTTCTCGCTTGTGTAACTACACGAACCAAGAGAGGTTGTCGGAGGGTGTAATCTTCAGTTCGGATTAGAGATTCTGAACTGGAAGGCATTACGGCACTCTTGAAGAGACCCAAGAAGGTCGAAACGCGTAAGTGTACTATGCTCTTCCGCTATCAGTTGCGAATCACCACAGATGTCCGTATCGGCAAAATGGCCGATCGACGTCACGGTTTTCGAAGGGGATGTAATTCAATATTCTGCGTGGTATTAGCCAGGAATGTAGTTGTTTTGCCCTTCGAAGAACGGTCAGGCCAATAAGTCGAAATTATTGAAATTTCGACTAAAACAGGTGTAGTAGAAAATCGAAATTTATATTTCATATAGCACCTCGTATTTTATGAAATTATATTCATTTTTATTTAATACGACTAATACGGTCGCATTTATCTGAGGTGTTGGTTCGCAACTGAAAGTGAAGATGGCGCCAACTGACTACTTCTCGCTTGTGTAACTACACGAACCAAGAGAGGTTGTCGGAGGGTGTAATCTTCAGTTCGGATTAGAGATTCTGAACTGGAAGGCATTACGGCACTCTTGAAGAGACCCAAGAAGGTCGAAACGCGTAAGTGTACTATGTTCTTCCGCTATCAGTTGCGAATCACCACAGATGTCCGTATCGGCAAAATGGCCGATCGACGTCACGGTTTTCGAAGGGGATGTAATTCAATATTCTGCGTGGTATTAGCCAGGAATGTAGTTGTTTTGCCCTTCGAAGAACGGTCAGGCCAATAAGTCGAAATTATTGAAATTTCGACTAAAACAGGTGTAGTAGAAAATCGAAATTATATATATATATATATATATATATATATATATATATATTCAAAATTAAACTTCGACAAAAGAAACGTGCAAGGGTCCATGAACGTTTATAGTTCTTCACCTGTGGCACATCCTACACACATTTTTTTACTACATTCTAGACATATTGGTCGTTTGCATAAAAAACATAGTTAAGCGATCTTTCTTCTTTTTTTTGCAGGACATATAGAGCATGTTTTTCTTTGTCCTCGATCTAGTTTATCGGACTTCAGTTTCATATAAATGTCTTTCTTGTAAGAGACGGCCAATAGATGACCTTAGCTCACGAGGTAGTTTATTATTGTGGAAGCGAAGTCTCAAGTAGGGCTCATTTAAATGTTTTGCTACATTTTTCATAAATTCCAATCTTGTCATAAGTTCTCTATCGCGAAGTGATTGGTGCATAATGTATGCATTAGTAGTACTCATATCTAAAATTCAAATTCGAAAAAAAATTGCCATAGTCCAGCGACGTGTTCGGCGGCTTGTGATCCATTGAATCCACCCCTCCTTTTGTATTGTTATAGAAAGCAATGATTTCCGGTTTTTCAGTAAAAGAGTCTGTCTTTATGGAATGATGCATCGACGAAAGTAACAAAACTGCTTTATTTTTTTTAGTGACATATGATAGAAGGGTCTTGGGTAAATCCATAAAGTGAAGACCCTACTTGCCTATTACGAGCTGGTTGAAACTCAGCAGGAACCTCTTTTTTGTTTTTTTTTCATTGTCCCCACTAACGTTAGGCTATTATCTTTAAGAACTTTTACTAAATCCAGTGATGTGTACCAATTATCGGTTGTAATGTTACGGTTTGTGCCATATAAAGGTTTACACAATCTTATAACTGCCTGAGTGGTAATTCCGTATTTTTTTTCTTCCTGAGAAAGTCCCATGCTATCACTACCTTTTCCACAATATAAATATGTATTATAAACATAGCTTGTTCTGGTATCCGTTAGACATTGGAATTTGAAGCCATATTTTGCTGGTTTTGATGGCATATACATTTTGAAGCGGCAGTTTCCCCGAAATGCTACTAGCATTTCATCTACTGTTGCATGTGATCCCAAAGAGAATGCGGCTTGTGAACTTGCATTAAATTTTTGTAAAAGTTCAGATATGGCTGCACTTGGATCTATTAGCTTTCGGTCTTCTCGGTCATCTGGATTGTCAAACCTCAAATAATTCAAAAGCGTAACAAATCGTTTTGCAGATAAAGACAGTCTAAATATATCTCGACCAGTCCCATCTGTTGCAAATAATAATCGTACATCTTCATGATTGGATTTAAATATAGCTGTATAAATAAGCAAGCCAAAAAACACTTTATTTCTTCTAATGTGGCCTCCCTGAGCTCTGTTCTGGATGGATCAGAGAACTTTTCTCTCGAACTTCTAATCTTCTTGTTTGTCCATTGAAGTACTTGTGCTATCATATCTTCTGTAAAAATAGAGATCCAAGCATTTACGGGATCCATATTTTTTGCAGCAGATCGGGAAGTTGGTATTTTAATAATATTGTGCGCTTGAGTCCTAACATGTTTTACTGGAGCAGTAGCTGACGATTTAAACTTTCTTCCATAATAGTACTTTGGAGCTACTGTACCTTCATCTTCATCTCCACTTGCATGGTTATCAGAATGTTCATATGCAGATTGATCGGAGTCGTCAGTCTGAAGGTCAGGTACTTTATCTGCAGATTGATCAGAGTTGGTGTCATGCTCACTTTCGAGAACAAAGTCATCCTCTTGTTCCGATAATTCTACATCACTGTCCAGAGTGTCAAACATACGCAAAACTTTATCTTCGAAATCAGGATCATCATACCTGACACGTTTTGGGACAGGAGGCGTATCCATTTTTAACGGTAGCACAAAAATACAAGTAATAAAAAACATACAGAAAAAAGTAATTTGTTACGTACTTGTCGTCGTGAGGTCCCGGGGACCACGATCACACTGTCACGTAAAAACAGAAAATAACAACGCACCAACAATAACGACCCGTGTTCAAGGGCATACTAATTAGAAGGTACTGAGATGCACAGCTCGAAATTTCAAGTAGTGGGGGGGGGTGCATACCAAAATGTATCAGCTTGGGTCCCAGGGACGTCACAACGCCAGTTAAGGGTTAATAAGATTGTCTTGGGGTTTAGCAGCAACAAAATCTAAAGTAAAACATTAATATTATAAGGTTTATGTTGATAAAGTGATGTAATTTCTTTAGTTACCTTTCTCTTTTGTCCAAAGTGAGGTTATAACGGGTTTTTAGACGTTTCGTTGCAATTGGCTTGTGTTAATGTCATTTGTAATATCTGAAGACCTCTTGACATCATATGTGGATCGTATTCACTTATTAAATATTATTCGAATGAAATTATCTGTTAACTTTAAGAACAAAATGATGTGACTTAATATTATGAATACTCATGTGCAAATAATATAAAACAGTATTAAGTCCAGTCACCTAACCTCACTTTTGGACTTAATATACAAATATTGAATATATTCCTGAGCCAAACAGAATCGAAACCTTTAATACTGTTTGGTTCTAATCAACATAGGGCATAATATCAATAATCTGTACCTATCTCGTAAACGGTAAGAAATTGCGCGTCGCCATTGAAAAGAACGGAAAAAATACTACAGGGGCAATCAAATCCTTAAAAACGAAGAAAATGTTTGGCTCTGAGGTCCTTAGATATAATATTACAAATGTTAAAGCTTAGATATTATTAGCCCTATGGGGATATCCTGGATATCTTTTTCCCATTAAAGAGCAATATAGGGTAAGTCCGGTATAGTTGGACCACTTTTATTGAAATTACAAAACTTCATCGAAATGTTTAGTAAGATTCTGAATATTCGTGTAAGTATTTATTACATACAAGAGTACAGGTTGGTGATAACAAAACTCTCAAAAAGATAAAACTAAAAAAATATAATTGCAAAAAATTTGGGTTAGACAAACCTTCTCCGGTTTAGATGGACCATCGACACCGGGAGAGACGGACCAGTAGAAAATGTATTCCTAGAGCTAATGACAAATGTCTTAAATAATAATTAACATATAATTATAACTAATATTAGCACACAAAAACATTTATTTCTTTTTTGCGGCTATTTTTCCACATTCATTGCATAAGTTGATACAACCAGCACATCCTTCATGCGTCCAACCTTTGCAAATAATGCAACACAGCCATTCATCTTTCTTTTTTGTACTAAGAAACTCCTCCCCACAGCCTATGCACTCAGCATTGTCTTCTGTTTCACCGTCACTACTCTCATCATCTAGTATAGGGCTATCAGAATCAGAGGAGTCTGAGGTAGGAACAGTTGCTCTTCTTAACGGGCGTTTTACCTTTTTTAAAATATTTTTTTGCTCCTTTAATGGAGCTGTAGATAAGGGACGTTTCTTGTTCTTCACAACTTCGATATTTTCAGGCGTATTAAGAACTTCTGCAAGTTGACGTCCGCGTCTCTTGGCTTTTTGTAAACACGCAGAAACAGGAATTGGTGATATGTCATCCAGAAGCTTCCCAGGTGTGACAGTTTTTGTAGACGGAGGCGTATTAATTACTTTGTCACTATGATGAGAACAACTTGGCTGAATGACACATCGTTGTTGACAATATCCGTATTGGACGACAAGGCAGCTTGGATATTGTTTTCTGCAGAAGCAAAATCAGCGTTTTTCTTTGGAGTAAGGTAAGCGTAATCTGGGATTGCATCGGGCCAAAATGGAACAATACCTGTGGCTTTAAATCCGGACACAGCATTCTGTACCGTAGCAGCTTTGTTCCAAGAGCAACCCAATAGTTCACCGAACTGAAGTCTACCCAATTTTCTTGCACGATTTGCTTTCATGAAGCTAGTGCAGGCCGAATAATAGTAGCTCTTTAAGGACTTGAAAAAGGATCAATCCAATGGCTGCAGGAAATGGGTTGTATGCGCTGATATCATTCGCTTCCGAAAACACCAACACACTGAGAGAGTTTATGTGGGAAGCGTGTGCGTCCAAAATAAGTAAGACTTTTCCATTCGGTTTTCTTGGCAGGAAATGAGTTTTCTGCCAATGAAGAAATATATCGGCATTAACATATGCAGACTTTTCTGACATTGCGATATATGACCCAGGAGGCATTCCGGTTGAAAATTCTTTCTTTCTATTCTTCCCCTTAAAAATATAATATGGAGGCAGAAACACTCCTTCAGCATTGCAGCAAGCCACTACGGATATCGTTTCCCCTTTTTCTGCTGAAGGAATGTTTGCCACACATTTTGACCCCTTCTTGGCTAGAACCTGACCTGGTTTATTGTTTAACTGTAGTCCAGTTTCATCTACATTGAATATATGGGCGGGCTTATCATTTAAATCATTTTCATCCAAAACATGAGCTAGTAAGCGAGAATACTTTCTAACATTTTCTTTGCACAAACCTGTTGCTCGTGAATAAGAAATTCCCTCGGCTTTACGGATTGAAATCTCAGGATGACGAGTTAAAAATAATTGGAGCCAATCATAGCCTGCTTTACACGTATCTCGGTTAAAAGTATACCTAATTATAAGTTTTTCTGCAAGTTCGTATGCCATTTTTCTACCGCTGTCTCTGTCTGGAGCAAAACCATATTTCTGTAACTTAAGTATGTGAGCCACTAGTTTTTTCTCCGCCTCACCACCTAGCTGAGAATCAGGTCCAAGGCGATTCATTCCATTACTATTACTAGACGTTAGTCTTCTTTTTAAGGTCGTTTTCGATATCCCAAATTCTTTGGCTGCCTGATTAACGCCCATTGTTTTATTTGTCACAGCTTCCATTGCATTATGGAGTCATTCCGCAGACGAATTTCCGCGTTCTGATGTTCCTTTGCGTTTATATTTAGTCGGCATGGCTCTGTTAAAGAAATAAATGTATTGAATTGAATATATATATATATATATATATGATTTTTGGCAATATAATTTATGGTCAAACTTACGGGAGAGATGGACCACTGATTATTCATACTTAATCAAGGTGACAGAGCTCTTATTTTTAGGTTAAAATAGTCTACAGAGGCCATATAATCTATATTATGAATAACTGTCTTGTAAAACTTACCTAAAATCAATTCACCATCACACAATAAAATTCTCGAATAATTTATTACGTAGTATTAAACGCGGTCACAAAAATGTATTTCAACGTTGTTTAACGACCACCTTCGCTCAACTGGTATGACGTGACTGGCATTCCGTCAAATTAGAATCGCGGGCGCCATCTGATAAACACGTCTGGAAATTCTCGCCCTGGTCCGTCTATCCCGCTGGTCCAACTATACCGGACTTACCCTAACTGTGCGATGATATGGGATACCACGAAAACTATATCAGCTAATATTTACAATTATTATTTAAGAAGGCAGCTTAAAAGTGGAGAGCTCCCTATTTTTATTAGTTCATTGACGACTTCATATTCTGGGTCTCTTAAGTGTCTTCTAATTTCTAACTCTTCAGGGAAATGCAGTTATTGATTCTTATCACAAATATGTAGTACTTCTAGTTTTGTGTTAGATGTCAAAGAATGTCAAGTAGATGTTTCACGTAGTGGGATTTTTCTGGTTGTTTTAATCTGTATACTCGTAATTGTTATCTGTATCTAATTTCAGAATTTCTAAGGGTTTCACCCAAGTTGTTACATTCTGGACATTTAAGTTTATATATGCCAGACTTCTTTAATCGGGATATTTTTGTTTTTACATTTAACAATTTTGTACTCACATTACTTTCTGTTTTAAAAGAAATTGTTCTATTTGTTGCTGAAGATATTATTTTTGAAATATTATTAGAAATATATAGAAGAGGTGAAATCCAATACCCTATGGTCACGTTACTCGATGGTGAAATGTATAGTTAAAATAAAACAAAATCTGGACTAGTAAAGTAAAATGTTGGTTTTCGACCACCTAAAGCGGACATTTTTACCGAAGCAGACATATCCAAGTATATGCTAGCCTCTGAAGATATATATCTTATGATAAAAGTAGGTACCATTTTTGCTCTAGCCGGTGCTCTTCGCAGAGCGGAGCTTCTGAACATCAAATTCAAGATAAAGGAAACCTAATTATAGTGAAAATTTCACCGCTCTACATTTTGAAACATTTTGTCGCTCTCGGAATTTTTTTTGGATTTTTGCGTCTACTGTCTACAGAATTATAATATGAACTCGGTTTCTCCCTATCACCCATAAGTTTTTAGAGAAGGGAGAATAAAAATATGAAACTCCCAATTTTGAATCAATCTAGTTCAACTTTACGACAGACCGAATGTATAATTACTATGACACGGATGTTACAACTGTAACGGACCTACCAATAGTTTTTGAAAAAAAAAGAGTCTCAAACAAGTTGGTCAAGCAACTGCTGAAAGGGGACATAACTGATAACTTGTGACAGTTCTCAATTTCATTTGTGCTTCTGGAAATTTTGTTCCACCTGTTTTTATATTTCCGAAAGTAAACTTTAAACATTTTATGTTGACAGGCGCTCCTGCGGTAAGTGTTGGTCTGGCGAATACGTCAGGATGGATGAATGAAGAAAATTTTTATAGCAGCACATAACATTTTATTAAACATACGAAATCATCGAAATAATCACAAATCGTTCTCATATTAAACAATCATGAATCCGATATTAGTGTGGGAGTTGTCAATTTAGCAAAAGAAAACAATGTAGTTTTGCTCACTTTCCCACCGCACTGCATCTATTGGATAAGTCTTTTCAAAACGTATGTAAAGGTGGCGCAAAGTTTAACAATTTATGAAATTGTTAATAAGGCCTGTTTGAATTCGTTCACCCTTAAAAATATCATTTCTGGATTTTTCTCTACTGGAATATATCCACTCAATTCCTATGCTAATTCTCATCCCGGTTGGTTTGATTATTGGATTGCAATTGTGAATAAAGCGTTTTTCATATTTTATAAAGTTTCGTTAAAGTTACAGTGTTTTGTAAAAGTTATCAATAGGGTCAGTGCCCATTGATAATCTAACTATTCCTTCTCCTCAATCAACGGGAACAGTCCCGTACGAGACGGAATATACTCGCCTGTTAAAGGCGAAAATACATAATCTTAATGTAAGAAACCCTGCTCTCCTTACCAGTGAAAGTTTAATTAAAGACAATACTGTTCGCGTATTAAAACCGCTAGTTACTGTGAAAACATCACCAAAGAGGCACAAATTAAAAGGTACGTTTAAAAATAAACATAATAAAAAAGTGCCGGTAAAAAACCAAAATTTTCCGTTGTGGAAAAAAAACCACCCACTAAAAGAAGTGATTCCGACACTGATACTAGTGGTGAAGAAGGGCCATCAGCCAAACCAGACAATATCATAAATCATAATAAATTTAGTGAAGAGTTAAAACGAATTAAACACAAAACTCAGTTATTAAGAAACAAAAATAAAAATTACTTAAAACTCGTATACATCGAAGACGATCTGGTCAACAAAGACAACGTAAACAGCCATACCACTCTACCATCCATCCACATCGCCAAACAGTTGTTGGATGAAATAGACGTTAAATCATTAACAAGTTTTAAATTCAACGACGGAATTAAGAAAGTGTCCGGAAACGTTAGAAGTGTCGCGAAACCAATAAAGATAATTCAACCACAAACAACATTAAAAAGTGTATAGGAACTTCCACAAATAAAAAGTGTCTAGAAAAGTCACCGAATAAAAAGTGTCTAGAAAAGTCACCGAATAAAAAGTGTCCAGTAAGCAACAAAAAGTGTATAGGAGACACAGAAATTAATCACGGTAGTGACAAAACAGACACACCCGATTTAACTATCGCTGTCTGCAGAGGGAACGAGACAAATAACACCTCTACCCCAGTTTTCACCAACATTAATAACGAAAAAAACCAAAATATGGAGGAAGACACTATAGGGCCCAGTAACTCACAGAACACTTCTGACGAGGAATTATCAATACAAAACGATAATACTAATGCACAATCAACCACAGTGTAGGTTATGATCCACAAGCCAGCTAACTTTTCCTGGGCCGAAGAAAAAACGAAGAAAATCTGCAAAAAGATGAATTCGCTTCACAGTACGAAAAGCTAAATAAAATTGCTAATAAAACTATCAACGCACGACAACTTTATAATACACAAGAATTAAATAAAATAACACCTGTCCCCATGGACACAATTGAAAATGAGGATCAAGGTTTTTTATATCCAAAAAAAACATCATCATTCCAAAAAATACTAAGACAAAACATGCGTAAAAACGACCCAATCACTACCCGGAATAACTATGAGTCGCTATCCGACTTATCGGACGAGGAAGAGAAAAACGCACAAAAAAAATTCATTTTCGAAAAATTAGCAATAATGATTTCTCAACCGATGAAGAAAATGCCGCTTCGCAAGAGCCGAAGAGGACGAAAACCGCAACCACCAAAACCAAAAAACCGGTACAAAACTGTCCACCCATTGTAATTGAGGGAAATGTCTCGCACCATCGTGAAATGGTAAATAAGCTAAAAGAAGAAGTCAAAAAGCCGTTTGAACTAAAATACACCAACAGTTCATCTATTGTTTTTACAAAAGACATAAATGATTTCGAAAATTTGAAAAAGATTCTAAAAACTGAAAAAGTTCAGTTCCACACCTACTCCAGACGGGACGAGAGATCCCACGCCTTCGTTCTTTAACACGATTATCATTCCATACCTACATCAACACAAATTAGTTATTAATGCCTCTAAAACAGAGTACATGTTACTCAAGAGAATAACTACAAAAAACACGTTCCTGCAGTCTCAGCTTTGTGTAGACGGGCACAATATTAAGCCTAGTAATACCTTGAAATATTTAGGGTATACTATACAAGCAAATACAAATGTGAATGCTCATATTGTGCAACAGATGCGCAAGGCTAAGACTGCTATGAGCAAGTTATACCCACTTATATACACACACAGTAACTTAACAAGCCACAACAAAATTCTTACATACACATACATCATCAGACCCATACTTACATACGCGGCCCCAGTTTACTATAACGGGACAAAGCACAACTTTCAGTCACTACAGGTGGTGCAAAATAAGTGTCTTTGGATGGCAATTAAGCACAACTGCTATCCTAAATTACCCAGAAATACGTGGTTGCATGACAAAGCCAACAAACCCACTATCAGAGACTTCATAACGAAAATTTCAACAAACTTTTACAATTACTGTCTGCCAGATGATCTTCATAAAAATCTCAAAGACGCAAATCGCGCAGGAGACATCCACGATAGTGGGTGTAGGCTTCTGCACTAATTACATAACAAGGTTGAATAACTCCTAACCTTTATTATCACACTAAGTGTGTTAAACAATTCAAACAAATTAAACTAACCAAATTCAACGTCAGACATGTTGCCACCCCTAAAAACTGCACCCCTTATCAGTTTTGAAACCCTGTTTTTTAGCTACTTTTCAGGGAAAACCTAGCCGAAATATTCTAGGAGCCACAAACTTCCTAAGGTGCAAAGTTATTGTAAAAAGACAAATTTTATGGATAATGTTTTCTAACAAGGAGCCATAAACATCACACATGACGCAAATAACATGAAGAAAAATGGCCAGAACATCGGCAGCCCCTCAGTGTAATAATTTTTCTAAATGTTGTAAAAGGGAACGTAAATATGAAATAAAGGATATTTTTAATAATAATAATAGATCCTGTCGAGGCTTCTTCAAGCAGTGGAGCTACTACCGTTACTGCTACGTCTTTTACCACTCCAGAAGCTCCCGAAAGAAAAACATAAACAAGGCGGAAGAAAACGTGGTAGAAGAAAAATACTCACCGACACTCCTGAACTTACGAATTTAATGGAAGAAGAACCAAAAAATGGAAAAAATCCGACAGAGGGCAGCGAAGAAGAAAATGTTATTCGAAGGATTGTACAAGAAAATGAATCGAGCGATAGTCAAACGAGTTTGAGCCACAAGATTCGGATAACACAGATGAATTTTTAAGGAAAATGGAGAGAAATAGCGACAAGTTATTTGAAATATTTGAGGAAGTGAGTGATTTTTTGTACAGGAAAAGGACTACGTGTTAGTCGACTTTTCTACAAAGAAAATAGTTATTTGTATACTAAGGCCGCAAAATGCTTTTTCGCGTTCCGAGAGAGAGATTATCGCCGAGGCCGCTCCGGCCGAGGCAAAATAATCTCGAGGTCGCGAAAACATTTCGCGGCCATAGTATACACAATATTTTTCGTGCAACCGTGAAAATTACATAATTTCAATAAACATTAGAAAAGTCAGCGTTTCAACGCGAATAGAGAAAATTACACGTCAATATCACAATGTTTCTATGGAGATGAAATATTTAGCAATACAAATCAATTTGACATTTCTCGTGAAGTCGTGAAGATGTCCGATAGCGATAGTGATATTTCAGTTACTTGCACTCCTCCTGAGCTGAGAGATCTCATAGACTCAGCACTTTCTGATTTGATACCCGAAAAATCTAAACGGAAATATGAAAAATGTTACAGCAACTTCAAAGATTGGTGTGTCAACCAAAATGTCAAGACGGTGTCAGAAAACATATTATTAGGATATTTGATGCAGCGATCAAAAGTTGTGAAGAGTTCAACTTTATGGAGCATTTATTCTATGTTTAAGACTATGCTTAACGGACGAGATGGAATTGACGTAAAGAAGTTTTTAAAATTGGTACCGTTCCTCAAGAAAAAGTCAGTTGGTTATCGAGCAAAGAAATCAAAAGTTTTTACGCACGAGCAAATTGATTCATTCCTCAAACAAGCTAGTGATGCAAATCATCTACTGTGGAAGGTATATAAATATGGAAAAAAAGTGAAGTATGATGTTTTATTCATAATAATTATTATTATAGGTAGTTTTGATAATGGGAATATCAGGAGCATTGCGACGAGATGAATTAGTGAGAATGACCCTCGAAGATATTCAGGAAGACAAAACTGTATTGATAGTAACTGTTCCTGATACTAAAACTGATCAAAAGCGTGTTTTTACCATTACTAATCAAGATTATATAAGAATTTACTATAAATATGTAACTCTTCGACCAAAACATATAAATGCTGTAGTGGCGTTCAGTTTGCCGGCAGTCACTATGGGAACGGCCGTAAAAATGTTTGTCGGCCGTCACTCTGGGTAACGGCCGCAAAATATCATTTTGCGGCCTCTGTTGCGGCTGCAAAATGCTTGTTTTGCGTCCGATTGCACGAAAACAAAGTTTCCTACATGGGAAATGTTGACGAAAAGCTAGACCATTTTGAATTCCGTATTCAATTTTTGAGGCGTCATGGAAATTCTGAAAAGTTTTTGTATCCTGTAGAGGAAGACATTTGTGAAGTGACACGAGACCGGATTTTGAGAAAGCTTTCTCAACCCAAAAGAAATGAGATTCTATATTTCTTTTTAATCATTACGAAAAAGATTTTGGAAAGATATTGTAAGAATTAGAGGAATAATTGTAATGTCAAGCTTATTTGTTTTATGTGTTCAAGTTATCAGAGTTTACTAATTTATTTGTATTTTGTCAATAAAAGCTCAGACAAGGGCATGTACCGATAATTTATTTTCTTGTCCCATTCACAAGCTGGTCTTGTCCTATTTAAAGCAGTGGGTTATGAATATGACATTTTTTTTAATTAAAAAAATGATACTAATTTTTATGTGTGTTAAAATTAAAGACATTTTGCGTGAGCTTTATTTGTCGTTCACGTGCCTGATCAAACTGGCAGAAACATAGACCACTTCCTATAAAAATTACAAAAATATAGCCCTTATCACGGATTGTATTTAACCTCTCTAAGATTACAAAGAAAATGGTAACACAGTTTATTAAACATTAAATGATCGTCTAACATCTTAAAACATCAGGTGTAATTGCAAGTTTCTAATGCGAATTTTCATATTGTCGGCAGTAGACGGTGGAGAACTGTACACAATATTTTTCCTACGATCACTACACAAAGTAGGGTTTTGCACACTCAAATCTAACCGCAAAGTTGATTTTTTCCGTGATCTGTCATAATTTGACATTATTTCCGCTCTAGAGCGTACTTTTCCGCTCACATGTTTTCATTTACAATAAACTAAAGAAAGCTAGTAAATAATAGGTATATTAATAGTACATTATACACCAAGCTACTAAAGTGACCCATTTAATCCCGCGGGTGGTGTTTGATTCATGAGGACGGAG
Organism: Galeruca laticollis; assembly: GCA_963921935.1. Taxonomy (NCBI): domain Eukaryota; kingdom Metazoa; phylum Arthropoda; class Insecta; order Coleoptera; family Chrysomelidae; genus Galeruca; species Galeruca laticollis. Next base: position 35,723,907 of record OY998175.1, read on the forward strand.
CGCAGCGGAGCCCAAGGGAGTCAATCCACATACATTTTTAATAAAAATGAATACTACTTAGGATGGACTTTTACGAAACTTGGCTGGGCATCGAGGATGCACTTTTATGGAATAAAACTTGGATGGGCATTGAGGACGGACTTTTATGAAATGAAACTTTGCTGGGCATCGAGGAGGGACTTCCATTTTTTTGTATTAAGTCAAAGTGCACCAATAAAAAAATTGCGTAAAGTATTCGTGGATAACTGGTCTTTCAAACACGCGCGATTTTTCGAGCACGGCGGCGCAGTGTTATAAGACCTTACAGATTAGACCGATTCAGACGTTATTTTAATTATTATTTTCAGTAATAATATAACAAGAGAGTGAGAATAAAATTAAAATAATTTGACAGATTTTTGAAAGTTTGTTGCCAGGCAATCCAATTGGCAACAAGTTTAAACAAAATCTATCAAATTATTTTCTAATTTATGGAACTCGCGAGTTATATTTGACTAGATTATTTTTTGATTCACAAATTTTTACACTAAAAAAGATCAATAAAACTATCATAAAATTATTGAAAAATTTAATTTAATTAATTATTACAATATACGAAAATATCGTTGACACATTGTGAATATATTAAAAGAATTAACAATTTAAATTAGTACAATGAAAAACGCAATTATTAAAAATATTTCGAGACTCTTTATTTATTGAGGATTTGGAATTGCTTGTTATATTAAGCGTTTCCTCCTGCGTATTTTCTCTAAGATTATTTATTATTGAAATTAACTATCTCGACTCTTACTTCGTGGAATCTGCTCAGAATGACAGAAGTTACGTTTCATTTGATGCCTACCTGATGTTTAGTAGTTATTTTTGGCTAGACCAAGAAGTAACCTAACTTGTGATTAACTTAATATATGTTTATAGAAAAAAGAAGAAGATGTGATATTACAAATATTGAAGCTTAGATATTATCAGCCCTATGGTGATATCCTGGATATCATCTTTCCAATTAAGATCAGTATAACTGTGCAATGATATAGTTGTTGTCTCGAATATTCGAGATCTTCTAATATTACTGACCCAAATGTTGTGTTTGACTATCCTGCTGAATTCTGTTATATTTTCTCATGTTTCATTCAACACCTTTTCTCCCATGTTTTACATCTTTTCTTGGTTGTACCGTACCGATGACAGCTAATGAGCCAGAAACATGCATGTCTGCGGTTACCACTCTTTTCAGTAGCCCCTTCTTCTATTTGCGTGCAATACCCACCAATCTATTCGTTGTTTATTGTTCATATGTCACGCACTATTCGTACATCTTGTTGTTATTTAATTAATCTGGGTCGGAAGTTTCAGACGGGAGTGTTATATACACCTCCGTGTCTATGTTGGTTGTTGTCTCGAATATTCGAGATCTTCTAATATTACTGACACAAATGTTATGTTTGACTATCCTGCTGAATTCTGTTATATTTTCTCATGTTTCATTCAACACCTTTGCTCCCATGTTTTACATCTTTTCTTGGTTGTACCGTACCGATGACAGCTAATGAGCCAGAAACATGCATGTCTGCGGTTACCACTCTTTTCAGTAGCCCCTTCTTCTATATGCGTGCAATACCCACCAATCTATTCGTTGTTTATTGTTCATATGTCACGCACTATTCGTACATCTTGTTGTTATTTCATTAATCTGGGTCGGAAGTTTCAGACGGGACTGTTATATGCACCTCCGTGTCCATGTTGGTCGTTGTCTCGAATATTCGAGATCTTCTAATATTACTGACAGAAATGTTGTGTTTGACTATCCTGCTGAATTCTGTTATATTTTCTCATGTTTCATTCAACACCTTTGCTCCCATGTTTTACATACATCTGTTCTTGGTTGTACCGTACCGATGACAGCTAATGAGCCAGAAACATGCACGTCTACGGTTACCACTCTTTTCAGTAGCCCCTTCTTCTATTTGCGTGCAATACCCACCAATCTATTCGTTGTTTATTGTTCATATGTCACGCACTATTCATACATCTTGTTGTTATTTCATTAATCTGGGTCGAAAGTTTCAGACGGGAGTGTTATATGCACCTCCGTGTCTATGTTGGTTGTTGTCTCGAATATTTGAGATCTTCTAATATTACTGACACAAATGTTGTGTTTGACTATCCTGCTGAATTCTGTTATATTTTCTCATGTTTCATTCAACACCTTTGCTTCCATGTTTTACATCTTTTCTTGGTTGTACCATACCGATGACAGCTAATGAGCCAGAAACATGCATGTCTGCGGTTACCACTCTTTTCAGTAGCCCCTTCTTCTATTTGCGTGCAATAACCACCAATCTATTCGTTGTTTATTGTTCATATGTCACGCACTATTCGTACATCTTATATATATATATATATATATATATATATATATTAAGACAAATAAATTGTCTTAGAAAATTTTAGATAGAATAATGTACCAAATAACAATAAATGATTTATAAAATATTAGATAAATTTGGCACACGCTGTAGAAATTTGAAAAGTAGCTAAGTAATTAATCAGAAGTTAGGTAAAGATTTTGAAATTGAAATGAAGTCAAAAGGGTACAGTCATAAGAAACATACTTTCACTAGCCATTGACCAAAGTCTAGAAGATTATTTTATTGATTGTAAATTATTTTATACATTACGTAGGATTGTAATTATAAGAAGGTAGAGTAATTTACCCGAACATACAGAGTATGTTATAAAATTTATATTTGTCAAGTGCGGGTGACAAATGGTGACAATTGGAGGTTATAGAAAAAAGTTAGTGATGAGTAAGGAGAAAGGATACTTGTTCTATGTCTAATGACTACTCTCTCATTTTTTGCGGTAACCAAGAGATACAAATCCAGGTGACTAGAAATAAATAAAATAGTGTCATTAAGAAAATTTGGAAAGAGCTGTCAAGAAGTCAAAAAGTTTTCTAATAAAAATAGATAATTAATAAAATAGAAGTCTTTTAAACAGATACTATCGATAAAAGAAAAGCAAGCTGAAGTGGACATGTTTTGTATTTAATGGTAAGAGGAAATAATTCCCAAAATTTTGAAGAGAAGATAAGAAAGGGTAAATCGTACATACCGTATACACTGGATTAGTGAGGAGTTTAAGTATTTCTTCAAGACGATTTCCTTTATAAAGAGTGTTTAACAGTGGACTGAAAGGTAACAAATCTTAATAAATATTTTGTAGGAGAGAATCATCATCTTGATTGGAAATTTATGGAAAATTATTGAATAGACTGTGATAAATATCCTTAACGATTTGCTTGCTGTTGAGTCTGTATGCTTTGCATTCAAGTTCACAGAAATTAGAAACAGTACAAAGACTTTATTTGACATAACTCCGTTTTTTTTATTGTAAGATTTATCATTTTAGATTTATAGGTTAAGTTTCTTCTCTTTTATTTTCGTAGAGAGAATGCATTCAATCTACTACGTCTAACATTGAACTATCTTGAAATTTCTCATCGATATTTATATTGACCTAAATTTGGTAATCCATTCTTTGAAAATTTCAAACTTAATTAATTAATAAACATATTTTGGAATTAATTAGTTTGTTTTCCTGGAGTAGTTTTGTTGGGCATTGATATATTGAAAGTCTGACACAGACGGAGGCCATAAGTCTGGAAAGTTGAAATATTGGACCCGTACGCCCAGAGAGCGAAAGCAAAGAGTTCTCAAATAAGATACATAAAACTAAAATCTAAATCTAGTGGAAATTATTATATAGCCGGAGCCCAGAAATTCAAATTTAATAAAATAAACTGTTTGTAAAAGCCCAAGTGCGACAATTTATAATTTGACAGTGACATTAATCAAAATTTCATTTTAATTTCTCAAATTTACATTACAACAGATAAATAAATATCGTCACAGTTTATATATATATATATATATATATATATATATATATATATATATATAAAACTGGTGAATATTGGGGAAAGCAGCAAAAGAAACGGAAAACGTGTACTCTTAACGGAAAATTTTCAAGCTTTCGAGGATGATTGTCCTCATCATCAGGAATACTGAAATGGAAAAAACAGAATTAAGATACTTTAGTTGATAAGTAAGATACAATATAGAAGAAATCGCAACAGGTGCGAACTTACCTCCGAATTGAGGTTAGAATCCATTATGTTGTATAAAAATAAACTACGGATATTAAAAATATGAAACAGTTCACTAACAAAGGTTTAAAATAGCACAATCACAATGAGATGACTAAAAAAGCCAACATCTAACACCATTTTGCAGACAAACGAAACACGAGTGATTTTTTATTGTCAAAAGCCGGCCGGAAAGTGATATCATATTTCTTCTAATTTGGAGGGATTAGTTGTCAGGCAATGATGCCAACCAATAGTTAAGTGGATGAACGTGACAACAAGTACCAAAAGAGAGTGGTCTCCGTTGTGAAAGTTCATATTTGGATGGAAGAGAAGAATGCAGAGGGGTTGAGAAATTGCATTCATAAGAAAGAAGACGAGGAAATAATATATCCCCAATGGTAAGAGGTTTGTATAACAACAAAACATATACCGTGGAAGATAAAGTTGAAATCACCAGCCAAGAAACCTTTATCTTCCACGGTATATGTTTTGTTGTTATACAAACCTCTTCCTCTTCTTCTTTCTTATGAATGCAATTTCTCAACCCCTCTGCATTCTTCTCTTCCATCCAAATATGAACTTTCACAACGGAGACCACTCTCTTTTGGTACTTGTTGTCACGTTCATCCACTTAACTATTGGTTGGCATCATTGCCTGTCAACTAATCCCTATAAATTAGAAGAAATATGATATCACTTTCCGGCGGCCGGCTTTTGACAATAAAAAAGCACTCGTGTTTCGTTTGTCTGCAAAATGGTGTTAGATGTTGGCTTTTTTAGTCATCTCATTGTGATTGTGCTATTTTAAACCTTTGTTAGTGAACTGTTTCATATTTTTAATATCCGTAGTTTATTTTTATACAACATAATGGATTCTAACCTCAATTCGGAGGTAAGTTCGCACCTGTTGCGATTTCTTCTATATTGTATCTTACTTATCAACTACAGTATCTTAATGCTGTTTTTTCCATTTCAGTATTCCTGATGATGAGGACAACCATCCTCGAAAGCTTGAAAATTTTCCGTTAAGAGTACACGTTTTCCGTTTCTTTTGCTGCTTTCCCCAATATTCGCCAGTTTTATTCCTAACAGTCAGCAAAGACTATCTTCCTTTTATTGGAACGGGGGGTGATTTTGGCATCTAGGAACACCAAAACGAAAAACTGCATTGAAATTTTTCCGAAGTCGCGTCATGCTACTCTCTACAATAGCCCTATTTCATTCTGAAATAAGCCTAAAAGTCATACTAATTTATGCATTTGAGTCACTATTTTTAAACTTGATAATACTTGAATTTTATTTAACAAAAGCATATTCTTATATAAATTTTAAACAAGTTTTTGTTGTATCCTTAGATACCTTTATGGTTATAACTAAAAGTGGCAACATTGCTCACAATTTCAGTACCTGTTTAATGTGTCAATAGTAATCTATTTAGTAGTTTTGTCCTTGTTTAATTACCATATTAAGAGAGATGCAAATATCGTCAGACTGTGATCGACGATCATTTCGATTACGTCGTAGTATTGTAGTAAATAATGTCAAACGTGGTTTGTTTATACGAGCGTCATTACAACTAGAGAGTAAACATTTAGTTCTTTCGTTTTGATGTGTTTTTCAAAACTTTTAGTGACAAAATAAACTTTTAAGTTAATTAATTTAATGTTTTTGGATTATCATGGTTCGTCGGTTTGTCAGAAAAACAGCCGAAATTACCAAGGCCATGTAGCTACAATACCATCCCCACTTTTTGTAATTCATTCTAGTTTCACTACTGGCGTTTAGAATTCTTGACCGCAAAAATAAACGTGTTTATGAATGAATAACCCTCTCTATGTTTATTATTACTCTAAGTGCGTAACCATGGTAATCTGTCAAGAAAACCCATTTTGGTTGTGAAAAATGACAGGCGTGGAATTTTCGATTACATTGTTTTTTCCGTCGACCGTCCATTTACGATGTATTTTAACGCACTCAAAATCGTTGATTAATGCCCCCTATTAATGAATGATTTTCTATTAATCAACGATTTTATTTAATGCAACCCAACATACATTGTTCTTATACATTTACATTGGCACTATTGGCAGTGACCTGTGGTTGTAGTAGGCTTACCTACTAAAACATTTGAAATCAAGTATCAAGTAGCTGCCTTAGTACTAGCTGTCATAAGTCATTATTTATTTTATTATTATAATTTCTTAAAATTATATGTGTTAGTGGTATGATTATAGACGATATTATGAGTGGAACATGTCCAGCTTCCATTTCACGAATTTAATATCTTCGATGATCACACAACGTGTTATATTCGATGAGACAATAATATATAATGAATGAAATAAAATAGTTACTGTCTAATTTATTCATTTATTGTCATTTCCGCAATACATGTTGTGAACATTAAAAATGCAGTTTTGATGTAAGATTTTTGCCTGCATTTTATTCGTCGAGAACTAATGTCAGATCGTAAAAATTGCACAGAATTTTACGATTCTTGTTAATGATGGTGTTTTTAGAACAGTCTTCCGAATGATTTCTCTCTCTCATTGTTTGTTCCTTCACCCCGCCGATTAGTACTCATTTTAAATGAAAATAATGCTTTTTCGCAAAATATTAGACAATTTATGTCTCAAACTGACAAGTTTATTAAAATCGTAACAACGAAAGTGAATAAGATGATAATTATTTTTGTTGTTTATCATCGCTGTGATAGCTTGTAACTAATACTACTTTAAACTTTATCATAGTAGAGGTAACACCTAAGAAAGTAGGATATGGTTATGATTTATCAAAAAAGATTATACAACTTAACAAATTACAACGATGATGTAAATAGATAAATAACAAAAAAGATCCTACCTTGAGTAATAGCAGTACGGTGTTAACTCACACACTAATTCCGTTGTTTGTTTAACAAAATTTATATAAAAATATGCAATGGCTACTAAAACACGATCCGCACTTATTTTTTCTGAAATCATGACTCGTTACTAATTGTCAAAAAGTGACAGCACACGCTATCCTTGATTGATTTAATGTAATTAAAACGGTCTGCAATGACAGTGACGTAGAAACTGGAGATTTTTAATTTGGTTTTTTGATATTTGGAAACGATGTACCTAATTTAATTTTGAGCTTCCGAAATAATACACTAAAAAAACTTCTTACAGATTGTTTTAATAAAATTCGCCGATTATCTCGTTAAATGAGGATGAGAAATATTTATTGAAATAAAATATTAAGCATAACTAAAAATTTATAAATAATACAACTTTTTCACATTTACCTAGCCTCTAGTATTTAACATTTGCCTAGAAAATTTGTAATAGTACTATCTTACACGTCGTTATTATGAAAAAGGAGCTAGTTAAGCGAGGTAAAGTAGTGTGAATACATAGGTATTTATCAATAAATTATTAAAAATCGGAGTAAACAAAAAATTAGAAATTAGGTGAATGTATTCATTAAATGAATAGGTTCCTCATTTATACTACTTACGTATTCAGAATATAAAAAACAAGTTATTTAATCAAAAATATTTTTATTTCGTTTCTAAATATTCGCCTTTGAGATCTATATATTTTTGCATCCTTCAAAAGCAAAACACTTTGTCCAGAAAGAAGGTAAAGTGATCAAAAAAAAATTTTCGAAGCCTTCTTATGAGAACCTTATCTATTTTTTCATATTGGTAATAGATATACGGAGTTGATAAAGTTCTCGCATTTACAATTGAAGAGCAAATTTCGCAGTTTCGAGGCGGCATCGATTGAGCAGCATAGACGGAGATTATTAATTTTATTTAAGTATATAAATATTTTTGTAAACTAATCTGAATTATTTCCATCGTTTTGAATATAGACGTTTATCACTTGTTTACATTTTTTGACCGTTCTCTCTGACATCCCTTATATTTTATGATTAATATCAACAAGTCTAATAAAAAGGTCACAACAATATGCCATACGCCAGGAAGTATGCATTTATTATAAGGCAATAGGATAATTGGACGACGTTATGCGTAAGTATATCAAGCGCATTTTTTTCTCAAAAATGAGATACCTAGTTTCAAAATTTGCACTATATCCATCTAATAGTATCCTCCTTAATTTTTTTTAATTATACAACTTAATACAAGTAAATAACCAATAAGAAAACGTTGAGACAAAATTACTTACCTGCAACAAGTCACAAATTTTATGCTTTAATATTGTTTCAGGACATCTCACAGATGAACTCAATTGATTCGCAGCTCACCAGAGCCAAGAGAACGGGTGCTATGGTACTTATAAAGTACCACTTTTTTGTCATTTTTGGAGAAATTTCGGTTTGTTAGCACGATGCAGCATCCGGAGTGTATACAAGTTACCAACTTATGATTGAATATTGTTCAGAGTTTCACAGATAAACTCTATTGATTTACAGCTCAACAGAGCAAGTACAACGGGTGCTAAAAATCCAGATATACATTTTTGGAGAAATTTCAGTTTGTTTGCGTGATTGAAATGTTGTGACGTCATTGTTATAATATAATGTGACGTAAGCATTGAATATATTTTTTTAATTAAATAAAAATGTACCGACGAGGATTCGAACTCTCAGTCTGCCTGGTCAAATTTATCAATTCAGCGACTATACCAGCTACTCTATTAGATCACGTTACACTTAAAGTCACGAGGAAAGTATATAACCGACGACACGTTAATTGGACATTTGTATTGAAAAAACATGCGCAGTGGTTAGAGAGATGGCATGCATTTTTTTTAATACGTAAGGGTATTTTCCGCAAGCGACGCATCAGTTTTTTTAATAGGTACAGGGTGTAGTCATAAAGATATATATACAGGGTGTACATAGATGTCGTTATGGCGTTAGAAAATATGCCATACAGGGTGTAGTAATAAAGTTACCGTATTTATACAGGGTGTAGACGTAAAATATGCCATACAGGGTGTACAAAGATGCTATAAGAGCGTTAGAAATTTGTCTCTGTTATAATTGGTCAGATTTTCATCGAACAAACGGATTTATGATAGATTATTTTTGTATACAGGATGTACAAAGATGTCATAAGGGCTCTGCTATTATTGGTCGGACTTTCATAGAACAAACGGCGTTATAGATTATTATTTTATATACAGGATGTACAAAATGCCATAAGTACACTACGATGTATCTCTGCTATTATTGGTCGGATTTTCACGGAACAAACGGCGTTATAGATAATTTTTTAGATACAGGATGTACAAAGATGTCATAAGAGCACTACAATGTATCTTTGCTATTATTGGTCGGATTTTCCATAGATAAGATAATATAATATACAATAGATGGGCCACTCTACTGAATAATTATTCAATGTTATTTTACTTATTCAACCCACCGCTCTAGCGCTGCATATAGAACCAGCGGGCTTTTTGAAATATATGGAAATAACTATTTTTGCTATTTATTTTCAACAGATAGAAATAGTGAGCTCTAATGTATTTTCATGCACCTTTTTAAAGGGCTCGAGAATACATTAGCTTACACCAATTTTATCAATCGACAACGCTATTAATAAGGAATTTTATGAAAAGTGGAATTAATATTCCAAAATAAAAGACTGCTTGAACACATTATTTTTATTCATGAAAAAACAGGAAACAAATCAATTTACTTATTCCAAATTTAGATTTATTTATAATTCAACTCTTTTTTTAATCTCAAACAGTTGTTTTCGTACACCGGAATTTTGTCTGTCAATTTTTCTGGCTAGTGAAATCATGTTTTTGGCAATTCCATAAAATTTTCTAGCTTTGGGCGTTAGCTGAATGGCTCTATTTGAATCTCCATGGCTTAGTAAATTCAATCTTTGTTTAATATCTGAAAAAATATTATATGTACTATTTTTTACTTACATTTATTATTGCGATTTACTTTTTACATATTACTTTTTAAAATATAGTCTGGAATTATTTAGAAACAGTTAGTTTCAACAAAGTAAGGGTCAAAACAGTAAACTTTCTACATACTCTAAAAATTTACCTTTACGTTTGCTGGGTGTCTTTAATGTAGTAAGAATGGTGTTCGAGGTAGTTGGAGTGCTGCAGGAGGCGATGGCAGGATATGACTCTGAACCTGTAATAGTAAAAGCTTTAGTTATATTTGCTAAGTCAAAATGAAACTTTTTTTAAAGCATCATCAGAAATTTTTTTTTAGCAAAACAAAAATAAATAGGCCAAATCGCTTTTAACTTTTGTAATATACAACAAAGTTTGTGGCTTTGTCTATTTTTGACATATTCAATAGCACACACTGAAAACGATTCCTAGTGAGAACTTCAATTATAGTGTAGCAAATATAAATTTTCATATTTACTGGGCTGCTCCTCATAATTATGAAGCAAGCTGATGAAACTACAATTAATTACTTTTTTGTGTTTTTCGCTGTCAGATTAAAATACATTTCCTAAAACCAGTTTTTGCTACGACTACTTATGATATGGGTCAATTTCCACAATAGTATTGTACATTACCTTGGGATTCAACAATGTCCTGGTTCTTCTCAGGTAATTCCTCCATACTTCTTGTTGGTGCTGGTATATATAAGTTTGGAACTGCATTTGCTTTTAAGTTTGTTTAGGAAGGAGATGCATTTTAATGTCTTTACTTGTATTTTTACAAGTGGGAACAATACAGTATTGAACCATATTGTTAATGTTTAATATACACAATCACTTGAAAAGCACAAAAATGTCTGTTTATACAAATTAATATAATAATAACCGTATAATATACAAACGAAAGCAATGGCTGATAATGACGATCGAAGTATCAAAATGAGATGGAGGTTATAGAAATGGCGAGATTTTAAAAATCTGACAGTTCATTGATTATGTAGCGCTACCGGCGACGGGTGGTATAACTAAATAAACATGACAAAATTTATAGTGGGAGTGAGCATAGCATGGGATTTTCATAGAACAAACGGCATTATAGATTATTTTTTATATACATGATGTACAAAAAATGCCATAATGACGCCACGATGTATCTCTGCTGTTATTGGTCGGATTTTCACGGAACAAACGGCGTTATAGATTATTTTCTATATACCTACAGGATGTACAAAAAATGTCATAAGGGCACTACGATGTATCTCTATTTTTATTGGTCGGATTTTCATAGAACAAACAGTGTTATAGATTATTTTTTATATACAGGATGTAGTCATAAAGACACTAGCATATATCTTTGTTATTATTAATCAGATTTTCATCGAACAAACGGCATTGTGATAAGTAGATTATTATTATATACAGTATTTAATCAGAAAGATGTCAAAAGAGCACTAGCATGTATCTCTGTTATTATTAATCGAATTTTCATCGAACAAACGGCGTTATAGATTATTTTTATATACCGGATGTAGTCAAAAAGGAACTAGCATGTATATCTGCTATTATTGGTCAGATTTTCATCGAACAAACACCATTGTGATAGAAAGGGGTGACAGTTTTCTAAAAAATATTATTTAAAAAACATAGAAGGAAGCAGAATACAAGTATGCCAAAAAATGTACTTAAAAACCTTCGACATTTCGGTAAAAAAGATTAAAAGATTAGAGTTATTTGTGAAAAAAAAAGAAAAAATAATGGTGTTTGTCCACAGGATGGTAGGAGTAAGCATGGAATGCAACCTAAAATGAGTGAATTGATTAAGGATAATGTTCGTCAACATATCAAGAGCTTTCCCTGCTATACTAGTCATTATTCCCGCGAAAAAATGTCGAAAAAATATTTAAATCCTGACATGTCGATTTCGCAAATGTATAGACTCTATTGCTTATATTGCGAAACTACCAATTTAGATAAAGTGAAGGAATTTCAATATCGAAAAATATTCAACGAAGAATTTAATTTATCCTTTCACCACCCGGCTAATGACACCTGTGCAAAATGTGACCAATATAATCTGACAATTAAATCAATTGACAGTTGTGCTAATTCAACAGAGGAACAACAGAAAGAAAAGGAAAGAGTACAATTAAAACAAAAAGAACACTTAGATTTGGCTGAAAAAGCATACAAATGTAAGGCTGAGGACAAACAGAAAAGCAAAGTAGATCCTAGTTTTGTAACAATCTCTTTCGATTTGGAAAAGTGTCTCCCAACGCCATATCTAAGAAACGGCGTATCCTTTTACAAAAGACAGCTATGGACCTATAATCTAATAACATACAAAACAGATACAGATGGCAATGAGGCAACCTGCATTTTGTGGAACGAAACGATAGGGGGTCGTGGCGGACAAGAAATCGCTTCCTGTATAAGAAAATTTATATTGTCCATGGATTCAAAGAAAATTCAAACTTTGAATTTTTACAGCGATTGTTGTTCAGGCCAAAATAGAAATATTTACATGGCCATAATGTTTTGTTACATTTTAAAGGAGCTTCCACCAACCAGTACAATCGCTGAGATAAACCATAAGTTTATGGAACCAGGCCTCACTCACATGGAGGCTGATACTATTCATGCCGCTATTGAACGAGCCAAGAAAAAGACAACAATGGATATAGAAGTTCCACATGATTGGGTTAATTTTATTAAAACATCTGTGTACAGAAAAAAGCCTATGAGCGTGATTGAGATGTCTCAAAATGAGTTTATAAATTATGGGACTTTCCTTAAATCTTCGCTAGTCCATAGAAAAAAAGATGATAAAGGAAACCCAATCCCATGGCTTAAAATTAAGTGGATGAAATTTCAGAAAGACCAAGAACTTCAGTTTTCTTATAAAACAGACTTTAGCGATGGGGAATTTCAAAAAGTTGATTTAAGAAGAGGATCGCTAAGAACTCGACAAAACCACAGTGATTTTGAATTAAAGCCTCTGCACGATCAATCATTACCGATAGCTGATTTAAAATATAATAATTTACTAGAACTTTTGCCTTATGTCAGTGATTACAAGTCATTTTTTCTAAACCTTCAACATTCGTCTACTATGAATCCAGAAGTTTTCACTGCTCCAGAAGATGAAATTTAAAATTTTTGTTAAGTGTCTGAAATGTTCCTTGATTTTTTTGTATTAATATAGGTTTATAATAATATAAAATTAAGTTTCGTTTATTTTTTCAACTAAATTTTATATTTGGTTCAAATAAATTTAAGTTTACCTATTAAATAGAGACAATTTTGTGTTTCTTTTAGTTATTCTTTTACCCCACTTCATAAAAAAAGCTAAAGAAAGTGGGTACTATTTCCCATAACAATAATTAGTAAAAGGGCCAATCTCCATCTAAATCATAAAATATCTTTTTTTTCATCAGTAACATAATTTTTAAAAAATATACATTATTTTGAAGTGTTTTATAGATTTTTATTACTTGAAAATAATTATTCACACACTTAAAATTATAGTCATATTGCTTTTAAATCTTGCGTAATTAATATCTCAGATCACTGAAAATGGAGATTGGCCTTTTTAAGACTCAGGTCCAGATATAAGAATTTTAGAAAATGTTATGATTCCTTCTGTTGAGATTTTTTCCCTTACAATGATTTTATCTTCCAACAAGATAACTGTGCAGTGCATAACCGAATGGTTTCGGGCACGTAATATTAATGTTCTTAACTGGTTTAGTAAAAGCCCAGACTTGAATTTAGTAGAAAATGTTTGGGCAATGTTAGTAAGAGAAATTCGAAAGGCAAATGTAAGACCCAGAAACGTAGAAGGTTTGTTGGAAGTTACAAATAATGCTTGGGAGGAAATAACTGAAGAATATTGTTCCACATTATATAGATCGATGACCAGTAGATTAAGAGAATGGCGGGATTACTAAATATTAATTGTTATTTTTTATTGAAAATTAAAAATTATTTAGTAGCCTCTGATATTTAATAATGAAAAACAATGGCCATGTAATATTAATGTTCTTAACTGGTGTAGTAAAAGCCCAGACTTGAATCCAGTAGAAAATGTTTGGGCAATGTTAGTAAGAGAAAGTAGAAAGACAAATGTAAGACCTAGAAACGTCGTTGAAGATTTGTTGGAAGTTATAAACAATGCTTGGGAGGAAATAACTGAAGAATATTGTTCTACATTATATAGATCGATGACCAGTAGATTAAGAGAAGAGCATAATGGCGGGATTACTAAATAATAATTGTTGTTTTTTATTGAAAATTATTTAGTAGCCTTTGATATTTATTAATGAAAAACACTATTATTTACGCTTTAGTTAAATATACGACAAAACTATTTCCCGGAAACGGAAAAGACATATTCACGCTAGGCAACAACAACTGTTCCATTTTTTGGCCGCAACTGTACATATCATGTAAGAAAAAAATCGAGGTTCTACTGTACATTTTTGGAAAAATGTCGGGTTGTTAGCACGATACAGCCTCCAAGTGTATAAGTGCAGAAAATTTAGTTTTAATCCTTAAAACTGTTCATTTACTATTGTCTACCCAACCGTCATTTACTACATCATGACTATCGAACCATGGTTCGTCAAGAAAAATAATGAGTCTACTAGAACGTTTGAAGTCTTTTATTTTAAGAAAATAATTTTTCCGCCATTGTACTATCCTCGATGATTCGGTAATCACGATGCGCTTATCAAGTTTTTTGTTGTTAAAACCACAACTTATTAGGACTTGATGCAATGTCTCCACGCTGGTATAAGTGTAGTCTGGATAATCTGCTAATTTTTGCAGTATAACTTCCAATGTCACAACCCTGTTCTCCTTATATAAATTGTTATACGTAAGGGAGGCGGGGGCACGTTTGAACGTATTTTTACAAATTAAATTACCGACCACTTTGAACGCGGGTATCAATAATCCCGAAAAGGTGGTTCAGGTATTTTAGATGTGTACTTTACATTCCCTCTACCAGGTTACACCCACTTTTAATATTTTGGGTTTCTCAGACCATTTAACGCTTGATTTCATATCATTCAAACGTACCCCAACCTTGGAGTACCTTTGAACAAGGGATGGGGCAGAATTGAACATAGTTTTATTCAAACACTTTTTATTATTATCACAAAAAAACTATATCAAGTCATATTTATTGAAATTTATCGTAAACTTCATTAATGCGCACGTTCTTTCGGCACAACGTGGTGTGTTTCACCCCAAAAACTTCTGCAGCTTTTCTTAAAGACATTTATTTATCTTTTACTGCTGCTATTGTCGTTGCCGTGTCTTCTTCTGTGAAATTTGCTTCTTCTTTTCTTTTATTATACGTCCTCACCATATTGGTTATTGAATCTATAAAAAATATAGTTATACCCATCACAAACTTTAAGATTAAAACAAGAAATCACCATTATTTGTATAGCTGGGGTACCTTTGAACACTGTTCGATAGTACCCCATTGAAATCTCCAAAGGTGCCCCATATGTATATAATTGAATTTTATCATTATTACAGGCAACACCATAATCACAAAAATCGAAGGATTTCACAAAATATTAAACAAACCTCACCTAATTAATGGCCATACATGACATCTACAGTTGTTATAGTTTGAGATATTTCCTGTTTATTTATGAGGGGAAAGTTATAGTGGATATAAGTTTTGTTTATACTAACCTTACAAGTATCGACGAAAGCGTCTGTATCCTTTGCATGGCTTTCTTCGACTAACATCTTTGCTCACACAAAGTTTCAAATTAAAATCCTCGCAACAGCGGGAAATTTAAACGCTGTTCAATTGTACCCCATGTTCAAACGTGCCCCCTCCTCCCCTATAATCTCTTGCGTAGTTCTGTCAATTTTTTTAAGTTTTCCTTAAAGTTTTTCTATTTTCAGTATGATTTACAACTCCTTTCGTGAGAACTCGATAAATGGAAGATTTATTATTTAATATATTTCATTCGGTACACAGCAGACGCTACAGAACACACGCCACTGTCTGTGGCCCGTGAAATTTTGAATGATGAACAAATGATTTATTACTCTTCAGACTTGATATGCCCCTCGACCAATAGACTGCGTTTAACCTTACGATTCACCATTTTAAATGGTTTAACGCCAAAGATTTTGCATGTTGACTGACGTCAATCGAGTTCGCATGGTCTGTAGTATCCTCTGAATGTATACAGGTAATAAACATTTTTAATTCCGTTACTTTGCGTATACGCTTGTGTTAGCGAAGCGAGTTTTTGATTTCTTCAATTGTGATCTGCACCAATGTTCTTGCGAAGGTTTTTTCAGCTGTATCTTCCCAAATTCTGTTTTTCTCATAGAGGATCTCAAGAAGATTTATTATCTTTGTCTTTCCAAATTCAGGTTGCGATACAACTATTTCCGGATTTAGGGAAAACAACCCAGCGACAGCTTTATACTTTAAAGAGCTTCGCTCTTGCAGTTTTTGTATTGTTTTGACATTGATTTCGAAAGTTCAACAAATCTAACTCCGCCTGTGATGGTTGATGAGTGGATCGAGTAGCTCATTGACTATCACTGCCGATCCCAAGCCCGGATAAAGGAGAAGGGTTGAAGGGTGAGGCCAGCAAACCTGCCCTTTCTAAAAAGACATAAACGCTCATAGAACTGACATGTCAATCTCGGAACCCGGACGGATTAATGACGACGACAAAGCACGAAAAAGGAAAAAATGAGGAAAAGGAATATATTGAATAGATGAGGCTTTTACTTGATGAAGATCCATACTGAAGGATGAAATAAAACAATATAATTTGTTTAAATTTTCATTTATTTGAACTAATGTTCAATTTGAACTTGTTGACGCGTTTCACTAACACAGTAGTTTTGACAAAGCTACCGTGTTAGTGAAACGCGTCAACAAGTTTAAATTGAATATTAGTTCAAATAAATGAAGATTTAAACAAATTATATTGTTTTATTTCATCGTTCAAAAGGAATGTAATAAGATTGGTTAGCTGGAACATTACATCATGGACCAACAATGACTACGAGATAATATTGGAGAAAACTAAAATAGACATATGCGCTTTCTCGGAAACTAAGAAAAAAGGCTCTGGAAATCAAAGGTACCAAAACTACAGATGATTTTATAGCGGCGTTGACAAGAACATGAAAGCGAGAGGTGGTGTAGGATTATTCGTCAATAAGAAATTCGAAACAAGTATCATGGAAGTACAATATATAGATTGCAGCATCATACAAGTGACGATGGAACTTGCGGAGGAAACGACACACATACTAAGCGTATATGCAACAGATGCAGGCTGGAACTTGGATGAGAGTAGCTTTTGTACGGATCCGTCAAAAACAAAAACTGTCGGTCAACGGGGAGCGCCATCGACAAGAACCATAAGTGGAATTGGCAAGCAAAATACAACTGTTCAAATGTGCTTCAGCGCGATCGGTGAAAAAGCTCCTCCGCTTATAATCTTTAAAGGTAAGCATGTTTGGGAACAGTGGACTGCTCCACCGGGTACAGAATTCCCAAATACTACCTACGCAGCTACATCTAAAAGGTGGATGGAGACAACTGTTTTCAAAAACAGTTTTCGGAAGAGCATTAGTTCAGAACGACCTGTGTTAGTCATTTATGACGGGCACGCTACTCATCTTGGAGCGGATGTCATAAATTTGGCAGTGGAAAACGATATAACCATACTTAAGCTTCCACCACATACCAGCCACATTCTGCAGCCACTAGACTTGTGCGTATTTAAATCACTCAAGACTCGTTGGGACGCCAAACTCGTTGAATGGCAGAGAAAGAACGTAGGAGCTGCCATATCAAAAACTATGTTCTCCAAGATGTTAGGAGAGATATGGACGGAAACCAAACCCGAAATTTTAGTGTTTGGTTTCACTAAAGCGGGGATATTCCCGTTAAATCGTAATGTTGTGAAGCAAGACTCATTTGATCCAGTAGTTTTTCAACGTTGGCATAAAAAGCAGAATGTGGCTTGCAGCAATTAACCTGTCGGTCGAGTCGACGAAGAGCACATCAGCAAACAATAATGCAGTACCAGAGCCCATCGAACCAACGCCAAGCTCAAGCTCGCAAGAGATTGTTTATTTTCCACGACAAGAACCAGAGATTCCAGTTGTGTCATTCGATGAGCTTTTGTTGAAATTCATCAAACGTGAAATTACCCTGATTTGAGAAACAGAAAGCGTGTGTGTTTAGGAGCAGAGGTAATCACAAGAGCTGAAGTGGATACAATATTGAATGAAAAAACAATGGAAAAGAGTAAACCAGAAAATAAGAACGTTACTAAACAAAAGGTATCTGAGAGCAGCTCCGATGATGACAGGTCTTGGCACAGCGATTCAAGCGAAGACAGAATAAGTGAGTTTGATAATCTCAGTAAAAGTGATTTGGAAGAGCTCGAAAAAAACGAAGCCTCTACTGAGGAACCTGGTTTTTCCAAAATTCAAGTGGGTGATTTTGTATTGGCAAACTTTGTTGGAAAAAAAAAGTCTACAAATATGTTTGTTTAGTAAAACAACTTATTAATGATGAAGAAGCAGAAGTGACAGGCCTAAAAAGGATCACAAATAAGTGCCACTTCATTTTAAAGGAGAACGATGTATGCAGCATACTGTTGTCCGACTTAGAAAAAAAACTACCTGTACCAAAAATGTCGATAACCGCTGATTACGAGAAGTATATTTTTGATACTGCTCCTGAAGTATTCGAGGCTTGAAAATCTCACTTTTTCAACTATTACTTCTAAGTTTGCACAGAATGATGTTGTTTTAGTTCTTAAACTTACGTTTTGCCCTTTGAATAAACAATTTTCCAGTAAAACATAATCATCTTCATTCGACTTCCTCCAAAAATATTTCTTTTTTTTCACGATAATAACTCAAAGTTGAACATGCCGAAAAAATGTGCAAACATATAGGAATTATGGACTAGCCACGCGTTAAACTCCAGGCATTATCAGCATATATAATGGTGTATTATGCTCTTGCCCCGGACCAGTGGGGCAAGTACGTAATATGCACGTCAAAAAAAATTTTGCATAGAAAAATCGCAAATATTGTTTTCTGTTAAACATACCTTATCAGTTAATAGTTGAATGATCACAATGATACGACAAACACGCAAAAACTCATAAATTTAGTAAGAGCGATTTTCATAGTTAGTTAAAATTCAACTATGGAAATTCCCTTACGCACTTGCCCCACCTTACCTTAGTAAAATTGTTCGGAAAAATACAGCAAAGAGGAATAATACCCAATGAATGGAAAAATGGCATAACAATACCGATATACAAAAAAGGCGCAAAATCGGACCCAAAAAATTACAGAGGAATAACGCTACCAAGTAGTGTACTAAAACTGCTAACAAAAATATTAGCAGATAAAATAACTGATAAAGTAGGAATCTCCGAGAAACAGCAAGGCTTCCGCTCAAATAGATCAAGGATAGCCGCAATAATTATAATACGCCAATTGATAGAGAAATCCATTCAATTCAATAAACCAATGTACACATGCTTTGTAGATCTAAAGCAAGCATTTGACAATGACAGCTTAACCCTTTCACTGCTGATTAATTTGGTATACATTTCCTGGATGGCTGACTTATATTTTCAAGACGATTTCATTCGTTTGAATTTTATTACTTTTCCGCCCAACCTACCTATATGCGAGAAAAGTATTGTTTACCCACAAAAAAAGTGAGATTTTGAAAAAAAATTTTGATTAATTTCACGTTTTCCATCAAAAACACGAAAAAACGGTTTTTAGAAAAAAAATCCTGTGTGCATGTCGTCGTCGTTGTCGTCGGCCACTTTTTCTTACATGTCTTGCTAGCACGATACAGCCTCCGGAGTGCAATGAGTCACCAATTTTATGATTGAATATTATTCAGGACATCTCACAGATGAACCCTATTGATTTTCAGCTCACCAGAGTCAATACAACAAGTGCTACAGTACTTTAAGTACGATATTTTTGTCATTTTTGGAGAAGTTTCAGTTTGTTAGCACGATACAGCGTCCAGAGTATATACAAGTGACCAATTTCATGATTGGATATTATTCAGAGCGTGTCAAACATGAAGCCTATTGATATTCAGCTCACTAAAGCCAGTACAACGGGTGCTATGATACTTGTGGTACCAAATTTTTGTCATTTTAGGAGAATTTTTCAGTTTGTTAGCACGATACAGCCTCCAGAGAGTATACGATTGATCAATTTTATGATTGAATATTGTTCGAGGTGTCTCACAGATGTACCCTATAGATTTTCAGGTGACTATAGCGAGTACCGCGGGTACTATAAATCCAGATATGCTGCACTTTTGGTTACTTTTGGAGAAGTTTCGGTTTGTTAACACGATGCATCCCCCAAAGTGTATACAAGTGACAATTTTATGATAGAATGTTAATCAGGGCATCTCATAGATGCGGAAAAGTTAGTTTTAATCTTTAAAACCGTTTATTTTATTTGTATTTTAGTAAAAATAGTTGGGTAATACAAAATTTACTACATTATACATAGATGCTCGGACCACAATGCTAAACAACAACTGGTCAGTTTTAACAACGTTTTACAAATGATATTCGAGGACATCATGCTCACTGAACTTTAGTAGCTGAATAACGACTTTAGGCGCCATCAGCACTGAAACGGTTAAAAATGTAATCGATCGACTGAACCAAAAATATGTTGATAAGTGCCGCATAAACCTAATAAAACAGCTTAACATAAACAATAAAGCAATGATAAGAAAATAATGCGGTTTAACAAGTCTTATCCGGCAATAGACAGGGAGATAGTCTTAGCCCATGCCTTTTTAACATCATAATGAACCAAAGTGTGAACGAAGTCGATGCAGGATTCAGAATGAAACAACGGCCTCCTGAGAATAATATGTTACGCAGACGATGCTGTCTTGATGACAGAGAGCGAAGATGACTTGCAGAGCCTTCTCTACAGATTCAACCTAACAGCATAGATGCGTAATATGCAAATTTCGATCGAAAAAACACAATCTATGGTAATATCCAAAGATCCAATCCGATATAAGTTGGTGGTGAGTGAGCGCGTTATACATCAGGTGATGAATGGCAACTATCTGGGGGTACAGGTATCGATCAGCAGAGGTACAGTGAATGAGGTGGATAACCAGATCAGAAAAGCCGTAAGAGTATCAGGATGTTTGCGAGATATAATTTGGAAGAACAAATATATGACCACACAGAGTAAAACCCGAATTTATAAAACCTGCGTAAGGCCCATAATGACCTACTCCTCCGAGACAAGAGCTGAAACGTCTGTCGCCAAAGGGAAAATGAGAACAGCGGAGATGAACATTCTAAGAAAAATAAAAGGGATCATTATGCATGATAGGATACGCAACAAGAACACCAGAGGAGAATTGGGAGTACATGGCGTTGTCAGATGGGTGAGAGAGAGAGAGAGAGGGAGAGAGAGAGACCACATAGAATGAATGAGCCCAGACCTAATTGCAAAATGGGCCAAAATACAAAAACTAGAAACAAGACGCCCAGCTGGCAGGCCCCCAAAATGCTGGTATGAAAGCAGGACATCTGGATCACAGGTCACAGGAAGGCTGATGACAGAATTGACAGGACTTTGTCCTATTATACGAAGAAGAAGATAAACGAGTCTGGCTCAGGTACATTTGTCAAACTCTTGATGTGTTTTAAGGTTTGAAAACCTATGTCGATTTTTTTGGTTCAAAGGCTTTTCACTACTTTCTAAATCTATATTTATCATCTTGCTTCCAGAACTAGCAGATTTTCACTGGCTTCACAACCTGTGCCATTAAACTTTTCACCGAACCCAATAAACTGGTGTAAAGATATGGAAAGAGAGGAGAACTGGATTGGAACCTTCTCAAGAAAGGCTCACACTCGGCCGATATATTCTTCAAAAAGGACAATTTATCTTTCAAAAACGTATCTGCACAACGATCGTCCACTGATTTATAAGGTTTACTATGCACAGACTTTGATTTGTTAATGAACTTGGTTATATCATTTAATATCTTTAGAGCTCTATCTATGCACGCTACATTTTCTAGCCATTTAGTACAGCCAGTATTTTAAAGGAAAACATGTGAGCATCATTTAAAATGCAATAAAGGTCCCTCAAAAAAATACCACAATTCCAGTTGGTGGAACGCATACCAGTTTTAATTGCACCATCCACTATGTGCAAACTACGGCACGGTTGGTTGTAAGTTGACCATTGCTTTGTAGTTGGTTTGTTTATTTGCTTGCTTGTCTGCTTGTAGGTAGCTTTCTGCAGTCCAATGGAGAAATGCCACCATCGAGTGTCTGCCTCCTCGTGGCACCGATGGATACGTTAGCACTGTTGATCATCAGTGACAGCAATGTTGTCCAACAAAATGACACTCCAACAACCCAAGCTAAGGTGTGAGGAACGTACCGATGGCTGAATGGCCGCAAGGAATGTGACCGCGAACGTCCCCCTGTGGATACCAGGCGACACCCCCCTTGGAAATACCTTTCCCTGGCATGCGGGGCTCTGCCAGAGACGACAAACATTTCCGTAGCGACTCGTGGGATCAAATACATGGATCAGAAACAAAAAAAACGGAGGATGAGCGAGAACGTACACCTCCAACACCAAAGCCCCGTAGAGGTAAAAGAATCTGCGATGCTGAGGCAAAGAGAAGGAGGAAAGCGAAGCAGCAGGCTGGCGTATCTACTGACACAACCAGCGCCACTCGCCCCTCCCTATCTAAGAATGGCATCGCGTCGCTCCCCAAGAAAAGAAGCGCATCCGCTCCAACACCTCGGAGGAAAACTTTCCCAGAGGAAAGAGGATACGGATGGACGCTAAAGCAAAGAGCTACAGCGAAGCAGCTACCAGCCATTTACGGGTAGCTACTATAGACAAGGCCGATCAATCCGATAAAATAATTACCTATACTGGAGACCTTGTCAAAAGACAACTAATGGAGGCTTTGGACGAAGCCCTTATGTCCGCCTCCGGCGGACAGAAAAAAACCACCTGCGATAATGACGAAAAGCTAGAGTGGCTAAGGAACACGGTTTCAAGACTGTAACCGTGGAAGAAGGCTATGCTCGACGTGGTGCACGTCGACAATCTCCCCTAGTTGACAAAAGCCACCCTCTGGGTCCCTAGCGAAGCTCACGCTGACCTAGGTGACAAAGTGGATGTGCTGCGCCGGCTAGACAAACAAAACCCAGACCTTCGGGTGGATGCATGGTTTTCCTTCCACCACGAAGTGAAGGTCAATCGCAAAGGGCACCTCTTTGCCTTCGGCATAAGAGACGAGGAAATGGGAGTCCTAGAAAAACGATCAATGAGGATGAGGAACGGGTTTCTTATTCAGCTGAGCTTTTAGGCAATGCTTAACATCTAAGGCGCAATGCAGAAACCCTTTTCTTGAAATCGATTGCATAAGAACATGCAAACTGAAGATACAGTTTTCCATCAGTTTCATGATGAATTTCCAATGACGACGTGGTTGTTTTGTCATGGTAACTAAGAAAGAAGAAAAAACGAAAGTACTGGATTCACCCACTGCAGGGATCGGCAGTTGTCTGGTTATAACTCAAAAGCCCAGTAGTGATTCTGTCAAATTTAAGGTTTTTTTTAGAATATCAAAGCCACTTTTTGATCATTTGGTGGCATTAGTTGGTCCACAAATAATGAAGGACACAAACTTGAGGTTAGCTTTGAGCACAAAGAAAATACTGACAATTACACTGAGGTAAGTGAAAATCGTGTGATTACTTTAATTTTTTTTATTGCTACAAGTAGTACTATGAAACATCACGATACAGAAAAATGTTAGGGAAAATTGGAGATTTCTAGTTCCAGATTTTAGGAAGTTTCTAAAATCATTTAGAAAGGTTTGGGGCTATGGAGAAAAGTATAAGGATTTCCTTGTAAGATAAGGTTGCAGTTCCTGATAAGAGTTAATTAATTTGCGGTGTATTACAATCTTCCCAAACTGTTGGCCCATTGGTAGTACATGCTGATAATGAAGAATCTGCTGATCGGGAGTGTGTAGAGATTCACATTTATTTGTATATATTCTATATTATTATCAGTAAAGTTGATGTGAACTGAACATGTTACTGGTATATTTTTGGTAGCTGCAATTATTGTATCACACTGTAATTTTTTTCATGACAACGTAAAATGTATTTTATTCACAATTTTGAGTAAGGCTTAAAAAATAAACTATATTCATAAGTTCAAGTTTATCTTTTAGTTTTCAATTTTTTATTTGGTTTATTCTTTTCTTCATCTCCATTAGTTTCTTGAAACTTTTTAAGATCCGCACAAAACAAAACCTAAAACATAATTGAAATTTTTTAGCTTCAGTTCTAAATTTGTAACAAATTGTAAATGCATACATTCAATTAATTTGTATTTTGGATAGATTGAATAAAAAAACAAATATGGCAGACAATAAATTGTAGTACTAAATGTATGTGCAGGGCAACACTTAACACCAGAATGAGTAAGAGACCGAACACTACCCGCAAAACGCGCAAATTGTAAGGGTGACCACCCGGCAAACGCAGAGGTTTGCCCCGAATACTTGAAAAGGAAGATATGTCTCGATGATAAAAAAACCAACAAACCAAACCCACCCCTACAAAATACATTCCTGCACCCCCTCCCAAAAACAACCCTTGTCAAAAAAACGCCAATGATGCAGAATTTCCTAGCCTCCCCTCCAAGCACGCCCCACGCACAACATCCCAAACCTACACTTCTCAACCAACAACGATCAACCCCACAAGAACCACAACAAGTACAAACAGTAATGAATTAAGCAAATTCACAGAAGTTAACAATCTTTTCAAGGAGCTACAAACATTAGTCAATTTAGATGAGGTGTCCAGAGCCGTTACGGACCTGATACAACAGATGAGACAAGGGACAAACAAGATAGACAAATTTACCATCTACAATAACTTTGTGGCTAATATAGACAACTATGACATCTAGACAGGTAGGTGAAAGACTTGGCTTTCAGAAAAGATACAATCTCAAAATAATTTTTTGTAATGTAGAGAGTGTACTTAATAAAATCCACTTAATTCGTCACTTTCTCGACATTCATAATCCAGACATATTCTTTCTAATCGAGACGTTCCTTAAACCTAACAAAAAAATAAACATCCGAATATCGTCTATTTAGACAAGACCGCCCCAACTATGTCAAAGGGGGTGGTATCGCATTACTAATCAAAAATGACATAACTTTCAAACTCCTGCAACAAAATAATACTTCAATTGAGCATATTCCTACACTTTTTGATAATAAAATTAAAATTGTTGGCACATACAGCCCTCCTGGAAACAAGCTTAAGGAGGAAGATTTCTTTAATATTATAAACACACACAACAAGGTGTTAATTATTGTAGGAGATCTCAACTGCAAACACCCGCAGTGGGATCGCTACAATAAACACCCCAACACTAACGGAAGTACTCTGCGGAAATTCTGCGATCATTTAGATTGCAACATTTTTCACACAGCTACTCCTACACACTTCCCATATTCGAATCACTCTCCCAGTATCCTAGACCTAGCAATAGGCAAAAACATAAACAATCTTACAAAAATAAAAGCCTAACCGACTTCAATTGCGACCATGATCCCGTCCTTATAAACCTCAAAATATCTCATCATACACAAACACAACAAAACATTCATTATGATTACAACACAACTAGTTGGGTAAAATTCAGGCAATTCATAAACAAAAATCTTAAAATCACCGATAATATAAAAAACATTAGTCAACTTAGTAACACTATAAAGAAGTTACAAAAAATAATCACCGACGCCAGAAATGGATCAACAACTTTAAAAAATAAAATAAAAATTCAAAATAATTTACCAGATAACATTATACTGTTAATTCAAGAAAAAATAAAATAAAATCTTGGCAAATAACTAGATATGATAAAGATCATCGTTTACTAAGACAATATCAAAACAAAATAAATCAGTCAATATCCGAATATAAAAATAATGAATGGACAAAGTTTCTAAATAATCTAAAACGAGAGGACAATGCTCTATGGAAAAGCTAGACGGTTTCCAGAACCCAACCGTGAGATCAACAAAATAATTGAAAACAATCAGACAATCACAAACATGACAATGATTGTAGAAAAATTCGGGGAGTACTTCCAAAACAACTTCATAAATAACACACCCCTTACACAACAACATCGTAACATAATACACTCAGACCATCAGCACTTACACTTAATAAACACACAAAACACAAAAGGTCTTGTATCATACACAGAAGTCTATAACACAATTCAAAAATTAAAAAACAGCCCCTGGTTTGGACGATATACATAACATACTATTAAAGAATCTTCCAAATAAAACAATTGTTCAGTTAGCATATATAACTAATTATATCATCAAAACCGGAGAATATCCCGATATGCTCAAAATTTGCAACATCATATCAATCGTCAAAGCTAATAAACAACCTAGTTATGTGGATAGCTACTGACCAATTTCCCTTCTAAACAACATCGCAAAGGTGATAAACAGAATAATTTTAAAAAGATTACAAGCATTTGTAAACAAAAATCATATCATCCCCCCCGAGCAGTACGGTTTCAGAAGCGTACATATTACTGTGGCTCAGATCATTCGAGTTATTAATCACATCCGTGATGGATTCCAACAAAAACAGAAATAGATCATGGTCACAGTGGATGTCCAAAAAGCTTTCCATTCCGTTTGGCTGATTTATAAACTAATTAAATTAAAAGTTCCAGACTATTTAACAAAAATTATACATTCGTATCTGACAAATAGAAAATTGTATTCTAAAATGTATAATCATGTGGCAGGTCCATATAACATAAGGGCTGGTGTACCACAAGGCTCTGTTCTATCACCTTTGTTATACTCCCTATTTGTCCACGATCTCCCAACATCCCCTAAATTATTAACGGCAATGTATGCTGACGATACTTGTTTTGTAGCAACAGCAAAGAATCTAGAATAAGCACTTAACACTGTACAAACACACATAAACACCAAAATTACACCTTATTTCAAAGAACACAAACTAGCTGTTGACCCTTCTAAAACAGATTATTTATTACTCAGGAGAATAGCTAGAAAAGGCGATCCATTGCAATCTCAGCTTTGCGTAAATGGGCATTACATTGCCCCTAACAATACCTTAAAATACTTAGTGTACACAATGCAAGGAAATACCTCGGCAAATGCAAGGAAATACCTTGTAACGAGTTATTTTGTTGAAGCATTATATGATTTTGTTCCGATGGTATTTTAAGTTCAATAAGTGAATATAACTCGTTACTCACTTTCCAGCTCTGTTTTCTGGTACAGTTTCAAGCCCGTATTTATTCCATTAGTAACTCAAAAGCCGTGGTTTATCATTTAAGGAAATATATAAAATGCATTAAATTTCGCTTTTCAAAATTTAAATTATCAAGGACGCCCGGTATACAAACTAATTTAATTTAAAACCGGAGTCGTTCCGTAATAATAGAAATATTTCTTGTTGTAATTAAATCGATTTCCCTCACCACGATTATTGCCAAAATTTAGGTAGGAAGTAAATTATAAATTCAAAAACCGAGCGTTCAAAAGGCATTAAGTTATCATTCAGTTATTGAGATTAAGTTGTTATATTCGGTTATTGAAATTAAGTTATTATATTCAGTTATTGCGATTAAAATTATTGTTCAGTTATTGGCAAAAGTCATTATTCAGTGATTGATATTAAGTTAATTTAGAGTGAGTTAGAATTTGGCCGTAAATCGAGTGTCCGACCGTCCAGTACTTTCCGAGTAAGTGGAAATTATTTTGTAAACTAAATAAAACATTTCACCCGAGTTTCAAAGTTTTATATTTAATTTCAACAAACAATTTAGTAGTTTGGTTATTAAGAATATAATTCCGTATTTTGGTAAAGCCGACAGCCGGTAGTTTTTTTCTGAAGCGATAAAAACAACCTTATTTACAGTTTTTATTATCGCGTTCTGTATATTGTTTCTCTGGAATTTGGGTCTGATTGAAATAATCATTTTTATTTTAATTTTACGAATAGTTTTAATAGTTCCGTTATTTAAGAATATTATTCCGCATTGTGATAAGACTGATAAGCCGGTATATTTTTTTTGAAACGATAAAAACCAAAGTTATTTACAGTTTTTATCACGACGTTTTGTATATTGTTTCTTTGGAATTCAGGTCTGAGCCTTCAATACATTGAAGTAGCATATTGATTTTAATTTTGCGATACAGATTGTTATACCTAGTGTCCCGTTTCAAATTACCCAAATACATATTAGATTTTATTTGCATTCTAAGACACAGTTTTATTTTGCTTATATTTGGGATACCGCTGTCCTATCCGACCAATATTTCAGAATAATTTTAACCGATAATTTGGAAAATTTAAAGTGTCAATTCCCCTATAAAAAATTAGATTCTCAATCGAGTACGAGGCTGTTGCCACTGATTGATTGATAATCTAGTTTGAATTGATTTGAAAATTTAAAGTGTCAATTCTCCCATAAAAAAGTTAGATTCTCAATCAAGTACGAGGTTGTTGCCACTGATTGATTGATAATCTAGTTTAAATTAATTTGAAAATTTAAAGTGTCAATTCTCCCATAAAAAAGTTAGATTCTCAATCAAGTACGAGGCTGTTGCCACTGATTGATTGATAATCTAGTTTAAATTCTTTAGTTTTTTTGTTATAAACTGGTCTGGTCACATTTTTCCACCTATCCCGATTGACTATCCCTACCGCGAAGATAATTTTATCCCGTTGACTACCGTGATGGGTAATTATTGTTTTACTGCTGCTTACCGCATAATTACAAAACTGCTTATACCGCTTCCGCTGTTATTAACAAATTGCATTTGCTTGCTTACACCTGTTTTATTGTGGCATTGCTCACATTCCTTAATACCGGCAAATTGCGCTTGGTGCATAATAACATAAGGCTTGAACACATTTGCTTACTGTTGATATATTGAATTGATTCGGTACCGCTTGATCAGAAATTGTTGAATATTATTCTGTATGTGTATATATTAAATAGGTCTTGTAATATACCAATAAATACGATCAGTGTTTTCTTAATATCCCGTAGCATCACCGTCTAAGGTTTATAAGTTTTGTAGATGTGTTAAATTCAACGAGACCCCTGGAACTTTCCGTAACCTCCATCTGGGGCTACCTGGAACTCTTGACGCCGAGGGTCAAGGGGCCGAGGAGTAAACCACGTATTTTTTTCACAAAACTTTGCATCGAGGGTGTCCAAAGTGACGCGTCAGTCGCTAAGAACCTGCGCGAGAGGTGAAGAAGGACGAAGCGGCAGGAATGCGCGTCACAACCTCGCCAAATGCGCGCATTTCACACAAATACAAAAGGCCAAGATTGCAATGTGTCGACTATATCCACTTATATATAAACACAGTAATCTCACAAGTCAAAACAAAATTTTTATATACAAACAAATCGTAAGACCCATACTCACTTACGCTGCACCCATATACTACACGGGCACCAAACACAATTTTCACTCCCTGCAGGTGATACAGAACAAGTGTCTCAGAATGGCATTAAATCATAATACGGTTTACCCCAACTTAACTAAAACTTCTTGGTTACATGACAAGGGGAATATACCCACTATCAAAGACTTTATCAACAAAATCTCAGATAATTTTTATAACTACTGTCTGCCATAAGATCTTCGAAATAAACTCAAAGCCGCAAGTCGCGCAGAAGGCATCCGAGATGGTAGGTGTAGGCTTCTGCATGGATCGTTAATTACATAATTAGGTTGTTGATTTCCAAACCACATTATTTCTCAAAGGTAGTAAAAGTCTCGCAGTAATTATGCAGCGATGCCTTTGCTCCACAAAAATTCATTCATATATTATATAACAATAAATCAACGTCTGCCATCAATTCGAAACCCAGTTTTTCAGCTGTTTTTCTAGGAAAACCCAAGTCGAAAGATCGTAGGAGCGAAATGTTTATATTAGGGGCAAAGTTATACATCCAGAGATAACATACGGATTATGCTAGAAGCAAGGAGCTGTGAGTACTTACCGGAGAGAAGAGAGGAGAAGAAAATCGCCAGAACATCGGCACTTCATATATAATGTATATATTTATTTTCTAACCCTCTGTTAATAGGGAAACAAAAATTCAATAAAAGACCTTTGTTAATCTAAAAATCTATATATCCGAGTGATTGGATATTTTATTATTAAAAAAAGCTTATGTAAATTATAGTAAATACATTGGCCAAACAATTATTGAAATTAGACATAGCGAATGAAACTATTTGTTTACTTACCGTATGCGCCCATCCCGCTAATGGACCAAATATTGATCTGAAATGATCTCCAATATCATTATAAACTTTTTCTGTAACAGTCTTGTTATTAGGCAATTTGGGCATATACAGCCGTTTAGCGATTTGATAAATGTGAGTATCTACAGGAATGGCTTGTAAATGTCCCAGTGACATAAGGCATATACAATCTGCTACCTGAAAAAGAATATATACATACATAACATGGATTGATTACAGATAGAGATAGAGTATGTCTGTGAAAATGAAAACTCTATACTAAATAATAACGACTTAGTTGATTATTTCCCTAAAACGAGTGAAATTTTATTGGATTCGGAAGAAACTTTATCATATACTCCAACCACCAGCAATAGAACCAATATTATTCAACCTTTAGTACCCTATTGAAGTATCAAATGACGAAGAAAAGGGAAGCAATGATTATCAGTTCTATAAGCCACCACCAAACAGTGAGTTGAACACAGAAAGCGAAGCAGATGTGATGACTAAAATAGAGAAGCAATCCATTGAAGAAGAAAATGTTAACCAAGGAAGAAAGAGGAAGAAAAACTAGACGAAAAGACTGGAGTCGTGTTAAAAACAAAAAAAAACTACGCATTGTGGATTACTGTGAAGAATCAAAAGGTTATCGAGTATATAACCTAATTGAAACAAAAATTATTGTAACAAGAGATGTACGAATGCCAGAAAATCAATTTTCAAATGAAAAGAAAGAAAGCCCATTCAACAATGAGGTATAATGAGTCCACATACCAGTAAAAGTTCAAGAAGAGGATGAGGATATTAAAAATAAGCAAATAAATAATCAAGAACAAGCACAAAATCAACCATTAGAGTCACCCTTGCATCAAAGACACGGAAGGTCACGTTTGGAAAGATTAGGTAAACAAGGAAGACCACAAAAAATGTATAATACTGGACAGACAACAGAAGCAAACTTTGTTAACATAATATTAAAAAAACTATGACTGGACCTGAAGCAACTGAATGGATGAAAGCTATTACTGAAGAAATTCGAGGTTTGATTAAAAATGATAAATGGGAAATAGTCGAACGTCCAAAAGATAGATCTATTATTACATGCAAAATCATCCTTAAAAATAAATCAAAACCTGATGGAACGCTCGAACGTAGAAAAGTTTGAATTGTAACACGAAAAATTACCAGTATTTCGATTAGATATTGTTGCAGTTTATTTACATGGAATTTTAGAAGAAGAAATTTTCATGGAGCTCCAAGAATATATTCAAGAGGCATTACAAAGAACAGTTGAAGGGGATGGTGAAAATAGTGAATTTGGTAAAATAGCTAAAAAATGCTCTATTTATTACCACATGGAAACATGGTTTGTACTAAGTTGTATGGTTTATGACAAAGTGATCGCCAATGGTACATGAAGTTAAATGAAATGTTGGAGAGTCGTCATGGTTTAACGGCGACTGCCATTGATACTTGTCTTTGATATAACATGAGCGAAGATCAATATGCAATCTTAGTCATCTACTTTGATGATATATTATACATTTCAAAAGAAAAACAAAAACTAAATGAATGAAAAAGGATTAGCACGGAATTGTTTAGGAGTTGAAATTAACCAAGAAAATGGAGTCAACAACAATATGTAAATGAGCTATCAAAATATTTTGGCATGGAATAATTTATTCCTGTAAGTACTCCTAGTGATCCTCAAGTAAAGTTACCAATTGGAAATCAACATTGTCAAAGAGGTGAAGAAAAACCATACACACAATTATTTGGGTCACTTATATATTTGGAGATTGCTATCTGTCCAGATGTAACATTTAAAACAGATTATCACAATTTAATGAGAAATATCAAGTTGTTAATTGGTCATCAGCAAAGCGCTTATTACATTATCTACAAGATGTACAGAATTATGGTTTAGTATTCAAAAATGATTCACCTGTAATTTAAGGTTATTCTGATGCAGACCATGCAAATGATATTGAATTGAATTCCATACACAGGAAATGTATTTGTGTTAAGTGGAGCTGCAGATGTAGCTTTATCCGAAACATCTCGTAAAGCTTTATATTTACGTAAATTAATGCTAGAATTAGATTTAATTGTCAAAAATACATCACGGTTGACATTTTTACAAAACCGTTGCCTGGACCTGCACATCACCATCATATAGAAGCAAGGGGATTAAATATTTGTAAAAACGCAAAATTTGATAGGGGCGTGTTAAGTAAATAATTCAAATTTGGTGCTTTACATGTCACTAAATTCAGAATATGAGATTTATATTCGACGGTCGTTTTTCTTTTTATGTTTGTGTTGATATACAGGGTGAATCACGACAAACGGGATGAAGGGTTATAGCGAAACGGTAAAGGTTTTAGAATGTTTGTCACTTTAGTAGTATGGTAAATCGATTTTAAAACATCTGCAATTCTCTCTAAATTTTAAACTAATGATATTGGCATAATTGTTCTTAAAAAAAACAGTGGAGTTGCTAAAAAATATTTACACTTGTAGTTGCTGAGGTACACTGGCTCTTTTTTTACCGATAAGTATTTGAGTACATAATAAAATAAAAACACATTTTTAATAAAGCAAATACATAAATACTACAAAACGAACAACAAATTATTAAAAGCAAAAAATGTAAAATTACTATAATAGATGCTCAAAATACTTGCCAACTTGTGCAATGCAACACATGATTCTAGCTTCCAACGATTTAATTACATTATTCAACATATCGGGTATTATAGACGTGAAAGCGTTCGAAATTCTTAATTTCATATCGTCTGGAGTAGTAGGGGGTGTAGCATACACAATATTTTTAATATAACTCCATATGAAGAAATCCATCTTGGTCAATTCTGGTAACCTAGCTTTACCGATAAGTATTTGAGTACATAATAAAATAAAAACACATTTTTAATAAAGCAAATACATAAATACCAAAAAACGAACAATAAATTATTAAAAGCAAAAAATGAAAAATTACTATAATAGATGCTCAAAATACTTGCCAGCTTGTGCAATGCAACACATGATTCTAGCTTCCAACGATTTACTTACATTATTCAACATATCGGGTGTTATAGACGTGAAAGCGTTCGAAATTCTTAATTTCATATCGTCTGGAGTAGTAGGGGGTGTAGCATACACAATATTTTTAATATAACCCCATATGGAGAAATCCATCTTGGTCAATTCTGGTAACCTAGCTGGCCAATTATAAGGACCGCATCTACCTATCTATTTATTTCTAAATTTTCTATTGAGGTAGTTCCTAACTGTTCGGGACGATAACAATTTCCCTTTTAGTGTTTTAAATGAAACTCAACGTTTCTAGCTAATTCCACAATATAATGAAAAATGTTAAAATATCTAAAAAATTGACAATTGTTTCGATAACTGAATATCATCGTCAGAATGACAGAAGTTACATTTCATTTGGTGCCTACCTGATGTTTAGTAGTTATTTTTGGCTAGACCAAGAAGTGACCTAACTTGTGATTGACTTAATATATGTTAATAGAAAAAAGAAGAAGATGTGATATTACAAATATTGAAGCTTAGATATTATTAGCCCTATGGTGATATCCTGGATATCATTTTTTCAATTAAGATCAGTATAACTGTGCAATGATATAGAAAACCAGGAAAACTATATCTGCTGATCTTTACAATTATCACTTAAGAAGACAGTTTAATAGTGGAGAACTCCCTAGATTTATTTGTTCATTGGCGACTTCATATTGTGGGTTTCTTAAGTGTCTTCTTATTTCCAACTCTTCAAGGAAATCCAGTTCTTGTTTCTTATCACAAATATGTAGTACTTCTAGTTCTGTGTTAGGTGTCAATGAATGGTTGGTGTCAAGTAGATGTTTTGCGTAATGGGATTTATTTATTTATCCTTTTTGTTTTAAATTTCAATTGAAGTGAACTGTAATTTTCATTAATAATAATCAATTAAAGGCTGACATTTTACCTTGGCGCGCGGTGATTATCGTACTGGTACGATAATTTACACACTCGGTACAAAACTTTGACGAGGTGAAAATGTCAACGTTGCGCGGTTGAATTTAAAATATATAATGCATAGCTGGATTCAATCACGAACATTCTCCCCCGCCAAATGCATGGGTGCATTTTGAAAAAAAAAGAATGAATGTAGATATTTTAGAAAGAAAATTAAGAAAATAATAATAAACTAAAATTAATGATTGTGACACCTTGAAAATGTTGTATCTGGTTAGATATTTACAAAATACTAAAAATAACTACTACTAAAAAAAAGACTACTTATTGGAAGTATATTAATTGTCCTCTATCGGTAAAGGGGACAATTTGACCAAGGGACGCCTTAAAATTCCATTGGCGGCCCAAACGCTTACAACTCTAACAATACCATCTTGACCAGGATATAAAGCAGTGATTCGAGCCATGACCCAACGCCCGGGGGGAACATTATCCTAGTGAATCAAGACTAGTTGCCCTATTTTAGGAGAAGGTGATGTGGGCGTTAGCCACTTTGACCGTTGTTGGAGAGTATGAAGATATTCTCGTTTCCAACGAGACCAAAAGTCTTGATGCATCCTTTGAAGAAGCTGCCAACGAGACAATTTATTCATAGAAATAGTTGAAAAATCAGGGAGAGAAAGAGTTTTTAAGGGCTCCAGAGTTAGAAAGTGACCAGGAGTGAGAGCATTGATGTCCTCTATATCATGTGTGAAAGGGGTGAGGGGCCGAGAATTAAGCAAGGCTTCAATCAATACTAAGACAGTGTAAAATTATTTGTAAGTTAAATTTTGTTCTCCCACCACGCGTGTAAGATGGGTTTTCACTGATTTTATACCGGCTTCCCACAGACCATTGAAATGTGGCCCGGAAGGCGTACTGAAAGAAAACTGGCAGGTTTCCTGCTCAGCAGCGGTTTTCATATATTCTTGAAGTTCTCTCGCGGCTCCAGTAAAATTGGTGCCATTGTCGCAAAAGATGTGGGATACGCGACCACGACGAGAAATAAATCTTTGCAACGCGGCAAGAAAACCTTCAGAAGCTAAATTACTAACTAACTCAAGATGTAACGCCTTTGTGGCACAACAAACAAAGAGACATATGTAGGCTTTGATTGTACGAACACCACGATATCTTGAAGGGGTAATGAAAAAGGGTCCAAGTCAACACCACTCTGAGAAAACGCTTTAATCGAGGACAATCGGAATTTAGGTAAATCGCCCATAGGCGGATGAAAAGACTTAGTGGACTGTTTCCAACAACGAATGCATTTTGAAGTGACGGAGTTTATGGCTCTTTTCGAAGAGACTATCCAAAAATATTGGGATATCAGGAATTGGGTGGTTTTTGGTCCGGCATGTAAATTCTTCTCGTGAAAATATCTAATGAGAATGGACGTTAAAGGAGAATTGCGAGGTAATAAAAGAGGGTATTTTGAAGCGTACGATAGGAGCATGTTTTAATCAACCACCAATTCTGAGGAGATTGTCTTCATCCAGGAAGGTACCAAGTTTACGAAGAGATTTTGAGAAGAATTTAGACGTTTGTTCTTTATGAAAATAATTATTCTGTGTATATTTTACGAGACATAAAAGAGCGTCATGTAATTCGTTTGAAGTTAGGAAACCGGAACGTCGAGAGGAAACATGACGAAGATTATAAATAAATCGTAAGACATATGCTACAACTCGCTGTAATGTAGCGAACGAGGAATGTCTATTTATAAGAGACTCCAAGAAAGAGGGTCCAAGGACAGAGATACAAGAGCTACAGTCCGTTCTTCTTCGGCAAGATCTTTTGAAGATAAGGACAGGGGTACGGTTGGGAAACAAAACGGATGGTCGTAGAGAAAGTGAGGACCATTAATCCACTCGTGTGAAGATAAAAATTCGGATGGTAGAACACCACGAGACGCAATATTAGAAGCATTTTGCTTAGAATTAATGTAATGCCATAGTCGGAGAAATTTTAGACTGAATATAAGATATATGATTGGCCACAAATATATTTAAATTGTGGGGAGAACTTTTAATCCAGTGTAATACAATTTGGGAATCCGACCATGCATAAGTTGGGATCTCGGTAAATTTAGGACATATATGTAGAAGATAAGCAACTAACTTGGAAAGCAAAACAGCGGCACATAACTCAAGACGAGGAATGGTCAATTTTTTCGTAGGTGCTACTTTGGATTTTGCACACAATAATTGAACAGAAACTTTACTGTCGGAATTCACGTACCGAAGATATAAGACGCAAGCATAGCCTCTTTCACTGGCGTCACAGAAACCATGTAAATCGACTAGAGGAAAATTGAAGAACAATAAATGGCGAGGTATGCGAACTTGAGACAGTAGAGGAAGTTCGATTTTATATTGTTCCCAAATTTGAATGATATAAAAAGATGGACATTCATCCCAAGATGTTCCAGCTAACCACAGACGCTGAATTAAAAATTTTGTAAAGAAAGTTATAGGAGCTAGAAATCCTAGAGGATCATAGATTCGAGCTAATTCCGAAAGCATACAACGTCTGGTACAAGGAAGATCTTCTCGCGGTTGAACACAAAATGTAAAACAGTCCGAATGAGAAGACCAGCGTAACCCAAGAACTTTGAGAGAGTTGTCCAAATCTGGTTCAAAACTTAGACTATGGGGATTAATAAAAGAAGTAGGTAAATTCGATAATAAGAGAGGTTCGTTTGAACACCATTTACGAAGTTCAAAACCGCCAAGATACAAAAGAGAAATTAAATCTTGCATAAGCGTTTGAGCTTCTACAAAATAATTCGAGCCAAAACAAAAAACATCAATATAAGAGCAAGTATGAATAATTTTAGCAGCTTGTGGAAAGCGATGTCCTTCGTCAAGTGCAAGTTGATGCAAAGTACGAAGAGCTAGAAATGGAGAAGGAGTAACACCATAAGTTAGAGTATTCAGACGATACTACCGAACACAATCTTCTGTAGAAAATCTCCAAAAAATACGTTGAAACTCTCTATCCTCTTGACAAAGAAAAATCATACGATACATTTGTTTGATGTCTGCGCACAAAACAAACTTGAGTAAACGAAAATTTAGTAAAATAGCTTGTCTTGTTGAAGCTTAGGTCCAACAAACAAACTATCATTGAGGGATTTCTCGTTAGGAACTTTGGCAGATGCATTAAAAACTACACGTAGTTTGGTACTAACACTATCAGGTTTGACCACACAATGGTGAGGAATATAATATTTACCATTCTCTTCGTTGTCAGCTGAAATCAACTCCATGTGACCTAGGTCGAGATACTCTCGCATAAAGGCAGAATATTGTTCATACAATTCGGGTTGCTTGATCAGTCGGCGTTCAAGAGAGTGAAAACGATATAAAGCCAGATCTCGTATACCAGGAAACGTAGGATTAATTTCGCGAAAAGGTAACGATACAACATATTGTCTTGACGGTTTACGAGAAAAATTATCTTTGAAAAGATCGTCACACAAAATATCATCGGAATTAAGGGGAATGACTTCAGGAACCGTTTCTATTTCCCAGAAAGTTTTCAAAGTAGTATCTAATGAGACCTTGGAAACGGTGTGGCATAATAAAGAGGTGACAATAGGATTCTTGACATGAATCGGACCCATGACAACGTAACCAAATACAGTGTTTATGGCGTCGGGTTCACCTGAATTTCCAGAGATCTTACCTGAGAGCAACAATTTAGGAAATAAATCAGCTCCGATTAATAAGTTGATCGTTCCTGGTCGATAAAATTTAAAATCTGCTAGCGAAATATTAGTTAAGTGGGTCCACTTATTGGGATCGATTTTAAAACCAGGCATAGGATCACAAATTTTGTCTAAGGCTAGAGCATTAAAATTAAAAATTGGAAAGTCCCTAGTATGCGGACAACTTTTCCTGTCTGCAACTTAGAGTTCATAGAGGCGAGACCATTAACTTCAAGGGCACATTGAGACTGAGGGATACCTAAAGTGTTTAATGCTTTACGGGTGATAAAAGAAGTTTGGCTGCCGCTATCTAAAATAGCTCTTAATGGTCGCCTACTACCTTTATTATCAAGAGCGTCAACCACGGCTGTGGATAACAAAACTCCCCTTTCAACAGGGGATTGGAGTCCAAATAAACTTGTGGTACTTGATTGACTTGAAGAAGGAAGGTTTGGGTTCAAGTTAGAGGGAGTGTCTGTAGAATTTGTGATTGGTGTATCGAAATGCAATAGAGTATGAGTCTTGGATTTGCAAGTCCGACAAGTATACTTGGAGCGACAGGAACGAAGATCGTGAGAGGAACTCAAATTAAAGCATAGATGCGATTGTTTGCAAAAACGATGCCTTTCTGAAGGACTTTTATTTAAAAATTGATCACATTTGTAAATAGTATGGTT
This sequence comes from Galeruca laticollis, assembly GCA_963921935.1. NCBI lineage: Eukaryota > Metazoa > Arthropoda > Insecta > Coleoptera > Chrysomelidae > Galeruca > Galeruca laticollis. The sequence goes on from OY998175.1 coordinate 35,762,792, forward strand.
TTGTTTGCATAAAATACAATGTTGATTAGACAAATTAGTAACTAACAAAGTTGAAGAACGAGTTTTACAGGAAACTTTTGAAAATAGGGTGGATATTTCGATCGGAAATATTTATTTTATTTATTAGACGGGAAAACCCCACTACAAAATAGAAACAACAGCATACAATGCGGTTATGTTAAACTACAATTAACAAACTTAACTAAGTAAATCTAAAAAAAACAGCATTACTAGATGTATTTAAAAAATCACAAGACAAATTAACAATAACATGACAATATTATGACAAATATAAGATAACAGTACATATTACTTCAAAGAAACCTTATTAGAGTACTCTTAAAGACCTGGAAAGAGCTATTAAAAACATCCAACTTATCCTTCTTATTTAAAAATTCTAGAGATCTGCCCATAAAAGAATGTTTACCATAATTAGTTCTATGAAAACTTATGGAAAATAGGTTACAATGCCGTAGCGTTCTTTGTGGAACTGCAAAATATATTTCAGACAACAAGGATGGACATGATACAACACCATTAAGTATATTATAAATGAGGGTAATGTCATACATAATCCTTCTTTTATCCAACGAGAGCAAGTTTAGTTTATGTAAAATTAGAGAATAATCATGATCAGCAATGAGATTCAAATTGAACCTATAATTACAATATCTCAAGAATTTGTTTTGCAATCTCTCGAGTAATGACTTATAAACATTATACTGTGGTGTCCAAATACATGTACCATATTCCAGTTGTGATCTGACCAACCCAACATATATAGACCTCACAGCTTCCAGAGAGAGATCATTACAATTCCTCAAAGTAAATCCCAACATCCTTTGAGCCCTAACCACTAATTGATTGATATGCTCACCAAAACTTAAATGAGAGTCAAAAAGAATTCCCAAATCCTTAGCCAATTCTTTATTTACTAGCAACTGACCATCTATTGAATAAGAGGACGGGATTCTAGTTTTCTTTTTACTAAAAGAGATCTTAAAGCATTTATCAACATTCAAATCTAACAAGTTTAATTTGCACCATTCAGACAGATTATCTAGTTCCCTTTGAAGCAAATCAATATCGATGTCATTCCGAATCACTAAAAATAATTTGAGATCATCGGCAAACATTAAAAATTCACAATCCCTTATAATATCTTTGATGTCATTGACAAACAGGCTAAACAGCAAAGGAGAACAATGTCCCCCCTGAGGGACACCAGAGCTCACATCAATCACTCTTGACAAGAAATTACCAATTTTTACCTTCAACCTTCTCTCACTAAGAAAGCTAAGCATCCAGGTCGCTAATCCGTCTGAAAAACCTAAATTTTTTAACTTCCTAACCAACAACAAGTGATTAACTCTGTCAAAGGCCTTGGAGAAGTCAGTATATATGGCATCAACCTGATAACCTCTCTCCAAGGCATTCGACAACTTATTATTGTATATGAGCAGATTGGTTACCGTAGATCGACCCCCCCTAAAGCCATGCTGCTCATCAATTAAAATCTCTTTACACTGCCAATTCAAACAGTCAAACATTAAACTATCAAGAACTTTTGGGATTGAAGACTGTATAGATACACTACGATAATTTTTAATATCATTTCTAGAACCTGACTTAAATATTGGAGAGACAAAACTTTCTTTCCACATATCTGGAAACACACCAGTAGACAAAGACAAATTAAATAGCTTACACAAAGGCTGTGATAAAGAATATCTGCATTGCTTTAAGACCAAATTTGGAATACCATCAGGACCAATCATCAACTTATAAGGCAGTGATCCCAGCTTGTCAAATACCTCTGCAACACTTATACATGGACAATCAATATTAATCTGTGGTAAAGCCTCCTCAGGAGGTATTGCATTAGATTTTGAGAAAACCGTAGCAAAGTGATCGGCAAAGAGATCAACAATTTCTTGACCGTTGGTACCTATTACATTATTGAGACTCATATTTTTCGGAATTTCATTAAAACTTTTTTTTTTATTTATAAATTTCCAAAAATTTCTTGGGTTCATACTCAGGTCACTATTTATAGTATTCAAATAATTCTTATAACACTCTTTCGATAATTTTTTACACTTCGCTCTAACCTTACTAAACTCTAAATAATCTGTAGCATTCTTAGACCTCTGATACTTTATGTGAATGTTTTTTTTAAGAGAAATCAACTTTCTTAATTCTGCAGAAAAGTAAGAAGGAAAGTTGGATGTTCTAAATTTTTTCTGTGGAACAAATAACTGAATACCATAGTTAAGAACCCTATAAAATTCCGACACCATAACATTTATATCCCTAATATTGAGAATGTGACACCAATTTATTGAGAATAAATAATCGTTTAAACCCTGATAGTTACCATTTCTAAAATCAAAGTAAAAATCTTCCACCATAAGTGGATCTAATCTAGCATTCCTTAACTTAAAGCTACAAGTGTATGAAGTATGATTAATAGTGTCGCTAAAAATAGGGTCCAGGGATTTAATACATTCAGTGAAGCAGTCATTGGTAAACAGTAAATCCAAAAATATGTTTCGGCTGTTCGGAACATCCACCATCTGGTACATACTATAGAATCCGTACATTTGTGCCAGTTCTAATGCAGATGAATTGGCAGGACATCTCACACTTACTCCATTATCAGCATTCGACCACTGCGCCTCAGGTAAATTAAAGTCTCCTACTATGTATAGCTTAACATTAGGATACTCAGCACATATCTGTTCGACTGTCAGACAGTGGTCCCGGTACAGATCTTCAGACGACCTAGGCGGTATATAAATACCTCCCACAATAAATTTAACACCCAAACATTTACATAATACAAACAACTGCTCAAATGTAGTCTCAGATTTGTTAATAATCGAAGCCTGAATATGATTCTTCACCATGACCAATACACCACCCCCTCTATTCTTCCCTGTAATTTGTACATTCCGGTCAGCTCTGAATATGTTGTAATTACTGCAACTTAGTTCTTCCGAATAGATATCATCATACAACCAGCTTTCTGCGATAATAACAATGTCATAGTTAGAAGAATTTACTGCTAAACCAAAGTCAGAAATTTTGGTTCGCATACCACTAGCATTCTGGTAGTACATTAGTAGTGGGGTATTATCTAGTTTTTTCTCACTGCCTGTCGGTCATTTTTTATGACCTTAGGAGACCCATTGATATATCGAATTACAAAACTCTTATCATTCCCCTCATTCTTCAACTGTAATTCAGCTAATGCTTTCTTATATTGCTCCCTCTGTATTCTAGTCTGATCAGAGTTAATCTTATAATCGGAATGCACTAACTTTTTCTTAGCTTTCAAAACTTCCTTAACCCATGACGGATCAGCACAGATGACTTTTATTGGTCTACAAGAGCCAACCGACTTTCTGCCAATACGAAGAACCTTTTCAACTTTGTTCCTATCACCACTACTCGAAGTGATATTCAGTGTTTCAAAGACCTCCAGCACCACTTTCTTATCATCTTCTATCCTCTCCGATAAGACATCACTACCTGATTCTTTCACATTATAAATTATGAAGTTCCTAGATCTGTTTGCCCTTTCCTGTATTTCATTGACAATTTCTTCTGTGCTGATTTCAGAATCACCGTGGTTGCATTTGTGTTTTTTAACAGTTTCAAGCTCCTTTTTTAAAAGTTCTAACTCATTCTTCAACTCTCCAATTTGGTGCAACAGGGCTGGTACATTTTTGAAAGCCTCCCTACATGTTTTACAAAAATACAACATAGTACGTTTTTGAATGACAACAGCTCTGAGTTCTGATGCATTTAAACCCGTGCAGGCTTCTAGCGGGTGCATAACTATATGGCAACTATCGCAACACACTGCTTTAGATGCTTCAGGAATCGTATTTTTACAAGAATTACAATTATTCATGTTATGCTATATCAGGTCTAACCTCACTTTTGACTAAAACGTAATATTCCCTCAGAATCTCCAAATCTCAATCTTTACAGTCTACAGGGCTATCACTCATAAAATCCACACTTCACCGAAAATTTATTGAGTCGATTTACAATATAAACTTAAGGATAACTTTTCGTAAACACGTGAATCTACCATAACCTAATTTTCAGCACTTATTTCGATGAAGAAACATTTAAATTACTGTAGGCGTTCAACTGGGTTTCTAAAAATGCAATCAAGCTTGTGAAGGTGGGGATCTCTGCTGATTTATGTCCCATTTCAAAGAGACGTGCGATTTCTGGAGTTAATCTAGAATATAACATATTAAACATAATGAAGTCCCACTCATCTGTAGGTAAACCGATCACTTGGAGAGCAGAAATATTTTCTAAAAATGTATCAATAAGTTTAGACAATGTTTCAGCAGTAACCATATTTAATTTTGGGGCCTGTTCAAGGGCATCCCAATGGGCTTTGGCACAACGTCTTTGATTGGTATATCGCTTGGTAATAAGGTCGTAAGCAATATCATAATTAGCGGCAGTAATTTTTAAATTAGGAATTAAACCTACAGGGGGACCTTCTAACGACGCTTTTAAATACTTTAGTTTTTCTACATCTGACATAGATTGGTTGTTGTGGATAAGAGAATCAAATAAATCTAAGAACTATGCGAATTCCTTTACACATCACCTGAGAATTTGGGAAGATCAATTTTTGGTAATCGGATATTCGAATTAGTTTGTGAAAGAGCACTAGTATTAGCAGTAGATTGGGAACTGGAATTGTCGAAAAGCTCGGAACATATTAGTTAGGTTTGAAAATACTGCGATAAAAAAGCTACACGAATTTGGTCTTCAGCTTCGAGGTCTGGTGGATCTGGAAGCGCCATCAATTTGGCAATCACTGAATCATGATGTTTTACAAAAGTATCACGAATTGACTCTAATTCAGTTGCACGAATTTGTAAAAGAGGACGAACGGACTTGTCAGTCCTACTTTGATTGGCTAAACCGCTCAATATTTGAGTATCATTTAAGGCGGCTTTACGATGAAAACGATACTGTTGGACTCTATCCATTGTAAATAAAATATACAGAAATATCGAAGCAAAGGAAGCAAATTTTCAACAAAATATTGCGAATGAATTGAATCAAATTTCAAATGATATTGTACAAATTATCGGTTACTAACTGTAAAATTTGAAATAAACAAATGATTTAATAGCATTGTTGAATCACCCTGTATATCGAAAAGTATAGAAAAAGTAAAGTAAAAATATAAGTAATAACCATGAAATTGAACAGTTGATAAGAAAAGAAAAAATGTGAGATCGCTATTTACGATAAAAACGCGCAGATGGCAGAAGAATAATTAAATAGAAGTTTAGCGAAAATTTTTGAATTATCACTCAAACTAGTTGACCAGAGAATATATGGGCTCACCCTGTATAAAATTGCACCAAATAATAACATAATGAGAAAAAAAATGAAAACTATTGAGTAATTAATCAAAGAAAAACACGTCTGTTCAAATCTCCGTTTGGAAATTATAAAAATATTCAATAATCAAACGACCAGTTTTTGTTCGGTATGCCGGCTACAATATCAAGTACAATATCTTCAAGGTTACTCACTTTTCAAATAAAGTAGATCGATTTAAAAATTATTGGAAAGAGTAAAAATAAGCAAACGTACATTTATAATGAAAATTGTAATAAAAGTGCCTTTTTTCTAGGCTAAAAAAAATAACTATCCGGCTCGAAGGACCAATGTTCGGGACGATAGCAATTTCCCTGATATTTTACCTTGTACTCATTCCTCTAGGAGATTAACCGGCCGGCGTTGTATATCGATGTCGCTTCAATCACGCACCGTTGTACTCTAGCGCGCGGTGATTATCTTACTGGTACAATAATTTACACACACTCGGTACAAAACTTTGACGAGGTGAAAATGTCAACGTTGCGCGGTTGAATTTAAAATATATAATGTATAGCTGGATTAAATCACGAACACCTAACAGCACGTAAAAAGTGAGCAGGAGCTCTGTCTAATTGTAGCCACATTTTCCTTCGGATGCTAAGTGATAGGTTTTCGAGAAGGATCCAGAAGACTTTTTAAAAAAACTCAAAAATTTTCTTCCATCCAGGTGTTCGTCAAAAAAATTAAGGGCCGATAACATACTCGCCCACAATCCTTCCCCAAACGTTTACACTCCATCGGTGTTGGCGATCAACAGTATGGAATAAATGTTTGTTTGCTGTATCGTAATAATGAAACTTATGTCTATTCACTAACCCATTATTGTGGAAAGTAGATTCATCAGTAAACAATATATAATTTAAAAAATCAGGATCTTCTCCAACTTTATCGAAAGTCCATAAACAAAAATTTAAACGTTTATCATAATCCTGCTGTGTCAACTGCTGGTGTAGTTGAATATGATACGGATGGTAATGTTTTTCTTGAATAGTCGACCCACACTCATTTGACTTATTCCTAATTCACTTGAAATGTTTCTAGAACTGGTGTTAGGAATTTCCGTAACCGACAGCAATACATCAAATTCGTTGGCGTTGTCGCCAGTAACTGGTTTAGTTTTGTTCACCTTCTCGTATGCAACGCTACCAGTATCACGAAATCTATTGAGCAGTTTTTCGAAAACTTCCCTCTTTGGGTGAATTCTAGATGCTAGGAGACAATTTTCTAAACATTCCCCAATGCAAAGTATCATGTCGACTCTTTTGTTTAACGGGTAGTGCTTAATTTTTAGTAACAATAAAATTTGAAACTAACACAAGATTGTTCAGAGAATTAACAGAGAAATGTCATAAAATGACATTAAGTTAGGTACCGACTAGATTATGTACACATTTTTAGTCTTATCGATCGAAACCAAACTCGCTACAAAAATCGGTTAGGACAAAATCTTGTACGAGTTCGTTAATGAGCCAAATCGGCCGAGTAAAAACAAAATGGCGGCCTGTCAAAGTTGAAAAAAAATCGTATTTCCTTTGTTTTTCATTTGACGCAAAAAAGTTACTAAGCTTTTTCATAGACCTTAACACGTTCTACAACTTTTGTATTTAACATTTTTCTCTAAATCGTACATTAAAACATTTATTTAGGAAAATTCACAAATTATAACGGAATTTGTAAGCACGATAGAGGGCGTATTTTTTGACGGATCGTAACCAAACTCGCTACAAAATCGGTTAGGCAAAAATCTTCGACTAGTTCGTTAATGAGCCAAATCGGCCGAGTAAAAACAAAATGGCGGCCTGTCAAAGTTGAAAAAAATCGTATTTCCTTTGTTTTTCATTTGACGCAAAAAAGTTACTAAGCTTTTTTATAGACCTTAACACGTTCTACAACTTTTGTATTTAACATTTTTCTCTAAATCGTACATTAAAATATTTATTTAAGAAAATTCAAATTTACCAGAAATTTTTTTATTTTTGATTTGATGCCAGAATGTTACTTTGGTTTTTTGCACATCTCAAAGCATTCTATTACTTTTGTATCTAATTTTTTATTTTCGGTTTTATGCAAACATGTTACTGAAATAAGACTGTCCAATTGGTCCTGTGCCATTGGGATTTTTTGTGTTAAAATCGATTTACCATACAATTTAAGAAAATTGTAAATTGCACGAAAAGTATAATACCTAGATATAGGACACCCTTATACCATTCGAAAGAGGACATTTTTTTGAACATGATGAATTATTAAAATACAGGGTGTTCCATTTAAAATAAGCCCGATATTACACATTGAATGATGTAATAGTGGAACTGAAAATTCTGAACACCCTGTACAGAGATGTTTAGTACTCAATCGTGGAATACATTCAACGAATGTCCAACTATTTAGATGTAAGAGAAGATTTGCTAGCATTTGTTATAACAATGAGTTATTAATTTTTTTCGAAATGTTCACATTTTAAAAAAAGTCAGCATAACTCGGAACCCTCTGTATTTAGGTATAGGGAACCATTATGAAGGAGTATTTCATTTGTTAGGAGCAATCAGAAAATGCAATAAAATATAGGGTGTCCCATAAGAAAAAATATAATTTTGATACTCCACACATTACTGGAACATCCTGTATATTTCAAAATAATTTTAAAATATAGCCTATATGAACATACAAACTACTAAAGTGACAAACATTCTAAAACTTTTACCGTTTCTCTATAAACCTCCATCCCGTTGGTCGTGATTCACCCTGTAGAGAATATAATAACAGTCAATATGTTTTTGATGTATTAATATTATTTAATGAATAAATATTGGTTGTAATAGAGTAATTCATGTAAAATCTAACAGTGTAAATACCATTTGAAAAAATTAATAAACGCACAATCTTTAACTCACAAAACTAACTTTACAATCAAGTAATTTTGGAAACAAAAAAATGGTGTTGGGAATGATAAATAAAACATATTTTAAAATATCTAGATGATATACATGAGCTCTTGTTTCCTACGAGTCAGATTAATTCAATAAAATAATATCACAAAGTGTTTTTGATACCTAAAACTTACTTTCCCCAGATTTCTCTCAAACTGCTAAAAAAAAAGGTCAACTATGTGGTATTTTTAAAAAGGTAGTTAAACGACCTTTAAAATGAGGTATCAGTCTACTCCCTTTCCATTCAATATTTTAGGGGTTGATGTAATTTAGTTGAAAATCAGCCTACAAACTGCCCCCCATGAAAGTAAGTGTAATGTGACTTTGCCTATTTTTGATTTCTTATAGGGACTGAAACATAGAGGGTGGAATGTTTTCAAATTGACACCCCATATAGCGCATCATCAGAAGGCTTCCAAGTTTGAATCAAGTAATTTACCACTAGGCTAAAGTAAATAATATTAGAGTAAAAATTCTACCTTTGCTCCAATTCCAGTCAGACCCGTTAATGATTTCTTAGCTTGGTGATAGTCCATCTTTTTTAGATTATTTATCCATTCATCTCCACCTTGTTCTACTATTAATTTTGCAGATTTACTTATATATTTAGATCTGTAGCCGAAACCATTTGATTTCAATGTGCCTTCTACTGTATCATCAGATAATGCTTGGACATTCGGAAATGAGTAATAAGTTTCTCCTTCAACTTCACATATCTCTTCACCATAGAACCTTGCCAATTTTTCAACCATACTGCTTATCCTAAAGTTAAGAATGATTATAAAAAAACCACTTGAAGTAATATTAACTTATGTGAATTGATTGTAATTATAGAGTGTATCCTGTTGAGTATGACAACCAAACGTTTTTAGCGACGTAAGTATAGGTATATGTTTGGTTTCAATATGAGTCACTATGAAAGTACATCTGCTTGTTGTAACAAACGTTATCACGTTTACCAATACATAAACCATAACTAAGAAGCTATCTCCGCCCCCCGCATCCTCCTTGTCTGATTGAAATGCGACTTTTTATTTTACGGCAATAATTTGCGTACTATGAGTGAGTAAATGTACAAAAATGGATTCTTCAAATCGAAAAAGTTTCTCCATTAAGAAAAAACTCTTGTAATATATTTAGAAGCTGGCGAGTCGAATGTAACGATTGCGAAAGAATTCGATGTGAATCAATTCACAATATCCACAAAAATAAACACAAGATACATTTGTTCAATGGGAATGTTTTAAAACCTAAACGGAAGAGGGTGTCAAGTTAAAAACAAATTGACTCTGTGTTTTTACAATGGTTACTTAAATAGGCCAATGCTTGAACTAATGTTTTTACCACCAGCATTACGTAGTAAAAGGGGGGTCATGCATTGTCCCCCCCCATTTTTTTGCAGAAATACACGTTTTGAAGCAACAGGAATCCAAATCAAGTGTTATCTTGATGATGTCGGTCTGTCTGTATGTGCGCTCATTTCAGGCCAAACCGCTGAACCGATTGGCGCCAAATTTGGTAAATATATTCTTACACATAAAATGAGTTGAAAAGCTTTTGGTAAAAATTAATCAACCCCTCTACAGGGGATGTGCGAAAGAAATTAAAAATGCTTATATCGCTGTTGGGGGTTATTTTCCGCATAAAGTGTACATAAATAAAATTATTTAGTCAGCTAATATGTATAAAACATTGTTCCATAAAATGATGCGTTCACGTTTTCACTTTGTAGGTGGGTTAAATAGTGCGAAATATTTCAATTGGGGTCAATTTTTCGTAAAAATGCATATTAAAAAAATTACCTCAATTAAACATAACTAATTCCAAAAGTATCAACTATTGGAGACATTTAATTCTACCAGTGCATAACATCAAGAGAGTAACCTGCTAGCTACCAAACAGAGCAGACGTGATTTAGAGTACTTTAACAATAGTCCAGGAGACAAAACATCTCCATGAACAGTTCAAGTGATGGAGAAAAGTGCGTCACACAAGGAAAAGGCGAGGAAACATCCCCTACATTGAATAACGCAAAACAATTTATTCCTGATGCTAAAGATATCCACAGAGTGATATTTGGCTTCCCTACTAACAGCAATCAAGCAAAACAAGCTGAACACCAAATACACACAAAAAATTATCAGCCAAGCAGAAGCAATATCAATAAAAACATACATGAAGAAAGCTCAATGGAAAATACACTGCAAGACAACTAATGAAACAAATCCCACAAACTCACTATACAGACTAAATTTTTCTGCAAAAATGAGGTAGATCACAAACAAACCATTTAAATACTTATTCTACATAAAGGCCCCTGAAAACTTAACATGCAAAAAATTCTCAGACGTATGGGACACAGTTCATCCAAACACAGAGGATGTAAAACTTTCAACAAAGCAGGGCTTTCTGCTCGAATCCAATCTAAACAAAACAACTATAACAAACACTCTTCACCAACTAATTTCCGATAAAAAAATATCAAATTATAAGGAAATCCAAGCATCACAAACACCCACTAAGAACTTACCTGACTCTGGTGCCTCATATTCTATCGTGGTCGAACACGACTTTTCCGAAAACTAATTTAGTGAACACTTCACAAAATGCAAAATAGAACATCAAGCAACTCGAACACATCATGAAATATCTGTTACAAAATGAAATCGGACACAAAATTCCTGATGACCAATTCGGCTTTAAACATCAAACTTCTACCATTCACCCAGTAACCATTTTAACATCCAACATTCAAGCTAACCAGCTAATGGGAAACCACTCTGCAGCCCTATTTCTTGATATAAGCAAGGTATTTGGTAGTATTTGGCACAAAGGACTACTCTACAAACTAATGACATTAGAATGCCCTCGATATTTGATCCTGCTCCTGAAATACTATCTTGAGAACAGACCTCTGCAAGTCAAAATCAACGACCAATACTCGGCAACATTCCACAACGAACAAGGAGTTCCACAAGGATCGCCATTGTCTCCTCTTCTATATAATGTTTACTGTCACGACATATACAACTACAGTCATCAACAAGACTACTTCAATAAAAATCGTTACATTTTGCAGTATGCTGATAACACGGCCTTGACTAGTCACAACAGAACCCTCTCGAAAGCCGTTGAAAATCTGCAAGTATTGTTAGACAGGACCCTGATCTGGTTCAACAAATGGAGGCTGAAAGTTAATCCAGACAAGTCACAATATATAATATTTAACCACAATAATTCACCTAAAATAAATATAGACGGCAAATACATTCACTGTGTAAACTATGCAAGGTATCTGGGGGTAGACATAGACCACAAATGTAACAGTAGGAGCAAACAAAAATTCAGGGAAAAGCAGCTGCACATATATATAGTTCAATATGCCGACCTATCCTAGAATACTGTCACCCAATATACCTTACTGCGAAGACTCCTACCATCAAGACACTTCAAACTGCAGAAACCACTTCTTTGAGAACCATAACGAAGATAAGACACCCCAGAAATCATCTGCACAACCCACCCAATAACCTACTGTATGAAACAACAGGAATTGTCCCCAAAAATCAACGCATACACAACCTCTCTAAAAAGTTTGCACATAAAGAACACAACCTAGAGATATTAAGCTGTTTCTGTACGAACAGGAATCAAGAAGGAAGGCCACACAGAAAATACCCACTCAATACCATATGGGAGCACATTCAAAATTTCAATATTTAAGGAATAAGAAGACCACATACCAATTTTTTTGTTTTTTTTTCCTCTTTACATATATTTTTAATTCAATACTATTATCTAATAATTATAGAAACAACCATGTGATATATTGTAACAGGCTGAAGGACCTCGGTCGATGACTTATTGGGTGACCCAATAAAGTACACTAATTATTGTTATTAAAAGGCCAAATTACACAATTTTTGTTTTAAATATTTTTCTATAAAACGATGGGTTTCAAACTTCTGATTAAGTCATGTACGCACGCTATATATGGTAAGTAGAAATGATCCAAAAAGATAATATCTCCTTTCAGAGCAGATTTGTGACAAAAACGTATATAGATAAAATTAATCAGCAGGTCAAAATTCACAACTTTTGTTTCAAACATTTTTATCTAAAATTATTTGTTTACATGTTTGTCTAAAATGACCCATTTACATTCTTGACTCTTTTTAAATTTATGTTTGCCTCCACAACTTTATTGGTTTGTACAGGTTTTGTTTTCCGTTCATGTTTGTGTTGCTAGTTACTATAGCTCACGCGGTTCTAACCTAAAACTGCCTCTATTCAATGTAGGTATTGATTTTACATCATTTTTCACAAATGTACTAAATTGCAGCAAATTTTTTTCTCTGATGGTAACATAAATATTAATACATAAATATGTTACAGTGATTGTTTTAATAAAGAACAAAATTAATATTGTTAGTTTTGTTTAGTAGAGTAATTATCTGTCCCAAGCAGTGGCAGATTTACCGGTACGCTGCAGCGTAGGGTTCTTGGCAGCATCGCAGGGGTCTCCTTACATTTCAAGAATAAAAAAAATTTAACAATTTACGAAACACTAAAAGATAATTACATACTTTATACCTGTACCCTATACCGATCATATTTATTATTAATTTCGCATAATATTCAGTAAAATGCGTGAACAAACTCAACTAAACATAATTTAGGAGTCATTTGAGGTAGTTGAACTGAAAAAAGTGTATCTAAAATCAAAAATTATCAATGTCCCAAAAGATATACTAGTAGATGAAGAAGAAATTGAAGAAGTAATTATAAGACAAAACAAAATTAGAAAAAATGGTGACAATTTTCATTTAAAAGTAATAAATAAGTCCAAAGAAATAAATAAAACATGATTAATTAATTTAGTAATAGAAGTCTGCACTGAAACTTTAAATTTTCTTAGGATTATGGAGTTTGTATACATTAGTTTGTATAGTTGTAGAATTTTTGAATTTGTAAGTGTTGTAAATTGTTTTAAAAGAGTCAGGGATTTAATCATTTTGCCAAGAATTGTAAAATAGAGGAGAATGTTTGTGGAAATTGTGGTAAACATCATAAATCTAGTCAATGCAAATTAAATGAACAATGTTGCATAAATTGCCTACGAGCTAACGCAAAATTCAATCTAAATTTGGATGATAAACATGCGGTGTGAGATAGGTCTTGCCAGTCTTATAAAAATGGAGAAATAACAACATAAAAAAACGAATTTTATATAGCAATTAGAAATTGTTCATTTAAATGTATGCAGCTTATTGTCCAACTTAAATCAAATTGATACCTTTTTTTAAGAGTAACAACTGAAATTGAATATAATGAAATAAATATATATATATATATATATATATATATATATATATATATATATAGAAGCAGTTTCATTTAGTTTTAATCAATTTAATAAGGATTAATAGTATTCGTGAAATAAGTCAAATTGATTCTCCCATCTTGTACTTTATTAGCCATCATTTTATATATAATAAATATATAATAATAATAATATTTATAAATTGTACAAAAAAAACATGTCTAAATCAATTATAGATGCCGATAGTTGAAACATTGAACAAAACCCTCACAACAATACTGAAGAAAATCTGATCAAAGAAATTGAAACAGAAGATATACTCATTGGACTGTCTGAATCGAAAATATGAAAATCCGATTCAGATTCAATGGAAATTAACACTAATAATTCAGTAGATGATGTAATTTCAAAAGAATTTGTCGAAATTAAAATGAAATTTAATATAATTTAAAAGAGACATACATTTGATACATAACAAATTTTTTTATATAGTTAGTAAATAGGTTATTTAATACAAGAGATTTCAGGAATTTTTAATAAATAGTAAATAAGTTATGTTAATATTTATATGTATAACAGTTTATCAATCTCTTCTATATATATTCATTGGATTTTTCATTTTAGTCCATTGAAAGTTAAAAAGATTATTTTAATTCCATTTCATACATAATCAGAATACTCGACAACAATACATACTAGATTATATAAATTAACTATGTGTTACAGTAGTAGAATGTTCAAATAGTCTAGTACGATAAGTGCTTATTAAGTTCTATTGTCTTATTTTTTCATGAACAAATCTGCATAATTGCTGCTACTAATCAAATTACTCATGAACACTTCTAGAAATTTACAATTCTATGCACACTTGAAAAAGAACCAAAATTTAATACACTTTCAAAAGACAAATAATTAACATTATACTATCAGTTATATTTCAATACAATAATTTCCTGAGACTCTTTATATGCAATGTAGTTTTTAAAAATTACTTAAACCTGAAGCATTCCATCTCAACCTTGGTTTACAGCAACAGCTAATACCAAAAAATTGGTCTCAACCATATGTAGGATAAGATTTAACCACGCACTTGTCCCGGCATATTTATATAAAATCAAATTAAACGAATCACCGTATTGTGCATGTGGCGAAGTAGGAAACCTGGAACATGTAATTTTAAATTGTAAAAATATTCAAAACAAAATTGATTTATTGTTTCAAGATCTAGAGAATTCTCCTGTATTGATCCAGCACCCACTTAATTTAAATCAACTGATTAGTTTAAATAATGTACATATTTATAGAATTTTATATAGACTAGAAATTAATATCTAAGATCCTTTGTGCCCAACCTATGTTGCACCCCTAATTTATACGCGGTACACCCACTGTGTTGTCCAGCTCTGACATACCCCAGAGCAAATTTAAGTGTCCCTGTGCATTCCCCAAATGAATTAAAAAATATATATAAAAAATAAAGAATAAAAAAAATCAAATATATATATATAAACAGAAGAAAACAAATAAAAATAAAAGGAAAAAAATAAAGAATAAATAAAAAAAAGAACAAAAAATAAATGAGCGAAAAAAACGATTAAACTAGTTACAGATATTAGGCATTAAATATAATGTGAAGGCAGAGTGATGACAATCAATCATTTTTTGCAATACAAATTAAATCTGGCGAATTGAATCTCTTCCGAAGGCATTGTAACCTCACACACACACACACACACACACACACACACACACACACACACATAAACCTGAAGCAAGTGCAAAGTGAAGTACAAATTTCAATATAAAACACTGATATTTGTAATAATAATTCATTATAATTTTGTTGGTAACATTTTAATTCTATTAAATTATTATGGTTTCATTTATGTTTTCACCTTTTTCAATTGTAAAGTAAAAGCGTTCCCCAATTGCATTTCAATAAAAAAAGTTTCAGTAACATTCTCTTTAACTTCCATCTTAAATGTGGTTGGCATTATTTACAATCTCATACAATTGTTCAATGTAAAAAAATTATGGATATTGGATGAAATAAGATATCTAATTTAAACTCAATTTATTATGAAAATATAATTCGCATGTGTTTACCTACCAATTTACAATTGATAAGATGGAATCAACTAAGCAAAAAGTGCAGTAAAGGAATTTTGTTCTAGTTATTAGCTACTGCAATTACTGAAGGTAATTGAGAAAAGCAGTTATTTACTCAGTTTACACGGTTTCATGTTTTATCGTTTAACAAATAATAATGTTATTCCTTGAGTAGGTTTGTAAGATGACTTGATATATGTTTTTCTCAGCATTTCATTTTATTTAGGTACTTATTTCTTAATCGTCTTTAAAAATTAATGGTTTATTGTCATATAAACAGCGAATCGTCGTCAAAGACACAATGTTTATAGAATTCATAATGTATAGATAAGTTTCCATAGCAACCCGGAACGATGTTGATTATGGATGGTAATTTTTAAAACGTCAAAGTGGAAGGAATATTATAATTTAACTCGCCAATGAGGAGAATGAAGTAAATGGCGTCATTGTTTAATTTAGAAAGATGTAAAATTTAAAGAAAAACTTATGTAAAACATAGTATAAACTGTGAAACTAACATTTTGAAAAGTTTTTGGTAGAAAATAAACGTCAAGTGATCTCCGAAAGGGAGTTAATTTCAAATCGTAATTCATCAAGATACAAGCTTCACTTTTGATTCGTGGTACAAGTATATATATATATATATATATATATATATATATATATATATATATATATATATATATATATATATATATATGCGGTAGAGAAGACATCGAACATTCAAGAAAAACTAGAAAGGAAAAGTGAAAGTTCACATCTTGGAACTGTAGTTGTAAATAAAAGGTGTAGCTGAAGTTATTGAAGGAGAATAATACGATTTATATTTTAATTCTGGAGGTAATAAGTTATGTTTAAAAGTATATTTACCTAAAGATTTTCCCAATGAAAAACCTTCGTTAAAAGTAGTACCTACAATAGTAGATCCTTGGATGACGAGCGATGGTGATATTGCTTCAGCTCCAGGTTTGCTTATTTGGACAGTACAACAGCAAAGAAATTGAGAGTGAAGATTAGTTTGAAGTGGATGGAAACCTAGTAAATAAAAGGTACCGTTTTAAAATATTATATTAGAGATCTCTAAATTACAATAGACCTTTATTTAAAAAAAAAGAGGAATGGATTCATGATTAGTAATCAATTTAACATTTTAATTGTTCCAAAGTAATTGTATTTAATTTTTTCGTAGTATATGTATACACATTTTCTGTCAATAAACTTATATGTTTAAAAAAAATTCCTGAAATCATAAGTTTGTTCATTTAATTTCACAATAAAATAATTAGAGTAAATTCGAATGGCACAATTGAACCCTACCCTTTGATAGAGTTTTTATACATGCTTAACGATTATTCAGTTTCAAATAATAAATAATTAGACCGATACAATATATGTACGGTACAACCAAGAAAAGATGTGATACATGGGAGCAAAGGTGTATAACAGAATTCAGCAGGATAGTCATGTTTCATTCAACACCTTTGCCCCCATGTATCACATCTTTTCTTGGTTGTACCGTACCGAGGACGGCTAATGAGCCAGAAACATGCATGTCTGCGGTTACCACTCTTTTCAGTAGCCTCTTCTATTTGCGTGCAATACCCACTAATCTCTTCGTTACTTATATATATATATATATATATATATCAGGGTTTAATGCGTCGAAGGACAGCGACGTCCATAGGGATCGAGACCGAGCTATAGAGGCAGCACTTCTGTCGAAAGTAGAGCGCCCTGGTGTTAAATAAGAAAAACATTGTGATGTAAACAGTGTAATAAACAACCTACAAAATGCAAAAAATGAATAGATCTTTTTATTTTCCTCGCCAGGAAAAATTGTTGGTATGTAAGATGGGTGTAGGGGATTATCTGATTTTTGATTATTGACAAAGTAAGCACTGCAAATTTGAGTATTTTTATTTGGTTCCCAATCCTCCCGATGTTTTCTGAAATGTAATTAAAAAACTTGAAGTGATTCGTTTTATTCTCTCGATAATAATCTTTTATTTATGTAAAAAAAATTTTAGAACTTTTCTAATAGCTGCCAATTGTAGTATCATACTGATTGTACACAAAATAATAGTTAATAAAATGTTTTAATTAGAACATTTTACTTACATATGCTGGTAGCAGCGAAGGCCGAAGCCAGCTCTTTCGGATATTTCTTACAGGAGCCGTCGACTCCTGTTTTCCACGGAATCGTGGGTGGTGACAGCCAGCTACGCTGCCTTCTCGGTTCATTAGGGACATTTTGACAGCAGAGTTTTTTAGGTTATCACAACTGGTGATAGATTTTTTTTTATTTAGGATCATAGTGGAATCTATTGATTATTACAGTGGTGACAGCGGTATTTTTTGTTTTTTTTAGGTTATCACATTTGGTGACAGAATTACTTAGGTTATTACAGTATATGATCAATAATTTTTTAAACATTTTTACGCTTTCACTAACTTTTATGTACTGCGATAGATCATAAAATTGTACAACACCTTTGTGGAATAAATTCTTCATCGAACTTCCTTTAATGGTTGTTTTCACATAAAAATTAATTGAATTTGCTGATCTTGTGTTTTTATCATGTATTTGCGAGATTGGAACTAGCTTACCATGTAAATATTGCGGTAAGAGATTATTCATAATTTTGAAGATGAAAATCATTGTTTGTACATACAGAAACTTCTCAACTTTTAACCAATTTAAACAGTTAGTCATCAATTCCACACTAGTATACCTATTGCATCCCAGAATTACTCTCATCGCCTTGTTTTGAATAATTTGTAATCGTTCATAACTAGCTCTAGAAGAACCTGTATAAATTAGTGAACAACAGTAATAAAAATATGGTAGAATTAAGGTATTGTAAACCATAAGCTTAGATTAGATTAGATTTTAACGGGGTTACAGTGCACTGAAACCAAAGGTTTATTGTGCCCCCCCTATCAGAGCTGTTCTCGCTACTTCTACAGCTCGCCTTCCAGTTCCAAGGTTCTAATGAACTCTAGTATTTGGGACGGCTTCAACGAGGTTAGGTCCTCACTCTTACAAGTTTCTTGTCCAAAGCATTTCTTTAGTTGGCTTGCAATGACGAGGCATTCCAGGCTTGCAATGACGAGGCATTCCAGAACTAGGTGATCAGGAGTTTCATCCTCCTCCCCACAGAATCTACACTCGTCAATCTCTGCTAGACCTATTCTCATTAAGTGCTTCCTAAGGCGGCAGTGTCCTATAAGAGAGCCCGTGAGGAGATGTAGCTTATCTTTTTGGATCTAGCAGTGTTAAAGTTTTAAAGGGACCGTTTGCAAAACAATATCGGTACCGGAATCAGGAACTGTTATGTTACCCACAATATCACAAATACTATTTACATAATGTTGATTTAAAACATTGGCCAAGTTGTCAGTGTGAACGATTCCATTACAGTCTATACTGTCAATCTTAGTCCTACTAGCTTTCGTTCCGACAATTGTTTTTAGGTGCTTCCACATTAGTTTTGAATTGTCTTTATTCATATCTACATTTCTCTCGTAATACCGTATTTTCAAACTTTTCAATACCTTGACACATGAATTTCTCTTTTCTTTATAACAGTTCCAATCGTCTACCACATTAATTGATGAATATCTGTTATACGCCGTATTTCCAATAATTGAAACACCTAAGGACACTCACAAATTCAAAATATTTAT
Source organism: Galeruca laticollis (assembly GCA_963921935.1). Classification (NCBI taxonomy): domain Eukaryota; kingdom Metazoa; phylum Arthropoda; class Insecta; order Coleoptera; family Chrysomelidae; genus Galeruca; species Galeruca laticollis. Next base: position 35,782,274 of record OY998175.1, read on the forward strand.
AACTCGACCATCATATATATATATATATATATATATATATATATATATCCTGTCTTTATTCTTAGTTAAATAATTGAAATGTTCACCAGACATTTCAATTAAAACATTACACCGCCTCTCATTCATCTTCACAGCATACACACGGAGGCATCGAATTTCATCCCTCATTGTATCTGGGAAATTCTGATTCACTATCTGAGATATCAGACTCTGATGGTCAGTTGTATCCTCTTTCAAGACATTAACTATTTTTATACGTGGTTTGAATAAGTTACCAATTTTAACGTCATAATCATTACCTAATTCTCGTTCCGCTGTTGATTTCATTCAATTTTTGTAGTGAATCCTTGTCATCACAATGTATCACTAAACCATTAGTTGTTTATTTTATTTTCGACACAGATACCGAAATATCCGCAGGGTTAACTTTTTTCAGTAACTCGTTTTTAATATTTCTACTATCTTCTTTTCCATTTTTTGATTTGATAACAAGGGGTTCTACTATTTTTTTTTGTTTCTAACAACTTCGGACCACACAGGTTTCGTTTCCACATTTTTGTTTTCAATTAATTCAATTAGTTTATCGGCCTTCTCAGGAATTTCGTTTCTTTTGTTTATATCGATTGTGTTGACTTTTTTTAGTTTGTCATTAACAACCAATAGGCAATTATCACAAAACCATTTTAAATTAGGTGTATCTTGTAAAAACTTTGATAACTGGTCTTTCACTCTGATACACTGTAAATGAAAATATTTCTTACATAAATCGCATTGGATATTTTTTGTATTTACTATAAAGTTGTCTGAGCACTGAGCACCCACGTGTGTACCCGACGGCAACTACTGTGTTCCTGTTGCATCAGTGTATCGTCTCCGTCCGTAGCTGGTTTACGGTTTAGCACGTGGATTAAAAACATGTTTTCGTAATTAGCGCTGTGTAAATAGTTGCGAACGTGCGTAGACTTATTGGTGATTACATTTTTTCAGCAGAAATCATTGGTTTTCAATAATTTAGAGTGTTTGAAAATCAGCAACTGAGAATATGATTGTCCAGTTATTGGTAAGTAAGGATTTATCTTAATATTGACATAATAAAATCTATGTGATATGAAATACTAAAAATAGTGATTACAGAGCCTTAAAACCTTTCAATATTATTTCATAACTTTACTAGTTATTTTTGGTCACACTAGGAAACATTTCAATATTTCTATTATTTCTTTGAAGTCGTGATCTTGTTTTTTGCCCCACGAAGTTATAACATATTTTCACGCTGATTTTTCTTTTACACCAGGGCATCAATAACAGGTCTGTTTCTTTAGCTTACACTTTTCACTGTTTTTACGCTGAAACCGTTTTTCTTCTTCATGTCAATTTTTATTAATACTTAGGATTTCGTGTTACAACCAAAATAGGTACCTTGATGTAAAGGTCTAAAATGAAGAAATATACCTAACAATCCATCAAATACTGCATGATCCAATTACTGTCATGAACAATAATGAAAATTCAGAGGCGAGAAAGCTTCCTGGAAAAAAATATCTGACAGAATTTGGATTCTTAATAAAAAGGCCGTTTTCAACTTCACTGTGACACAGACAGTGTTGCCCATTTGTTTTCGGGTTGTACTGAAAAAAGTTTTTTATTCGTGCAATCTGGCTCAGATTTTTTTATTTATTGTAGAGCTGGACATACTGCATCTTTTAAGCAAAAATGACTTCGGTCATACAAAATCCAAGGTCTACTGTGTCCGTTTGTACGAGAAAAATTTTAATAAACTGCATTGGCTGTTTTTGTAAAAAAATGTGTATACACGCCATTGGATTCGGATTTCCCTACGACGGCCCACGTACAAAAGTTTTACCAGAAAACGAATAACAAAGTCGTGACAAAATTGATAAATTAAAAATTGAATTAAATTAATATTGAAATGCAAATCTGACTAAACTTTTAGAAAACGGTTTTGGTAAAAACAAATTGGCACATTCTGCATCTATGGCAACTTTTCCCGAATTTGTTTTGAGCCTACTGTCCAAAATACAGAGAAGGCTTCCCTTTAAAATTCGAATCGGTTTGAGATTGAAAATGTGAAGTGTAGTGTTACTAAGCCGGTTCTAACTCACTACTTCGAAAAACGTCCGCTAGGCGATGGTGGCGCTGTCGTCCATTTTTTATCCAGTCGACCATTTTTTATTCGTCGGCCATTTTTTATTCAGATTTCGCTAGATGGCGCATTAGATTTCTCTAGATGTCTGTCGTCCATTTTTTATCTGGTAAATTTGTGCATGACGTAAAAATTTTTGCCCCGAGTGAGATTCGAGCCCACGACCTCATCGTTCCCAGCCTACACCGCTACATGTATTCTATGAGGATTCCTACAAATTATGTTTTTGAAATTGATCAGTATAAGTATTTTGAAATCTCACGAGGCGTGATTTCACGATGCGATGTAATTTTCTTCAATGCGCCGATTTTAATGCATGAATATGTTCCACATTTAAAAAAAAAATGTATTAAAATCGAAAAAAAGTTTACCCCGAGTGAGTTTCGAACCCACGAACTCATCGTTCCCAGCCTACACCGCTACATGTATGCTATGGAGGATTCCTACATATTATGTTTTTGAAATTGATTATATGCGTATTATTTTGAAATGACGCACTAAGCTGTACACCACGGTGTCTCATATATTATCTGATTTCACGATGGCTTCAATGTAAATTTCTTCAATACTCCCTTGTACTAATATCGTTTTAGTTATTAGAACATGTGAATCAAATGCAGTTGAATCAGAATCCTTCGTAATCGTTCATTGTATTTATCAGCAAAATACGCACGCGTGCGCGATCTTAACGTATGAACTTAATAATATTTTTTCATTATCATGTATAATATTAGCAGCCATATTTGTTTTAATAATTAAAATTCTATTGAAAATTGTTAAACGTAAATTTAAATGATCATGTAATATATCGGTTGATGAGTAGGGCAGTTTTAATAAAAAATCCATTCAATGCAATTTATTTTATTTAGACATTACAAAGGTAAAAAAAAACATCATTGTCGGAGGAGACGCTGTACATTTGAGTGCAGTGGCAGGAATCCCAGTTGACCATGATGCACCATTCTTTGGGTCCACGATGAATCCTTGAGACGCTCGCGCTAGAATACTGGCAACAGCATCATCACATTCTAGTTTAAATTCTTGACAATTTCGGTGAGAGGGAAATACTCCATCATACAATCGTGTATTATGATGCAATATACTTTGGGATTTTCGGGGAAACCAATGTTTGCTTCAATGTCAAGTTTTACATCAACTGTAGATGCCTTCATGCTTTCTTCTTGCTTCGAGCAATCGATAACAAACTATGCACGCTTCTTGAATGAGGAATAATCCAACAGAGGACGCTTCTGTGTCGAATTCATATAGCTAGGATAAAATTCAGTATAGTTGAAATATGCCTCATTGTAATCATTCTTGGTAAAATCCAACTGCATTCTTTCATTGGGATAATACTCTCCATTTAGCGATAACCTGATACTTTGAATGTCGGCATTGTCGAAAAAGTTGGATCAGTTGTATTGTTGTCACGTTTGTTGGTTTGAAAGAAAACAATAACATAACGAGGTCGTTCAACTGAAGTTGTAGTTTTAACAGCCCAAACTTCCCGTCTAGCATTTCTGGTGATGGATGGCAGTTCATGTATCTCCCACTTTCTAAATGGAATAACTATAGGCTGATCCTTTTGAATGGTCCTCATCAGCTCCAACTTAATATCATCATTAGAATAGATATGCTTGATTTTCAATTCGATGTTGGTAATGTTTATGCTAACAGTTGTAGTGGAAGTCACACCGGCAACATTTTTTTCTGTGATATATACACAATCATTATCGTTTCGAGCTCGAACCAAACGTATTGTTTGCCGTCCACATGTAATCATGGGATAGTCATTGAAAATGTTGAAAATGTGCTTGAGAGGAATTTGTAGGTTGAATGATTTATCGGTGGCATTAAGGATGGGATCTTTGGGATAATTCCAGCCTGCTATAGCCATATGATTGGAATCTTCTTGATTGTAGCACGTCATGGTACGTACAGCACTCACGATTCCAGGATCTCGAACCGTTTCCATTTCTCTTGCACTTTCACTGTATGTGCACGAATCGAAAAAGAAAGCACGAAAATTATTTGCCAGCTTTACATCACCGGCTCCATGTATATTGAGCGAACCTTTAATGCACAACAATGTTTCGTTCATTGCAAAAAACGAGTCGACTTGATTGATGCTAAATTCCGTAATGTCACTGCAACTGAACGATTTGATGAACGGAGCATATGTTCTGTATTCAGCTTTGCGAATCGATTCATCGAATCTCGGCTAGCGATAGATATCAAACATTGGAGGCATATCGTTCATACGAGAACGTTTTCCATACGTGGTGGTGGTCATCGTTTCTCTTTCAATGAAAACCCTAATGTTTGTAAAAGCAATTTGTTTGCAAATGTAAGATGCTGCTGCTGCTTCGAAGGACTTCGCCTAACTAATGGTATTGGATGTGCAGCGGAACGTCTTTTATTATTAATTATCAATCCCATCGGTTGCTTCTCGCTCTAAGCTCCAACACCAAGGTGCTCTTTTCACCACTAAAGTTGATAGGATGTCCGTCTTGATCCAAAGCCAGCACAGTAATGTTGGTAATTTCACGTTGTGGTATAACAGGTAAATAAAGTAAATTATGCGGAGTTTCGTCAATGGCGTACCCAGGATCTACTTTTATAGCCAATTCGTAAATAGTATGAGCAGGTCTGTCTGCATCGAAGGCTCCAGTGGTAATGTTACATTCGAAGCGTATGCTAGCTACTTTTATAATTTTAACGGGTAAATCTGAAGAGTACCATTGTTTGGCTTCGAGTATCTGTCTAGAAAAACCCAATATGTCGCCAAGACAGATGGGAGTATCCTGCTCCCCGAACGGAATTCTATATTTACTGTAAATCATACATTGTAACGTATTATTATTGGGTTTTAACGCAAATACAGTTTCAAATGGATTGCTGGTGCCACCTCCTAACTTGTCTAATATGAACGTTTCAATATCAGCGATTTCGTAACATCCTGTTGGTATATCAAAACTCTGCATCATGTTGTTGTCATCGTAGTAGTGAAATTTGCGATTTTCATTGTTTGGTATACTATGGTATGAGTGAAAGGAACGTAGTGCTAACTCATAGTCTTTCTCCGGATAGAGTACAATAGGCGTAGGAGGTTGGAAGGTAAACGCATGATTTGTGCTATTTACTCTCAACAACTGCGACATGATGACTGATGCATGTCAAGGGATGAAGGTACTTTAAATAATACACACAGAACTATGTTCAAGATTTATTTAATACACTTTGACATAGAAAACAAGATGCCTGAGAACTTGCAGCACCACCATCCCAATGCGTTGTCCAATCGGGACGGTTGTAGTGAACGAAGCACGACAGACGAATTTGTAGCTCAAAATTTGTTTTGTAATCATGAGGTAGTTTATGCCATATATCCAACAATTCAGATGGGCTGACAAACCCAATTAGATATTGAATGGGGACTTTTTTCAGCGCATCAACAGTAAAACTTCGTGGCCTTTGCATTAATAATGTTTTAATGTCATCCCACTCCTCTCCCATTGTTCCAAGGATGTTGAAGTAGAAATTTCAAACACAAATGTCCACAATTGATTTGATCGTAGTTTTGATACTGATTATTGTTATAAAAAATATTTTTTCCTCCTCTTAGATACTTTACAAGTTCTTTGGGTGGCTTCAAATTACCAAATGAATCGAAATACTCGATGACATTGTTTTTCTTTATATATGCTACCCAATGTGTTCCACTGTTTTTGGACGAGTCCAAGTTAACAACTGCACACTCTTGTTGTCGTCGAGGACCGGATTTAGGTAGAGTGTCACGCATGAAAACGCCTCGAAAATGTTTAATTTTATATAATTTTGCATAATGTGCAATATCGGTGTCGTACAGTGGACGATTTGGTAGCTTTATCGCGAGTTTTTTTTCAAATACAATCCAAATCCTCTTCCACTGGGATACTTTTTCAGATATAAACCATTTCCGACATGCTCCATAACCTTATTATGGCGGTGGTCTTCTTCCAATTTCTTTCGAGCATTATTTGCATCAATGACAGTCTTTGCGATCCCAGCAGCTCCACCCGATAGTGCTCCGAGTGCTGAGAGACCGGCAAACAGAGGTATAAGTGGTAGAAAACCTCCAGATTTTACTGGTATCACTTGAGGAACAACAATTTTCTTCGATCCACCAAATTGTTTAATAAGTGATTTGGCTGCTCGTAAGGCAAACAAGGCGCTTTCTTTTAGAGATGCTCCTCTCTTCATTGATTTTCCGACCTTTAGCACTACGTCTCGATGGAAGGGACGTTGTTGTCGTTGTTTCTTTGGACGACTTCCCATTCCCAACTTTCGCTTCACTTTCATGGTACCAGTAATGCAGCAGCTTTTTCACCAAAAGATCCCTCTTTTGATTTTACTCGCGTCCAAGCTTTATCTTCCAACTCCTTATCTGCTTTGTGACGTTCTTCAAGAGATTTATTTTGCGAATAAGCTATATCGTGTTGTTTGCAAGCGTCGTCCAATGGATTAACGCCTGCGTCGCCACGTGCAAGTCGCTTTTGTAGTTTTGTTCCAGCTATAAATGTACGTAGTATGTGTTTAACGAAAAAAAGACAAATTATATTCACTTACGTCCACAATAATTGTAGGTAGGCAAGTGAAGTTCGAATGGCAGTTTATTTATTAGAGAATTCAAAAGACCTTCTCCCTCAAACACCAACTTTAAGACTGATGTATGATAATGTGGGGATATCCATATTTATAGAATAACACTCTAATGAAATTCTTCACAAGATGAAGATCGTTCAACAAGAGCAGACGCTACCCATTGAAAACTTGGACTTTACCTCTAATCCATCATCTGTTGGTAAACATGGTAAACTACTGCCAAATTCTTTTCGTGCAATCATCTGTGGTCCTAGTGGGTGTGGAAAGACAAATGTTATGTTGTCGCTCCTATTCAATCCAAATGGTGCTAAATTCAAAAATGTTTACGTTTATTCCAAGTCGTTATTTCAACCGAAATATAAGTTGTTGCAAGAAGTCCTAGGAGAAGTTAAAGGTGTGGGCTATTTTCCATTTAAAGACAATGAGGAAATTATTAGTTCAGATAAAGCGCTGTCAAACTCGATATTCATATTTGATGATGTTGCATGTGATGGTCAACAGAAAATTCGCGAATATTATTCAATGTGTCGTCATAAAGACATTGACGCGGCCTACTTATGTCAAACATATTCTAAAATACCGAAACGGCTCATACGTGACAATTGTAATATGATTGTGTTATTCAAGCAGGATGAAGTTAATCTAAAACATATATTTGAGGAACATGTGTCACCAGACATGACATTTGAAGAATTTAAAAAGATTTGCTCAGAATGTTGGTCGACTACTAACAACTATGGAACATTGGTGATTGTGAAAGATTTTGCTTTAAATAATGGCAGGTACCGTAAAGGATTCGATAAATTTATAAAGCACTAGACATTATCCTCAGTCATCGTCACCATGTCCAACGATAAGGTTGCTATTGCCATGCGTAAGAAAAAAATTAGTGAATTGGCGAGATCTATTCGCAAGAAATATTTAGCGTTAAAATTAGGAAAATCAGAACATGATACATCTCTAAATAAGCTATTTAAACCGATATCTGTACCGCTAAAAGAAATGGTCAAATCCTCAAAATCATTACAACAAGCCATAGTTTCAAAATTTACCCCTCCAAAAGAGGAAACAACAAAAAAAGAAAAAAATGCTGATGTATCATTTCTCGATACAAAACCCATAGCCGAGACGGATGAATCAGGAAATATACGTTATGATGATGATGATGAAGAAGAAGAAGAAGACAATTATGATGATTATGATATAGACATACATCCCAACGTTTCGCGTGATGTCATAGAAGATTATTTAGATCAATATCCAATAATTAGTCGACCATATCTTGAAGATTACTTTCGCAAAGATGGTGAAATTGATAGAAGTTATGGTCCATTATATAATGATGAAATTGGTTGGATGTTGGGCAGACGTAGAATTGCATTCGATAAAAGAAACGGTAATATAAACATATTACGAGAGAAGGATGAGGGAAGTGGAAATATACCTGGGACTCCGGGATTGTATCAGCTTATGTTTTACAATCATCCCAATGAATGATGAATACTCTGATGATGATTTGAAAAACTACAAAGCTCTGCTAACAATAACAAAAGCTCATCTCAATGCAGCAGATCGTCTGAAAAGTACTGCTACCGAAAAGTATCGCAACATAATTAGACCGTTGTTTAAAACTGGCTCATCAACTATTATTAGTACTATAACCAAACCTCCATCAGCTCGAATATTAAAGAAACAACGACAACAACAACAACAATCCTTTCAAACCGCTCCATATACTAATGTAGGAAAAGGTCTTGTTGGCGGCGGCGACCTTCTTTTGTCATACAACGAAAAACCGATGGAATACATTTATTGGGACGATCCCAATGAGTTGTGTGACCGTTTAAGATTACTGATTGCGTCCAAGGAGGCTGGCAACACCTCATTCTCACACAACAACGAGATAATTGCAATAATCAATGAGTTGAAAGAGGCCAATATAATTGAATAACAAACGAAAAACATAATCATTTCAATCATGTCTGTCGATAAGTTATTTGGACATCGCCGCAATCATGCTGAGCGGGTTAAGCCGTATATGCCGAAAGTATCGTATCCACATACTCCTGACGGTAATATTGATGCAGAAAATGTAAAAATTTGTAATGTAAAGATGCCGACTGCAAATAGCGATGTTGCTAACAAACTATATGTTGATGAACAATTACATGTGTACCATAATGAGCTCGACACACTTCAAAAAACAATAATCCCCTCATTACAAACGCAATTGGTATCTCATCAAAATAAAATCAACGAAATTGCTGCATTTATTTCGAGAAATCCTCCTGTCAGAGCTCGAGATATGGCTACTAAAATATATGTCGATGAGGGAATTGCTACGGGCAAGGAATTTTTGAGAAATGATTTGAAGAGTTTTAAACGAGAAGTACAGGATAAATTGTCGAAAAGTAATACTCTAATCAGTGATAAGATCGATATGTATAGTACATACATAGAACATGCGTTTCAAGTTTTGGACAGGGACTTGAAGAAGAAGCATGAAATTGAACAAAAGAAGAAAATAGATGAGAAGAGTAATGGATCATCAGTTTAGAAAGTGCATGCGCTCACGAAACATGTCATCCAAAGTCCAGCTTGTTAACGAACTCCATAAACCTATACGTAAAAATTATCAACGCAGACGTACAATTGTCAAAGGCATAGATGATTTATGGCAAATGGATTTAGCTGAAATGCGACCTTACGCTAATCAAAATAAAAATCACAAAATGATACTAGTCGTCATCGATTGCTTTTCAAAGTTTTTATGGACACGTCCATTAAAGACAAAAACCGGTGAAGAGTTAACTCGTGCATTCTCGGACATTCTCGCCCACACAAAACGAGCTCCTAAAAATCCCCAATCAGACCAAGGAACGGAATTTTACAACAGCAAGTTTCAACAACTAATGAAAAAACATGGGATTAATCATTATAGTGTATTTAGCACGAAAAAAGCTTCTATGGCAGAAAGAGTTATTAGAACATTGAAATTAAAGCTTTACAAACATTTCAGTTCAAATGGCACACATAAATGGATAAACATTTTACCCAAAATTACGATGGAATACAATAATACAAAGCATTCAACTACCAACTATAAACCTTCCAATGTCAATAAATCCAACGAAAAAGATATTTTAAACAAAACATATACACATCTAAAGATTGTCGGACGTCGTAAATTTAAAGTCGGTGATATTGTACGTATAAGCAGGATATACACCCAATTGGACGATTGAACTATTCAAAATCGTTAAAGTTAAAATAACAAATCCCACCACATATTTGCTAGAAGATTTGCATGATATACCAATCAGTGGGGGGTTTTACGAGGAAGAGTTACAGAAAACGTCAAATCCAGATATTTACTTGGTGGAAAAGGTGCTTAGAAGAAAAGGCAACAAGATGTATGTAAAATGGTTGGGTTTAGACACAAAACACAACAGTTGGATCGAAAATACAGATGTTGTTGTTGGGTAACTACTTTTCGCTGCGCCGCGTATGAATACATTTTTTGCGTGGCATCAGAGTATAAATTGAGGAGCGCAGTGAAACATATTGTTAGTCATCACAATATGTTTTCTTAAGACGTTGGTTATTATAGTGGTAGTAGTAGTAGTGGTAGTAGTAGTGGTAGTAGTAGTGCTACTGGTGGCTCAGAAAATTATGGAGCTGAATTGAATAATATTTTAGATAATTATGAAATGGAGGCAAAAATGGAACATCAGTACTTATTATATACAGAGTATTCTACGGATTAAGTTCAAATTGGATGTGGTATTAGTGTAGCAAGAACTTTTTGTAGTGCAGTCACTTTATCATACATTGGTATGCATCATGAAAAAATCTCCTTCAGCACATACGAATGGGCTACGCTAACCGATATTTTGAGAGAAAATTCATTTATAAATGAACCATTCAGAGAGGAAGAAGAAGTAGCAGTGATATCGTGTGGTGATTACTGCAATGTTCAACAAATAATATACCATAATGTTAAATAGCTGGAAGTGATAAAACATGACATTAGTTTCCTTTTATGCAGAGAAGATGTTCAGCAAATTTTGAAAGTCGATGATTGTCTCATTTCACACCGTCTCGCCCATTTAGAAACACTAAATTTTGGTGAATATTATCGGAATGTGATTGAAATAATCAGAAGTTTTGCCCAAAATAATGGACATTTAAGCAAATTTGAATTATTGATAAGCATTTGTAACTGTAATGATAGCATAATGACAGTGGCTCTCAGAGAATTTATATATTTCAATGAGTCGAAAGTTGTAAACGATTTAGATGTAATAAACCAATAAACAATTTTTTTTTCTTCCACATAAACCACCAAAGATACCTGCCACACACACACACACACACACATTTCCAAATCACTAGTATTTATTAATAAAAAACAATATATATATTTTCAATTTATTTATACTAAATACATAAACATTTTAAATTGTACATCTCAGTAAAAAATACACTCATTTAAGAAGAAAAAACCTCAACTCTAAACTACATGAAAAATGTTTCAAAATTGTGTGTGAGCTAAAACCTTACAATTTTAGATGGATCAAAACTATTATTTTTAAAAATTCTTCAATAATCTAATACAATTTATATTCAAATCTGTTTTCAGTAATTTGGGTAGTATAAAATAACATGTAATTTTAACTTTACTACATGTTTAATCAGTAAAAAATACACGTATTTAAGAAGAGAAAACCTCAACTCTAAATTACATAAAAAATGTTTTCATTTAAAAAATACACTCATTTAAGAAGAAAAAACCTCAACTCTAAATTACATAAAAAATGTTTCAAAAATTGTGTGAGCTACAATCTTACAATTTCCAACTTTAGATGGATGAAAACTATTATTTTTAACAATTCTTCAATAATCTAATACAATTTATATTCAAATCTGTTTTCAGTAATTAGGGTAGTATAAAATAACATGTAATTTGAACTTTACTATGCCAAACTTCTAAGCCTATAATAGGGGGGATAGAATTGGGAGCATTTTTAATGAGCCAATATACATGGCCATTAAATTTTGTAAAGTAGGTACTTTGTACACAATTCCTTCCACAGTAACTTGTGCAACACGTCTGTTTTTCAGCATTTTGATACTAAAAAAGTTTTAAATTCATAAAGCTGATTGATGGTGACATGTTAATATGAAAGTTGTGTAAATTTAAAATGAAAGTAGAAGAATACAAAATATGCTACAAATTAATAATAAAACTATCATATAACTATATTAAATGACTAGACGAAAAAATATCCAAAAATATTTCTGTTTTAAGAATATGGTTTACACACACACACACACACACACACACACACACACACACACACACACACACACACACACACACACACACACACACACACACACACACACACACACACACACACACACACACACACACACACACACACACACACACACACACACACACACACACACACACACACACACACACACACACACACACACACACACACACACACACACACACACACACACACACACACACACACACACACACACACACACACACACACACACACACACACACACACACACACACACACACACACACACACACACACACACACACACACACACACACACACACACACACACACACACACACACACACACACACACACACACACACACACACACACACACACACACACACACACACACACACACACACACACACACACACACACACACACACACACACACACACACACACACACACACACACACACACACACACACACACACACACACACACACACACACACACACACACACACACACACACACACACACACACACACACACACACACACACACACACACACACACACACACACACACACACACACACACACACACACACACACACACACACACACACACACACACACACACACACACACACACACACACACACACACACACACACACACACACACACACACACACACACACACACACACACACACACACACACACACACACACACACACACACACACACACACACACACACACACACACACACACACACACACACACACACACACACACACACACACACACACACACACACACACACACACACACACACACACACACACACACACACACACACACACACACACACACACACACACACACACACACACACACACACACACACACACACACACACACACACACACACACACACACACACACACACACACACACACACACACACACACACACACACACACACACACACACACACACACACACACACACACACACACACACACACACACACACACACACACACACACACACACACACACACACACACACACACACACACACACACACACACACACACACACACACACACACACACACACACACACACACACACACACACACACACACACACACACACACACACACACACACACACACACACACACACACACACACACACACACACACACACACACACACACACACACACACACACACACACACACATATACACACCGGGAAATCATTGTGCGGCCACTTGACACTGACGTGAATTATGGGGACAATGAAATTTCCACATTTACTATATGTGGATTTTTTTTACCTACTTACAGCTATTTGAATTATTTAGAAACACTCCTTCTTTCACCACTTTTGATGATAACAGACTTAGGGGGTCAGACCTCTAAAAGATAGATATGGTTATATATTACGGTATATCGCCTAATGCGGCCATACACACTCCCTTACACACTTTTATGTCAAGGTCGCCCTTTTTGTAGAAAATTAAGTTATTACTAACATAACGGGGCCATACACTTACATTGTTGTCACATCGTTTGAATACTCGTTTAGAATAAGGTAAATTTTGCAACTACCTTTACTAAGAATAACAATACTTAAGTGTTTATAAATTAATGGAGATCATATGTATTAACAGTTTTTGAAAACTATCTTGGAAATAATCCTCTACTCTTGAAAGAAAAGCGATGCCTTTTTTATTTTAAAATTTGCTATAAACGTATACATTTTTGACGGTTTTATTACATGTGATATGGCAGTTCGCGTTTTTCATTTATTTTTATATCCAAATTAGAAATTTAAAGTTTTTACCACAAGTGATAATATGTTGGATATAGCTGGGTTTTACTACCTATTAACTTACGTAGTAGCCCTAACTCGTAGGTACTATGTCGTTTAGTACGAGGTATAGTGAAGATATGCCGTACTTCGGAAGGAACATAAATCCGGTGGTCCTGAGTACATGGATGTTGGGTTTGTTAAAGTTACCTATCTCTGAGTGCTGCGACACCAGAGAGTTCACCAAAAATCTCAGTTAGGAGTAACGTACTACCAGCGTCGTTGATTAGACCTGGTAGCAGATATAGACCAATATTTTTTTATTTTAAAACATGTTCTAAACGTATTTATTTTGCAATTTCAAAATTTTAATGTCCGATATTTCAAAGATAGCTGAACTTTAGATACTTATGTTTAATTTCACTTGTTTTCCTTTTTTTTGTCAGTACTACGAGATGTCGATTTATAAAAATGAACATAAATTTGGGAAGTTTCATTTACAATATAATTAATTACGATATATATAGATATAAACATAAGGATAAATCATACAATCGAACCCAAGATCCCCTTTATTTCATGCACAGTGTTATTCATTATAAATTAGTTGTTTGGTTACAGCTGAATTGTGTTAACATGCTATCAAAAGTTCAGTAGCATTAAGGGAATACTGAAATTAATAGTTTTTTTTAAATAGGGTACCCTGTATATTTTTACATTATATAATATGTTACCCCTACCTTGTACTATTTTTGAGTTAAATGTTGACAATCTCAGTTTTATTAGTTACTGTAAATATGAAAAAGATAACATTATCAAAGTAAGCTATGGAAACGACAACTAATATGTTTGATAATTGAATTTTTTCTGATAAAGTAATTAAAATGGTTTACATCTATTTTTACATTATATAATATGTTACCCCTACCTTGTACTATTTTTGAGTTAAATGTTGACAATCTCAGTTTTATTAGTTACTGTAAATATGAAAAAGATAACATTATCAAAGTAAGCTATGGAAACGACAACTAATATGTTTGATAATTGAATTTTTTCTGATAAAGTAATTAAAATGGTTTACATCAAGAAAGAAAAAGTCAAAATAGAAAATAAAGATTAATTTAAAAAAATTATAAAGAAATAACTCATAAAAGATGTTCGATTTGTCCACCAGTATTGTCAATGCATAATTAATAACGCCTTCTTATATTTATAATAATATTGCAGATGACTTCAACATTTTCATTTAGTTTGTTAATTTCAAGTTGAATCCTTTCTTTTCTTAAATCTCTTTTATATTATTATTATTGAAAATGTCTTTTAGAAATCCCTAAAAAAATGAATCCATGAAGGTCAAATCCAGGTGGCCACTTAATAGTTCCACATACATTATTTATTTAATTTATATTTTAGTATTCTAATCTTTTCTTTCACTCATATCCACTTCTGGGAAATAAATTCAAGATGCGCCTAAGATTTGTCAATTATTATGCACAGGGGTTGGATGTTTAATGAGTTTTCAAATAATCATTGTATCAGCTCGCTCCACCTTCATGCGCACAGGAAACAATTTCAGGTTGACCAGTGGTAAAATTGGAGCATAGAGACCAAAGGTGCCGACAACAAGTGAGCCAACTTCTGTAACCTTTAGTCTGAATCCACATGAGTACGTGATCACTGATCCGTTGTAACCACGTGACTACTACCAACCAATCAGAGTGCTGGATTCAGCTATATTTTATTAGTTTTCCGTTGTAAACATGATCGCGGTCGGTCGAGAACAAGAAACTATGACCAATGCCCACATTGTGGGGTCTTATTAAACACACCGAAGAGGGTGTCTATTTATTCGACCTAATTACTAATAAGTGTTCTTTTAAATCTCTTATTGAGTGGTTCGTCGTTGTGCTTGCTATCCCATAATGTATAAAAAAGGATCATTCGTTGCAGTTTACATGGAAAACGGTAATTATGCGTATGCCGGGAAATCATTATGTGGCCATGTGCATTATTCATACTATAGTGGTGTGGCCATTTTTTAAAATATATTGTGTTTTTTCAACGTTTCTTATTTTAACTAGTTTTATTCGTAATTTTATAATAATGCACGCGGAGATTACCATTTTCGTTGAGTATTTGAAAAATAATTATTAGTTGCCTAATTTCCAAATACAAAATGTAAAGGTATTAAAAGACCATAGAGTTCCAGTGAAAAGCAAGCTATCTTAGAATTTTTCTCCCAAAATATAAAAAAAATGAAAGTTCCTCAAAAGGCAGAAGCTGAAAAATGTATCAGTGAAAATATCATTGTATTAAATAAACTTGGAGAGACGTGAAGTTTTTTGTCCACAATCAAATAGTCAAGAAGAAGCAATTATAAAGAAGTTACTATTTACTATTTTATACAAGGTGATCCAGAATTATGTTACCTAATTGCTAAAGCAACATCTAACAATAAGTATACCTTTTTATATACACTTGTTCCGAAAGCTAATAATAAGGGAGATACTACCCCATTAAGGTGAGAAATGTGAATCAAGTATTGTATAAATATTTTTCAGATACTCAATAACGGGTTTATAATTTGGGAGTGAATATATGGAATTTTAATGAAATTAACTGTCTCGACCCTTACTTCGTGGAATCTGCTCATATTAGTGTTTTAAATGAAACTCACGGTTTCGAGTTAATTCCACAATATAATGAAAGTTATTGAAAATTCTAAAAAAATTGACAGTTGTTTCGATAAATCAATATCATCGTCAGAATGACAGAAGTTACATTTCATTTGATGCCTACCTGATGTTTAGTAGTTATTTTTGGCTAGACCAAGAAGTGACCTAACTTGTTAGGTCTTCAATTCTTTCATTCCATTTTTCCCTACTTCCTTTCTCCTGAATAGTAGACTGTATAGTATTCCTTTTCCACATTCCCCTCTTCTTTTCACCTTATTGCTTGTAGGGCTATTATCTACAGCTTATATATTTTCATTTAATTTGCCATTTGTTTCATTTCCCCTGTATTTAACATTGTCCTTATATTCCATGTACCTATTTTTCTCTTAATACTATTTTTACATTTCCCATTTTCTTTTGTTATATTTTCATTCTCCCTGGCTTTAACATTGGCGTTATATTCCATGTACCTATTTTCATCTCCTCACCATTTTTACATTTCCTCTTTTCTTTTGTTATTTTAATGCTTGTTCTACAGCGATTGTCGTTTATATTTGTACCTATAATATTTATTATTACTGTCTGCTCAACTTTTATTGTTAATATTATCCACCTCCCCATTATGGTTACTGACGTTAATACGTTTGTAATATAATACTTACTCGAAAAATTCTTTGTGATAATTTTGCATTGATTAGTTGCTCATTGGGATTAATTTGATATTAATAATACTA
Organism: Galeruca laticollis; assembly: GCA_963921935.1. Classification (NCBI taxonomy): domain Eukaryota; kingdom Metazoa; phylum Arthropoda; class Insecta; order Coleoptera; family Chrysomelidae; genus Galeruca; species Galeruca laticollis. The sequence goes on from OY998175.1 coordinate 35,799,630, forward strand.
TTACACAATAAAATAAATTTATAATACCGAATTCAATCCCAACAGTTAACTTAAACTTTTTAAACAGAGCACCCTGTGTTTAATTTCATTTTTAAAATCTTCGAGAAGAGCTGATATAAACAAACACTTGGTTTATAGATAGCGACAGAGCTATACCAACGTCAAAAATTGCCTATATTTCAACTGCAATTCATTTTAGTCTAGAAACTGTCAAACATCGACTACATCCCTTGGACTGTTTGTACACTAAAATGATGGTTATTACAAAAGAGAGAACACCGACAAGTAAAAAAGATAGTTTTGGAAGGTTGCATTGCCATAACTTACATCTGTACTGTGAGGAAAAATTGATTTTGGTAGATACTATTATAATTATGGTTACACTTATTTTTTCAATACACTTTTCATTCTAAATTTTATACTCAGAATATTTCTATTGATATTGTTCTCAATGAACCGATTTAAAGTTGATTATGTATGCCCTATAGATTCCTAATAAATAAAAGTGTCTGGGCTGAAGCGTGCATTTTTCGAATACGCAAAGACTTCTCATTTAATATTCAATAGTTACAAGCAACCTACTGAAGCGGCAACACCGCGCTGTACCAAATAATAAAATAACATATTCACAACTTCCAAATATTTGCACTTGTCCCATAAGGTAAGTTATATTCCGTGTAAATGAGTTCGCCTAAAGAAGATATTATAGAGGGCAGCACATGCTGATCAACTACTTTGACCACACAATGTTCGCTTCCATCTCATCCATTAGCACACATTTTGGCACAACCTATAACATCATTTTTGGGGTCAATGTACTAAAGTAGGTACCATTCGAATCGGCATAACGTGTAGAATGCGTTAAAGCTGCTTTTAACTTATGGGGTCCCAAAAATGGCCACAGAATTCAGGATGGCCACATTACTACTGTTCAAATAATGTATATGGCCACATAGTGATTTCCCGACAAACACACACACACACACACACACACACACACACACACACACACACACCTATGTTACAACAAAGAAAATACATTTCGTAAATATTCAAAAAGCATTCAGTGTAATTTATAATGACCCCACGGAAGCGTATCAAATGATCCTGGAATTAGCACCCGTTTGTCATCTTGAGGGGAAAGCCCAATTTTCTTTTGTTCTATACTATACACTTTATGTGCATACGACCGAATTGAATTTTGATGAATTAATGTTGATTTCCAGTTTTTCAAACAGTTTACGTAATCGTCGAAGGTAATTTTATTTCTTACAACATTTTTCTTTACCCCCTTAGATTTTCTCACAATTTTCCCTCATTGAACTTTGAATGCATACATTTTTGCACGTAAACCTATAAAATGGGTCATGATTGCACCATTACATTCATCCTTAAACCCAACACCTTTTTATTTACCAATGGCATGTTATAACAATTACCTTCAACGTAATCGCTAGTATCAAACAAATTCATATTGGTCTTTATTACTTCTTCGTATACATCATTATACTAAATTTCATAAGTAAAACTATCTGTATCTGTATACAGTAGCTTGCAATTTTCTTTTGTTAATTTGGGGAGCATATATGAGTAATGGAAATTGTACATACATATTTTTGAGATATCTAAAATCGCCATCCCAACGTACAGAGGTTTATTGAAAATGATATTATTTTTTTTAAGTTCTATTTTTACCATATTTTCATTTAAAATGACTCTCGAATGGAATTGTGGACTGGCAATTAAATTTTTCGCTCCATATCGACCTAAATATGTTGTAGATAGCTTAACTGTTCTGTGATTCCTAATATTTTCCATGGTTTTGCCAAACACAGCATTATTCATTAATTTGTATAGATTTTTTGAAAACGCTGTAGTGGCATCCGTTCTTAATTTGGTATTTAACATTATGTAAGGTCGTAACCATGCAGCTTGCTTAAATTTCAACATTCGATGTGTTTTTGTTAGAACTAAACCATTCGCCAAAGCCTGTTTTAAATTTCGATAGTGTACAATATAAGTATGTTTAGTGTAAAAAGTAGTCATTAATTTTTTTAATTTGGAATTGGGAGGTGCCAGATGTTCTGGACAAAAGGGAAAATCTTGATGTAGATCGTGTAACTCCTGGGGATATTCTAGATTTACCTCAAGAATATATCCTTCTGGAGAGTCATCAGCAATTTGAGTTATGTCAATGTTGGTGACGTCGTCTACCCACTGAAAATTTTCATATGGAAGGAATTCAGACATTGCCCATCCATAGAGGTTATTTACATCGAGGTACATGAGGTATTTGGATGGTTTTTGTGGATCATACCCCTCAAACATGTATTTATTGTTGGCTTCTGCATATCGGTTTGAGCAAACAGTTATTCCTCCACGAATGCCTCGCTCAACAAACATAACCATATCAATGTCTCGGAGTAACTCTAATTTTATTTTTGTATACTTCAACTTCGAGTCCCAAGTATACCCGGGTAATGTATAGTACCAGATTGGATCGAGCTGATACGTTTGAAGACAATTATGTCGCAATTGCTCAAAAACGTCCGCTAATAGCAGTATGTCTGTTTTCATGTACAGACGACTGTACTCACCCAGATTGACAATATTAAAATTCTCCCAAACATTTTTTGCATGCTGGTATTGTTCCATGGAAATGTTGGAATCATTGAGTTTATTATAAAAATTATCAATGGACGGTAATTTTACTTCTTTAAGCTTTTCCATACAATCCATGTAACCATATGGAAAAACACCTTTTTCATTAAAAGTTTTCCTGCCTCAAATTTTTTAAAGTCGTTCTCCTTCAGTGTGGATACTAGTTCGTCTAAACTTGCACACATAAACCTAAGGGAGTCTATGAACCTGAATTTGATTTTAGTTTTAGGATCGTGTAGAGTAAAACTTATATAGATTTCCTTATTGATGGGCAACACTGTAACCTTACCACGTTTAGCAATTTCTCTAATAACAAAGTGTGAATCATAAGAGCTCAGATTGTGAAAGATGGAACAACGAAAACTTTACTAAAATTCAAATTGCACGCTTGATGAGCAAACCCTCGAAATTCCCCCGTAAAATGATCATGATCTCTAACAATCTTATCATTACTAGTAAATTTCCGATCACAAATGTGACAACTCCCCGCGTGTACGGTGTTAGGTGTCACATTGATGGGAATTATATTTAAAAGTTTAGAGTGTACAAATTCAGCTACATCCATCAACTGACCTGTAAACCAATCAATACAGTCTTCACCTTGATTGTCTCTATAATACGAATGTTCTTCATCATAAGCGCACTTGAAATAATAGCCTGCAGAAAAAGCAATATGCTCTTGATATTTCTGCGTTTTACTTGTTTTTTGATGATCACTATATGCCTTTAACATGGACTCAAAATCGCTGTAAATAGCAAACGGACATTTCTGTTTATAAACAAAATTTTTAAATTCAATATGCGTATAATGCGGAAAATAAATTTTTGAATCATTTACATTTTTACAAGCCATTTCATGATTGTCTAAAACTTGTTGACTGTGAAAATAGTTTAAACATCTATCGCAAATATATTTTTTACCATTATTTTTATTCAACTGTGAACTAATTAAACGAGATAAATTTTTTATACAGCAATAATGGTATTTGATTTCTTCGTTTGTTTCGTCTACAGGAGGTGCATCATAAACACTCAACTGAGGATAATACTTGGATTGAAGTAACAGTAAATTTACATGTTGTTCTAATCTATTTTTAGCTAATATAGCAGGGACTAGGGTGTAAAATTCTGAAGACGACGACGACTTTGGCGAATGGTTTAATTCTAACGCATATACATTTACAGATATATTGTTCATTTTTTTCAAATTTTGTAATTTGAGCAAAAGGCATCTTAATGTCTAAACCTTTAATATTTAAAACTTCAGAGTAATGTGGATACGAAGATGTAGGATCAAGATTAATATTTTTGCATAAAGGATTCAAAAAACTGGTAACTGCCCAGAAAAAACAAGCATTATCCATATTGCGAACATTAACAGTAGCATGCTTCTGAGAAATGGATTTAGGTAATGGAATATACGATGAGCCTGCAGCCAGTTCATATTTGTTAATTGCCACTTCTAAAAAAATTATTTTCGATAAAGCCCACCCGCTATTTTTTTCAGCAAATTCAGACATGTTGTTTAAAATGGGATCAGTAACATTTATTTTGAACCAATCATATAAATCATCTCCATTATTTAAAACAACGTTGGGAGCACTAAAATATTTGCGATCTACCAATTCCACATCATTTGACATCTTAACAAAATCCCCGCAAAATGTAGTGTTTGCTTTTATAATTTGAAATTTCTTGAAAACTACAGACATTTTCTTTTTAAAAAATTTTGAAGCGTCTGTAAAAAATGAATTATTATCTTTATGACCCAAGTTTATAATAATCCCCGTTTTTAATCTACTATCAAAGGTGGCATTTATGAATTCCCATTTGACCCTATTGGACTGTTTTTTACTATCATCAATGACATGTTGTTGTTTCCCCCCATTCCCTACTTTTATTAAACATCTCATGCGCTTCAAATGTGCTATTTTTGAGTGAATTTTATGTTTTTGTCCAACCGAAAATTTAAAAAATTTCAATGCCCTATTACATTTTCTAATATAACCATTAATTATTAAAACCCATTTATTTTCACATGAAAATGTCTGTAGTTTGTTCAAGGAATTTAAAACTACATCAATTTGCTCTTACCACTGAACATTTTTGAATTATTATTACGAGAAATGTACTCACTTTGATGATTAAGGGATGGTGTGTGTGCGTCAACTAAGGATGATTCTTCCAATATAAACGTGGAGAGGTGATGTAGACGTAGAATTGCGGAGGTGATGTCCAGGCCTAGAGTTGCGGAGGCGATGACGTAGAGCTGTGGAGGTGATGTCCAGACTTAGAGTTACGGATGCGATGTCCAGACGTAGAGCTGCGGTTGTGGTGGTGGAGAGATGATTCCCAATATAGCCTGAAATATTAATACATTTAATTAAAAGATTTATAGTTGATTGTTGTATTACATAACAGTTTAGAATAATGTTTAGGAAAGCTATCATCAACTTTGTATAAAAAACTCACCTATTTTATATCTCGACAATCTCAAAGAGTGCTGCTGAGTGTGGTTTTCCCGTCTCCTTCAACCCTTTGAACACCAACCCGTACTTGTTCGGCTGAAAATGGACTAGATTTGGAACGAAGTGCTCTGTCACACGATTCGGTAAAAACACTACCTTGTCGTGAAGCTCCAACAAAATGCTCTTGCCAAATCGTCCGTTTGTCAGCCGAGCTCCAAGAATTGGATTATTGGTGCCTACTTTGAGATCTTTTAGCTTTCCAATCTGTTTTGATTGGTGGTTTGTTACTGCAAAACATTTTTCGTTTAATATATTTAGATCCATCTACAAAAAATTGAAAAACTAGATTTATAGTAAAAAAAACACTGTATTATAAGTAGAGAAACACACACACACACACACTTGTTGGTACTTACATTAATTTTTGATCTTCGTTTAAACAAAATTACAATTGTTTACAATGCGAGCACTTGACTGGGTAATAGCACGCTTGTGAAAGGTTGCTAACTGATAATCACATCTGTGTTCGTAATTATATATATATATATATATATATATATATATATATATATATATATATATAGTTAGTGTAATTTTTCTTGAACCTTCCAATTATATTGTACAAAAAGTTTTTCTTGGTGTTTGGTTCGGTTTAAAATTAGTAAATAGACTTTAAATAGTCATGTTATTTATTTAAAAATATATAAAAACGGGACGTTTCGACTGGTTCCCCAAGTCTTTTTCAACCATAATATTCTAAAAACCAAATCACAAAAATGTTTCAAAATGTTTTTTCATATTAAAAGATAAACAAAACTCACCCTGAAACGTAATGAGAATATCCACAATAACATCATGTTGTGTATTATAAACTGTTAAAAACATTGAACAAAACACATTTAAAATCAATAAAACGACGACATTTGTGGAATTATAGTTTGAGACTTCATACACATTGTTTATAAACACTATATACACCCACACAGGAATGGTGTATTTATCATACTGAAACGATTCACGGTCAAGAGTTGCTTGGTTTTATTGTTGGTTCCGTTGCGCAGATGAACTATTGTTTTTATGTTTTTTATCAATTTAATTTTCAATTTTCAATTACTAGTATTATTGTAAAGTTATTTTAGTGAATTTTCTTATAGAAACCTTAGTCATAATATACTGAAATATATTTTACTCAAATTGTTCACGTCTTTTTTGTCATTCACCGCACATTGATTCTTCTTAAAAATCTCCATTGATTCAAAAATTTCCCTCTTTCTATTGTGGGTTTCGGTTTTGAGAATTTTTGTTTTATCATAATTAAAAGAGTGTTTGTGTTGTTTTTCGTGCTTGGTGAGCGCAGTTTGGTTTTTTTTTGTCATACTTGTGTGCTTGTAATCTAGCTTTAAGGTATTGGCTTGTTTGTCCTATATAAACGCCATCACAATTGCCGCACGGTATTTCGTATACTACATGTGACTTTTTTAGGGGAGCAGTTTTTGTTTTAAGTTTGCTGAAATGGCTATTTAACAAATTGTGACCTCTGTGTGCTACAGGTATATGATATTTGGAAAGTAAATTTTTAAATTGTTCGGATAGGCCCTGTATATATGGAAGTGCTACATAATTGGTAAAATTATTTTCTTTTGTATTCTTTTTAGGTTGGTGTTGTAATATATTATAAAGTCTGTGAATGCGTGCTTTAAAAACGGAATCAATAAGTGTTTTTGGGTAACTATTAATTAGGAGTGCCTGTTTAGCTTTTTTTATTGCTCGTTGTCTGTATTCTATATCAGTAAGCTGAATAGCTCTATCAGCAAGTCCTATTATTACAGATTTTTTTTGGGAAAATGGGTGTTTTGAGTTGAAGTTCATGTATCGAGAAGACCAGGTTTCTTTAGTGTACCATTCGGTTTTTATTGATTCCGTTTTTAAAGCACGCATTCACAGACTTTATAATATATTACAACACCAACCTAAAAAGAATACAAAAGAAAATAATTTTACCAATTATGTAGCACTTCCATATATACAGGGCCTATCCGAACAATTTAAAAATTTACTTTCCAAATATCATATACCTGTAGCACACAGAGGTCACAATTTGTTAAATAGCCATTTCAGCAAACTTAAAACAAAAACTGCTCCCCTAAAAAAGTCACATGTAGTATACGAAATACCGTGCGGCAATTGTGATGGCGTTTATATAGGACAAACAAGCCAATACCTTAAAGCTAGATTACAAGCACACAAGTATGACAAAAAAAACCAAACTGCGCTCACCAAGCACGAAAAACAACACAAACACTCTTTTAATTATGATAAAACAAAAATTCTCAAAACCGAAACCCACAATAGAAAGAGGGAAATTTTTGAATCAATGGAGATTTTTAAGAAGAATCAATGTGCGGTGAATGACAAAAAAGACGTGAACAATTTGAGTAAAATATATTTCAGTATATTATGACTAAGGTTTCTATAAGAAAATTCACTAAAATAACTTTACAATAATACTAGTAATTGAAAATTGAAAATTAAATTGATAAAAAACATAAAAACAATAGTTCATCTGCGCAACGGAACCAACAATAAAACCAAGCAACTCTTGACCGTGAATCGTTTCAGTATGATAAATACACCATTCCTGTGTGGGTGTATATAGTGTTTATAAACAATGTGTATGAAGTCTCAAACTATAATTCCACAAATGTCGTCGTTTTATTGATTTTAAATGTGTTTTGTTCAATGTTTTTAACAGTTTATAATACACAACATGATGTTATTGTGGATATTCTCATTACGTTTCAGGGTGAGTTTTGTTTATCTTTTAATATGAAAAAACATTTTGAAACATTTTTGTGATTTGGTTTTTAGAATATTATGGTTGAAAAAGACTTGGGGAACCAGTCGAAACGTCCCGTTTTTATATATTTTTAAATAAATAACATGACTATTTAAAGTCTATTTACTAATTTTAAACCGAACCAAACACCAAGAAAAACTTTTTGTACTATATATATATATATATACGCAGACCCCTCCTTTTTCTATTTCTCGTTTCTCACATCCTGTCAGGACTTGTTGGAAATCCAATTAAAATTAATGGTTCGAAAAAATACGCGGTATGGCAAACAATTTATAATGTTCAATAAATATTCTAAGGTTGACACCACTGTGATCGTTAGAAATAAGCATGTGAATAAAATTAGAACCCTTGACGATTCATATCTGCATTTAATATTTGAAAACATATACATGTAGGTGTACAACAAAAGAGACTCCCCACGAAGAGGGTTCCATAAATTCTTACGAATCACCTGCCCATAACTTAAAGCTGACACTATGATTTAATAGTTAAAAAATTCTCATCATAAACTAGATTCCTTGGTATTCATATGTAATATTTATTGGATCCGGACAGGTATAAATCGTTCACTGCGATTGTTTTTTTTACCTGCTTTTAATGTTCCCTATCCGAACAAGTGTAGGCGAGAGAAGCCACCTGATAGTTTTCAAATACAAAAAAAATTCTCAAAATTGGCACGTGACTATTAAAAAAGAATTGCTTAAATAAAGACTGAGATGAAGACAGTTTTATTTGAAAATAAAGCTTGTTTACAATTTGAAAAATGACAATGACGTGTTTTTTTATTGAAAAAACTGTATCTATGAATTTTGATATTTCGATTCAAATTTCGATAATACAGTTGGTCAAATAGTCTGAATATAGAACATTATTCTATCGAAATAACTCATCTCTAAGCATATTTCTCCATTAGGAATGGATAATTCAATGAAAGCCTCAACTCCAGGAAGTTAGATACGAAATGTTTTGTCTTACATTGGATTGGACACGTCAGTCGAGCTTCCCCAGTATTTATTGGATCTTCTTCAATATGCAGGCTTTGACAACTATACTGCTTTGTCGATGTTTGAGGAGAAATATTTTGCTAGACTTGAAGTCTATGCAAAAACTGACCTTGCTGAAATGTTCACGGATCAAGAGAAGTTAGATTTTTTTGGAATATATTATCGATTCATTAGGACAGTCAGGTAAAGAAGATGTTATGGTTAAGGTAATCAATGACGATATTAGAAATATAGAAATTACGCAAATGAATCAAACTCGGAATCAAATACAGCGCGAATTAGTGGAAATTCATAATTGATAGTAACTGAAGAATTTACATTGACTGACGAAACCCCGCCAATTACCCGTCATATTAATAACAAAATTTTACCTAGGTATCTAAAGATTTTAAATGAAATTTCTGAGTTCATTAATTATGTCTTTTAATCAGGCAGTTCAGATATTTTTGTAAATTTACTGATAGATTAATGCTTTATTTCCAGGAATATGATAAGCAATTGAACATCTATTATTATTTTTTAGATTCCTAGTTTTCGTTTCCGAAGGAGAATAATAGAAGGCTCGGTGTTGATGTTCCTGTTAATGACACTATTCTACATGTGAAGCAGTTGCGAGAAGCAATTGAAAATGCAAAAACTGATGCAATATCCAAGGCGAAGGAATTGAATATGTCTCTACCCCTGGAAATTGAAAAAACAATAATGGAAGAAATCTCCATGCTACCAGTAAGCGCTTTGATAAGACAGTGAAGATCGAGGTGAATATGAAGAAAGTTTACTAGTTGAGGAATTGAATCGGAGCATTAATGGCGAAGATTTTGATGAGGTCGAAGAAGAGTTGAACCTTTTCAATAATTATGAATCCCTGAAGATTTCACAAATAAAAATTCACTGACAGATACATCATTCTTAAATGTTACCCTGAATAATAAACAGATGCTGATCAAAAAGTCAACGTTATGTTGGTTGTTTTTTGAAAAAAAGGCCAAACTCTCGCGAACCGACAAAGTCGTTGCCGCGGCATGGCAGTGAAAGCAAAACGCACTAACCACAGACCACGTAAAAAGAGAAAAGTTGGAAGAAAAAGAGACGCTTCTTACTCGTCATGTGAAGATGATATTGAAGTCGAACTAGCAGAGAGTACAGATAGCGATATTGCAGAGGAGCCTGAGCAACAGACTCACAAAATTAATGAGTTAACACTGAGTTGCGAGAAATACTACGCAATTTTATATGATACGTGGTACATCGGATGTATCATTGAGAATTTGGACGACGAGGAATATAAAGTCAAGTTTCTCAAAGCCGAGTTGGACGATTTATTTGGCCAAAAGTATAGGACATACAAAAAGTCGAAAACAAAATTCATATTTTACGAACCAATTGAAATGATTGGCATGTGACCATTTCGAATGAAGCGCTCTGATTGATAGAATTGAAATTGAGAAGGCATACAAAGCTCTTAAAAAATAATGTTACATATGAAACACAAATATTCTTCTATTGATGTGGTTTTATTTATGGTGAAACCATTCATTGGTAATCAACATTCACAAGAAATCGGTAAAGTTTTTCTTTTGCAATATAAGTACCATGTGGTCCACTAAGTATGCAACATGTGGACCTTTTTTTATTACAAGTCTATCCAAATGGGAATACTGTCAAAAATTAGTACATGTCTGATAACTATATCAGCGGTACTTAGAATGACTGCAGGTCAAACAGCCTACAGGGCCAAAAATACGAAAATCGTTCACTCGGTTCAATAGTAAAGTACCTTTATTTAAAAAATATGAAAAATGGCATCGAGGAAATTGGTTTTGAAAATTTGAATGGTATTACTGTGGCAAGTACGTCTGCAAATAGTAATAATATATCTAATTGCCAAAAAAATATCTGTAGATTATAAGGGCCTACCACAGTCAATAGCAAAGCAATCAAGACTTGTTTGGTTTTAGTGAATTTCAACACGAGTATATGCGGAACATTAAAAAAACACACTATACGAAGACGCTTCAAAATTTTCTGATAAATTTTCATTTTCCGAAAAGGTGGCTATGACTTCGTGTTTAAAATTACCTGTTAATTCCAAACAACTTTTCTTTATGCCATTTTTCAAAAATTTTTCGAATCAAGGTACTTTACTCTTGAAGAATTTTCATATTTTTGGCCTACCCTGTAGGTTGTTTAACTTGCAATCATTCTATGTACCGCTGATAAGGTTATCAGACATGTACTAACTTTTGACACTGTTCCCATTTGAAAAGGAATTGTAATAAAAAAATCCTCTATGTTGCATACTAAGAGGACCACACTGTAGGTATATTAGTTTCGATACCCAGAGGTCGATCTCCAAAATTTTGTAATATTGAAAGATCAAAGTGAAAAATATTATCACGCAATCAACTCGCAATCGCAGAAATCAATGCTATTTCCAGTGCAGTCGTTGGCAGTCCTAGAAAATCAGTGATTTCCATGGCAATCCTTGGCATGAGAGTATACAGTTACACAATACTACTGGCTAAATAATCCAGAACAAAAATAATAATTAATATTTAATTTGAACAATACTTTAAAAGTATATAAATTATTTTGATAACGAATTGAACTCACCCTGAGAAAAGAGTATAATAATTCATAAATTATTGGTACGAGCAAGACGTGTTTTTAATCCGCTCCCGAAAATGAATTACAAATGCTGCAAACTTAAACCTTTTGTGCATTATGTATGCACAAAGTGTTCCAGTGTGTTTCACACATGAAGAAAAAGGTGAAATTTGTTAAAGACAATAAAATAATCTGCTGCCAAGAAGAGAGTTTCACGGCTGAACACGAAGAAGAAAAAACAATAAACGAACTTGCGGAAAATGGATTTTTGAAAGACAAGTTCATTCAAAAATTGAAAGATGAAAACCAAACTACAATACACCAGGCATTAGAATCTGAGAAAGAAATGAATTCACTCATAGAGAAGCAAAAAAAACTTATTGAAGAAATGGAATGGAATGTAAAATTATAGAAAGAAGTAGCAGAAAAAGTAGTCGCTGTAAAAACCATGGAAACCGAAATGCACTTATCATATGAATCACCAGTCTACAATGACTGATATCCCTTTCAACAGTGGCGTAGACATCGAAGAGACAAAGGATATACAGAAAAAGATCAGTGGAGAAAATGAAATGAATAAAAAAGTGCAACTGGACGGAAAATCTGTAAGGTTGCCTAAAAATGACATTCAGACAAAAAGAAGAGTCAATAGATGCCACCAGTGTAAAAATAAGAAAATCTCCATCAAAAATGAAGTAAAAAGAAAAGTCAGTGAAGGATTCGTGGAAGAGATAATCAACCAAGATGCAACCCTTTATGATGAAATTCGTGAATTGGAACAGCAGGTTTGTATGGAGGAACCCTTGGAAAATATTGATAGTAGTCCAGTTGTAATAAATGAGCAGGTAAAAGACGCATCAAAAATCCTTATTTTAGGTGATCAATATGCGACAGGCTTCTCAAAGGTAGTTAAAAAGACTTTAAATAAACTAAACAGTAGTGTGATAGAAATCATCAAGCCAGACACTGAATTATCAGACTTGACATGCAATATTTTTTATTACAGTTTGAGCTATGGTCAGAATGATTATGTTATAGTGATGTTCACTACCAAGAATATAAGTAATACTAAAACATTGAATTCCGCTCTGAAAAATATTTTGTTGATAGGTAAAACTACTAACTTAATAATAATTCAGAATGTAACACTCCAATTGATCGCATTATAAATCATAAAATACGTAATGCTGTAAACCATACCTGTCGATTCGTGAGAAATTGTTCTATTATATTTCTTGTTGATAAAAACCACCAAGGTAGTAAATCTGATATTTGTATTCAACTTGAACATGGTTTATCAGGCCCAAGGCATAAAAATGTTCTCACAACAATACAAACCATTGAAGATGCAAATTTTCCGGCTTTATGCACCAAGGAAATAATGATATAACAGAAGCTGAACTAACTGGCCAAGTTAAATATTTGAATGACAACCATATAATACTACATCAAAATATACAATGCTTGAAAAATAAAACTTCAGAATTAGAATTATTTTTAGATACTTTTGAATCCCAACCATCAGTCATTTGTTTAACTGAACACTGGTATACAAAGCAAGAACAATGTCTTATAAAATTAGAAGGCTACCAGTTGGCATCAGTTTTTGCAAGGACCCATAAAATACATGGGGGCTCATGTATTCTGGTAAAAAACTCATTGGATGTTAGTGATATTTCGGAAATCAATTGCAAAAGTTTAGAATGTGTAATTGAATGTTCATCCGTAGTCTGTAAGTCTCTTATATTAGTATTAATTTGTATACTGAAGATATTCATCTGTTTTTACAAATATTTTGTGAAATGCTCGACTATGTGCAAAACAAATATCGAAAATATAGAATAGTGCTTTGTGGAGACTTCAATATCAATCTATTGATGCCAGAACATGAAAAACCCCAGTCTTTTGTGAATCTGTTATATATATATATATATATATATATATATATATATATATATATATATATATATATATATATATATATACAATCTGAAAAAAACAAATCAATGAACCAACTAGAATAACACCCCGAACTTCTACATTGCTGGATAACGTTTTTATTAACTTTGAAAATGGCTCTCCTGGTGAAGTAGTTACATCTGCTCTATCAGATCATGAAGCTCAAATTCTGAGGATAAATAACCCAACACAAACTAAAAACATATCCAAGGAAACAAGGACTGAAAAGAGGATATTCTCAGACTCAAAACTTACTCAGTTGCGGGATGAATTGCAGACTGTGGATTGGGCAAAACGCTACTCCTATAAGGATCCAAATGAAGCATATGAATACTTCATTGGAACATTGAGACAATTGATGGGCATAGTTGTTCCCTTGAAAAAGGTAAAAATTTCTAATAAAAAAAAGAGAGATTGGATGACCATAGGTATCAGAACATCTAGTAGACGGAAGAAATTACTATATCAACAACAAAGAAGTGGAACTATTTCCAAAGACATTTATAAAAATTATAGTAGGATTTTAAGATCAGTGGTAAATGAGGCGAAAAAACGATCTAGTATGAAGTATATTAGAGAATCGAACAATAAATCTAAGGCAGTGTGGAATCTTGTTAAGACATACAGTGGCCACTCAAATGGTGTGAGAGATTATATAATTAAAAATGTTGAACCCAATGAAAATGATAAAATATTGGTTTTGAATAAAATAAATAACTTTTTCATTGGTAGTTCTCCTGACCTGAGATGTGGCAGTCATACAGAAGATGCATGTTTCATGCCAAACCCTTTCCAGAAGAGTATATTTTTTCTGCCGAGTCCACAGGAGGTTTATGATACAATTATGGAGTTAAAAAACACTAGATCAGTTGGTGAGGATGAAATTCCAGTTAAACTTCTGAAATATGCAACCCATGAGTTGTGCAAGCCTTTGGAATTCCTAATTTAATTAACATTTCATTCTCAACAGGTACCTTTCCAGAAAAATTAAAAACCGCATTTGTGAGAGCGATATTTAAGAAAGGTGACAAGAGTCTCATCAGCAACTACAGACCCATTGCTATTTTGTCAAATATCAGTAAGATATTTGAAAAAATAATATCTCCAAGATTGACTTGCTTTTTGGAATCCAACAATCTCCTATGTGATAGACAAAATGGATTCAGGAAAAATAAATCAACTACTTATCAGGCATTATGCAGGATAATCGAATCTCTCAATAAGAAACATGTAACCACTGCTGTAAATCTTGATTTGTCAAAAGCATTTGATAGTGTAGATCACCTCTTGTTAGTAAAAAAATTGTCTTTGTATGGGATTAGGGGGTTAGCACTAAATCTACTCACTTCCTATCTAAAAAATAGATATCAATGTGTGACTGAATTGAATTCGGATGGCCATTTCATATCTGAAAGATTACTTATTACTCGTGGTGTTCCTCAGGGATCAGTGCTGGGCCCCCTATTGTATATAATTTATACTAATAATGCTCTGGAAGTTATAAGTGAATACATGGTTCAATATGCTGATGACTGCTCAATTATATTCAGTTATGATAATCATGAATCAGTACAGGGCAGTATCACTGAAACTTTGAATACACTGGAGGAATATTTCACAATACATAATCTGAAGCTGAACACAAACAAAACTCAAAGCATTCACTTTGGTGAAAAAAATAATATGGACAGCGTCAACTATGGCACAACCTCCTTAAATCCTGAATCTAAACTTTCTTTTCTTAGTATCACGCTTAATTCGAAGCTAGATTGGAAATGTCATATAAGAGAACTTTCGAAAAATTTATCGAGATACTGCTATGCGTTGAATGTTATTAGACGAAATATATCCATAGAAGCAGCATTGCTAGCGTATTATGCTTATGTACAAAGTCGTATTAGGTATGGAATCCTTTTCTGGGGGTTGTCTACTGATGTTGATAATATCCATACTGCAAAAGCGTTGCCTAAGAAACATATTTAATATACCACTTAGAGACAGTTGTAGGCCCTTATTCGTGGATAAGAAGATTCTTACTTTAACTAGTATGTTGATCTACGAAGCTGTAATATTTGTAACTGAAAATATGGCACTTTATACATGTTATGACAGAAATCACAGACATAATACTCGAAATAAAAACAATCTTCTGAATATTAGGCCCAATTTCACGTATATACAGAAAAATGTCCCTTTCTCAGTAATCAACATATATAACAAACTACCAGAGTCATTTAGGACACAGCACATCAATAATCTGAAAACTAAATTAAAAAAGATGCTTTTCTCAAAAGCATACTATTCACTGGACGTGTATTTCACAGATACATTAGAGTAGTAATAGTTATTTTATTTTACTTATTTTGTGATTTTTAAGATTCACTGTCTTTCACCTTCTGATTTTATATATACTGTTAATTTTATATTTGTGTGTGTTTCACTGGATGATTGCTTTGCAGGTACATTAAGGCATTAATATTTATTTTGTTTCACTAGTGATATTCTGTAATTTGTAATTTTTGTTATTCTTATGATTTACTGTTCTACCTTTTGATTTTATCTATAATATGTTATCTGGTATCTGGGTGGGTGTATGTATGTATATATATATATATATATATATATATATATATATATATATATATATATATATATATTGCTTATGGGGACTGTACCAAAATTGTTACTTTCACTTTGTTTATGACCTATTTACACTGTTTGTGTTTATATGTATATATTTAGGTACTATAATAGTCATAATTTTTACTGACTGCTTTTTGTAGCAATATTGACATGTTCTACACCTGAAAAGGTATTTTTGAAGGAACTAATAAAGAATATCTATCTATCTATCTAATCTTTGTAAATCATCACGATTTCTAAGGCAGTCTTTGACAATGGCTGAAAATCCGAGTGATTACCAGGAAATCACATCATTTTGGCAATACATGTACATTTTCCGACTGAGTGGTCCCCCCCTCGAACAAAGGGTACCTTTTTGTTAAAATATCGATTGAAAAACTCATTTTTGCTATATTTAGATTATACTGGTTGTCCCTGTAAAAGTTATGAGTTGTTAACCATTGGGCATGAGCCGCCCCTGGCCTTCAGATAGTAGTGTGGAATTATTTATTCCGTCAAACACACAACATGCACATACGTAATCATCCATTAAAAATTCATAATATTCCAATGTATAATTTAGAAAATATACTTAAATACAAGTTCTGATTTTGCAACTTTAAAGGTCTATAACTCAGAAAAGAGGGGTGGTATGAGAAAAATTTTCCTATGTCACAGCATTATTTTCACGTCATCTACTCAGTCCCGTATTTTTTGCATCAAGTCCCGGAAAACACCTTGTATAAGAAGGATACCATTTATTCGATTCCTTAAAATAATTTTTAAAAGACATCTGAAAAAAATCTGAATCAGAAACTGATAAATTGAAAGCAAATGTTAAAGAACTAAGTGAAGATATTGAAAAAGAAATTGCTGAATCCAGTAAACGCCAAAGAAAAATATTATTGGCTAATAAGGAAACTGAGATGCCTACGTTTATTGAAAAAGTAAAACTTAGAGTTGAAATTATTAACAGGCTGTTGGAGTTTTTGATAAACGACTTACATCACCGGAGTTCGGTCTATCAAGATATAACAGTTGAAATTAAATGTTTATTTGATATAGGAGATATCTCTAAAGACGATATTGATGTGGAAAACTTTAAAAAACTTATAGAATATTACACCGAAAATCTTGAAGAAGAACTCATTAGCGAAGCCTTGCAGTTCAAACAATATTTAAAAATAACTAACTCTGAAACAAACACGAGTTGCTCAACAATGTTAATCATCTATAGTAAGGAAATGATAAATGTATTTCCCAATGTATACGCAGCCTTAAAGATGTTTTTAACGCTACCCGTAATTAGTTGCGACGCGGAGTGTTTCTTTTCCAAATTAACAATAATAAAGAATAAATAAAGAATTGTTGACAGAAAAAACCTCGGAAAAAACATTGCAATTTTTGGGAAGTCTTTAAATTGAAAGTAATTTTACTGGTAATTTAAATTACGATGATGCGATAGGGGAATCCAATATTAGAATTACAAAGAAGAGTTTGTTTTTGTTATTTTTGTTTGTTTCCTATATGTCCATATTTTATATCTTTACTACCTACTTTTTTTACTGTTATGGTTTTTTTCTGTTATACCTTTGTGTGTGTGTGTGAGGTTACAATGGCTTCGGAAGAGGTTCCATTCGGCAGATTTAATTTGTATTGCAAAAATTGATTGATTGTCATCACTCTGCCTTCACATTATATATAATACCTAATATCTTTAACTAGTTTAATCGTTTTTTTTCCTCATTTTTTTTTCTCTTTTTTTATTTTTTTTTCTGTTTATACATATATATATATATTTTTATTCTTTGTTTTTTTTATATATTTTTTTAAATTTATTTGGGGAATGCACATGGACACTTAAATTTGCTCTGGGGTATGTCAGAGCTGGACAACAGAGTAGGTGTACTGCATATAAATTAGGGGTGCAACATAGGTTGGACACAAAGGATCTTAGATATTAATTTCTAGTCTAAAAATATGTGTATACAAAATTCTATAAATATGTACATTACTTAAACTAATTAGTTGATTTAAATTAAGTGGGTGCTGGATCAATACAGGTGAATTCTCTAGATCTTGATACAATAAATCAATTTTGTTTTCAATATTTTTACAATTAAAAATTACATGTTCCAGGTTTCTGTTATACCTTTAGTACCTTATATTTTTGTAGTTTTGAAAACTCTTACTGTAACATTAGCAAAACTAGTTAGTTTTGAGTTTTTATTTGTTTGTCTAAAATGTTTGTATTGTATTTTCTTTATTTTTGATACTACTTAATTAGTTCCTTTTTTATTTATGTGATTTTGTATATTATTATGTAGAATGTACCTGAGTTACTTCTAAGTTATTTGATTATGAGCCAAAATGTTTTAGTTTTGATCTCACATGTATTTTTCCTATTTACTTAATATTTTGTATTTTATTTCGTTCTGATTTTGTTTTAGTTTGGGTAGATATATATTAAAAAAATAAAAAATGGTAGGGGCCCCAAAAATCGTAAATCCGCCACTGGTCCCAAGGGCGCCATTATAATGGGATTCTAGTCTACTGTACATAGTTAAATATTCACCTGGTAATGTGATTGTTTGAAGAACATATAAACGAAAATATGTTTTCAACTACATCTTGTTTCAGTATCCTTATTCCATAAAATTGTTCTGCAGCAGCTTTAAAATATTTATCACATTTAGACCATTCATCATAACACTTCGTGAGATTTAATTCTAGACGAAAATAGTTCTTTAAAATATCATTATATATAGTTTCACTATTATTTTGGTCCGTCGTATTTTTTTCAAACACTTGATAAAGAATACAACTATCTTCTTGCTTCAAAATCCAAACTCTGTTTGAAAATACACCTATCCATTCATCTTCACGTTTTGGATGTTTTTTCCATCTACAAACCAAGAGTATAACCAAATCAAGGAAATATAAAAAATAGGAATAGACTACAAACATAATTAAAGACAATTTTCATGTCTTTACAATTATAGTAAAAAATCTGATGTTAAATTTACCTAAAACTTTGGCCACCATTTAAGGTACCCATCAGTTGTAATTCAGCTTTGTTGCATATTAATTTAAACCATTTATTCTTCATGTTAATACCTACTATCAATCAATAATAAAAATACACTTATTGTTTGGTAATTAATTGTTATCTTTATGGTTATCCTCGTGTTGCGCACATAGGTTGCAAATTAAAAGATACAAACAGGATAAAAAACAAACAGCAGTTCCCGGTTTTTTCGCTTAACCTTAAATAACTCATTCTTCTTTTTCATCCGACGGAAGCGACCTATCAAACCACAGATCACCGACATGTGTGGCGATCATAGATAAATTCAGGTGTATACAGGGTGATCTTAATAAGTTCCATTTATAGACGTTTTAGAAACAATTTACAAAACTAAAATCTGAAAATTTTGGCATATGGGGTTTTCATTTATGCCCAAATCATTCAAAATATCTCCGGTTGCACCGGAAAATGACTGAAAACTTCCTTATTTTAAAGAGAGCACCCTATATACTATTATGTATTTCGATTAGGGTTACCGGATATCAGGAATTTCCGAGAGAATCCCGGAATTAGGTAAGTTGTCCCGAAAAGCTATCTAGATTTCCAGAGTTGCCAAAAATTGAAGATGCGGATGCCCTTTATTCTGAGTTTTCATGTTTGCGAGCTGTATTTAATTTAGTGAATTACACAAAGATTCACCAAATGATCCAATTTGGACGCATTTTTTTAGAATGTACAAAAACAAAGATTTTATTAACTTAAAAAAAATGGTGTCCTTTATTTTATCGATTCCAATTTGACCCCGTTAAGCAATAACTTTTATAAATCGCTCTGGATTACTGATCTTGTAAAGGAAACGATAAACCGAGGGTATATTCAGAAATCTCACCAGCATCCTGGCCAGTGGTTGCGTTGTCATGAATCTGACGCTATATTGCACTGGAGAGAAATGTGTGACGTAGAACTATTTCGGCAGGTGTGTCAATTATTTGATACAAACACGACTCGTGCTACACGAGAACTATTTTCAATACGATGAGTCTAGGTACACGCTAACTTGTAGTCTCGCACTTGACCATATTGTTCATAAATTCTGTTGATAAATGGAGAATATCTTCATCACTATCAGAATTTGATAATAGAGAGATATTGCAAGTTCAACTTAACTGCAGCACTTATTCTAATTAACTCTTTTTCACTTGGGTTATTAGATGGAACGGTAAGTTTTTTATTGTTAAATGTTTCTCTCGAAGGACCGTATATTGTATTCACTGTTGTAGGATGTTTGATTAAATGTTTTCTCGAAGAAATTAAACACTTATTTCACTTTCATGTTGCTATATTGCAGGAATTTCTAACTTTAGACAATTAAGAAATTCACTTGATCAGACGCGTTACATTTTGATTATTTAGCACATAATCTGCTGGAGTAATGAATGTTTAATGATTAATTACACATGTTTTTTACCAGGACCAAAATGCCGGGTGCTCTTATAACATGAGTACCATTATGTACGATAGTTAAATATGATGATACAAAATGTAATGTAGTTATATATCGGTTAACGTGGTTACGAGGAAGGAGAAAAATAATAGAATTTGAAACGTAACGGTCAGATACAGCGAGTGAAAATTTGCAGTTAGGATGATTTTTGTTGCCTGAAAAGGTTATATGCCTTGAGCAGAATATTTGAATTGTGTTATACAGGATAATTTGGTAATTAAATCAAATTCGAACAGCACTAATAGAGCGACGTAATTAGTGGGAAATTAAAGCAGGCGCTAAAATAACACTTATTGCAAACCCTATTTTTACTTTGACATTATTTCTAACCTTAATATTTAAAATAAACATTGAAGCTAATAGGCATTGTAAATACAAGTACTAGAATACGAGTAGATTGATTTAATTAAATATGGAAGAGGAATTAGAAATTGGAATTTTGGCAGAATTAAATGATGAGGAGATGGAATATTTAATTTTAGCGACTGTGTTAGTAGTCAGAGACGATGTAAATCCAAATCCTCATTTTAATTTAGAACACATGACCAATGAGGAAACTAAACGAATATACGCGATCGTGACCCGAGAGTACCCGAAAACGAATAAGGTCACCACAATTAAGGGCAGCCACTATCTTTAATAAAGTTGGCGTTATAATTTAAGCATTCTGCGCATGCTTAGATGTCAAAATTACTTCGCACTATTACTGCCTGGGTGTTTGTGAACTTGCCATATCTCTCTATAGGTTTGTTCCAACAAGAAATCCTGGATCAATCCGAGACTAATTTAGAATTTTGAAATGAGCATGTGCGGATTCCATAAATTCATGAACTATTCCGGATCAAAGTTTTCTGTTGGAACGGATTACTGATTGAATGGAAGTATCGGACAAAAAATCGTCCCAACAGATGTTCCATTTCAAAATTTATACTGAATACTGATACAACAAATCATCAAAAATCATACATATATTTCAGTTAAAGCCATTTTACTACTTAAAACTACATAACAAGAACAAAAATAAAAGGCATATCATATTATCAGCATGATAATACCAAAAATCACAAGGACTAGGTTAATATAAATGATCTCCATTAAAATTTGAAACAAAACCTATATAAAAATTCATTCAACGCAAGCGCGAATTCCAAATCCGAAAAAAATCCACAAACTTTTCTGACGGTCCAAGAACAGTCCGAAATCAGTTCAAATGCTTGTTGGAACATTGGACTTTACAAACGGGGATTCAATCCACTGTTTGTTGGAACGCTCAAATTGGATATGCGCATGATTCTGACGATCCCGGACTAATTTTGACTGTTGTTGGAACAAACCTTATAAACCGCGGGCATATCTGACAGACGACAGTAGTCAATCCAGCCTGCTGGACAAACAAACTAAAACTACAAATGCTTATTGTGTATTTATGTCATATTTTTTCTCGATAATGCCTCAATTTTGCGCGATTGTGAAATGTGGAAGTAGAAGCGGTAGAGATAAGGTTTCATTCCATCGATTCCCTTCTATTTTCGACAATAGAAAAAATATTAATCCTCTTGCTGAAAAGAGACGTGAATTGTGGATTAAGGCAACTAGAAGAGCAGATTTAACTACTGAGAAGTTGAAATGGGCAACGGTATGTTCAAAACATTTTGTAGGAGGTATGTTCAAAGAATCTAGGAAACAAAGGCAGCATCAAAAATTAGTTTTTTTTTTCATTTTAGGCAAGCCAAGTGCATTGAAAGATGTTGACAATATAGACTGGGTACCGAATCAATCACTTGGATACAAAAAAAATATCAATGCGGTTCAAAGCATCCAGAGATTGAATCGTAGGAAGCAGCGTGATAAAAATGAGATCCCAAACCCAAATATTCCAGTTGATAAGGATAGACTTGAGAATCGAATTGACAATGATCCTTTGTGTAAAGGCTTGAATAATCCAGCTGTTCAAAAAGTGGATATTATTGATGAAGAAGATCAAACTCCAAATTATATAAATGAACCTGTTGAAGAAGTGGAATATGCACAAAACTCTGGTGAACACCAATGTCCAGATATCAATTTTGAGTTACAGAATTGTTACAGTGAAATCCATCATCTCCGGGAAACTTTGCAGACTTATACGTTCACAATGGAAAGTTTAGAGCATAATCCATCTAAATGCCTTTTTTATACAGGATTACCATATGAAAAGATGGTTGTGATTTATAATTTTGTAGAGCCTTATATAACAAACCATAAATCTGTTCTATCAAAATTTCAACTCTTCATTATTTTCATGATGAAGTTACGATTGAATTTTCTCTTCACTGATATAGGACATAGGTTCAATGTAGATCGCAGAACGATAAGTAGAGTATTTTATAAAATGCTGCATGTGATGTATGTTAGGTTGAAATTTTGTATTGTGTGGCCAGAGAGAGAGACACTGAAAACAAATATACCCAGATGTTTTAAAGAATACTTTGGAGGTAAAGTAACAGTCATCATTGATTGCTTTGAAATTTTTACAGAAACACCCAAAAACAAGCAAGCTGCATCACAACATTTCAGTAATTACAAACATCACAACACAATAAAGTACTTGATAGGAATATCTCCACAGGGTTCGATTATGTTTATTTCAGAGGCATTTGCAGGTCGCTGTAGTGATAAATTTGTGACTGAAAATTGTGGTATTCTTGATCATCTTCTACCTGGTGATTGTATACTTGCTGACAGAGGATTTCTAATCCAGGATGAAGTAAAACTACACTTGGCAGAAGTAATAATTCCAGCATTTATGAAAAATAAAAAGCAACTCAATCCCATAGAAGTAGAAGAAACTAGAAGACTTGCAAATGTTAGAATACATGTTGAGCGTGTTATTGGTTTCATAAGAAACAAATATAAAATAACATCTTCAACCTTACCCATGCATATGATCAAGTTCAAGCAGAATAATGTGCCCGTGATCGATAAAATTATGACAGTTTGCTGTGCATTCATAAATTTATGTCCATCTATAGTACCTTACTGATATGAGAGTTGATATATATGTATTGTATAGATATAAAATTTTAAAATAAGAAATTTTGATAAAAAGTTGTTGAATTTATCATGAGCAATTTGTGGCATGTCTTGTCTTGTTGAATATTTTCATTGATAAAATTGTTTCACCATCCAACAGTGAAACCTAAAAAGTAAATAAAAATTACCAGTAGGAAATTATATTTATTTACTTTTCAGGTCTAGTGACAGTAGTTACCTAAATACCAATCAAGACCTGTAAATATTTATGTGATATTAGGGGTAGTTATAGTTATATTCTCATACTTTTATTATCTACCTGGTATTTTTTATTTGTGACCTATTTCTGTAATGATACCTATTAGCTAATAATATGTGTCACAATGAATTTATCATTTGATTCTTTACTGTTTCTTTTCAATAATTATTTTTTAATATTCAATTCTCTCATATTTTATACTGAATTTTTAAAAAAAGATATATTTTTATCAAAAATGAAATTGAATTCTTTGTTTTACCGATTTTAATTTTTTTATCATGCTCAATTCAATATATTTTTGTAATTCTAATAGTTACATTGAATTAAATAATAGATAAGTAAATTTAGAAAAGCTTTATGAACAGTCCCATACCAGTATGAATACTGTATCTGTTCATGCTAGTCCATTATAGAAATTATAATAAAGATATACATATATTGACCCTTTCATACTGTTATAATAAAATTGTTACTTTTAAAAACTTATGTACCTCGAATAAAAATATTAATTAAGAAACGTGTATACATTTTTAGAGATTATACCAATGAATGATTAATAAACGTTATTATTATAGCTGAGATTTTATTGTATTTCAAGATTGCATATTGCATTTATATATTTTCCTTCATGCATTATTTCATTTTTCAGTCAATGTGATGAATAAAACACTAATAAACCTATATACAAGATATTTATTTAAATTATTGAAATGATGATGAAATAAAACAGTTGATTAATCTTTACAGTTTATTTCATTTTTGCAAAGTTTACTTTTGTGCACTCTTGGCAAAACCACTTTTGCTTAATCATTTTTTTCTTAATCCCAATGCATTTGGGGTGGAACTATACAATTTTGCAGTATGGGTTGTAGCATTTTATCATTTTGGATCCATCAGCACTCTTCTTGCATTTGCACCATACTCCTGTTATCGGCAGAGAAATGTCTGAACTGCTAGTTCCTGGATCTGGGGCATTGCTAGTTGCAGGTTGAGGTTCAGTGTCAGTTACTGTTTTTTTTTTGTGAAATACCTTGCCAAAAGTTCTGGCATGATGACTCTTTCATGAAACAGCAGTGCCTTTTTGCTATGTATTTGCCAGAAGTTTTCATCAAATACTAATTTTTCACAATAAAAATCTTTTTGATTCCAATCCACAAAATCACAATAGTTTGCACCAGTAACTGCTATTTGCATCTGTACTTGATAGAAATAAGCATGTTTTCTATCAAGGTGGATTTCTCTTGTACCATCACCCGACTTTTCATTCAAAAATGAAGTTTTCAAATCTCTTCTATATTTGTATCCTTTATGCAGTAGGGGCACTTAACTTCTATGCAACCTTTACCGCAACATTGACACTCTACCAATGAATCTGAACTTGCTCCAAAATATGGCCATGAGGGATTGATAACGAAGCCAATATCCCATACTTTGACACCTACATGATTTATTTTCAAATAAGCAGTGTAATCATTCAGTGCTTGCTTTTCATGATTACAGCCATACATAGTGTGTTTAGTTTTAAATGCAGCTTGCTTAGGGTAGCATATTCTTTTGATAGTGCTCAAACTAGGATTTTCCAATTTAGTGATGCAGGCATTTTTTAAAACCGATGCAGTGATCCTACCTTCACGAAATGTGAACCACTCTGGTGATTTCGCTTGAGCTTTTGTCCTATTGGCAACTTCTTCTACACTTTCAATCGATACTTCTTGATCTTAGCCCAATGCTACAAGTTGTTCAAGAGAAAGGCATTCATAATCCGCATGATACAAACTGTGTAGACTTTGTTTACAAAACTTTTGGACATTTTCTTCCTGAATACTGGTAGCAAATGGTTCCACCACATTCAGAACCGCACTACTTCCAGACTCATTCAGCGTAGCAAAGAACATCATTTTTTCTTCATTTGTTGGCTCTGGGATGAGACCAACAAAATTACTAGGTGTATCTTCTGTATTTACAGAATAATCAATATCCCTTATTCTTGAAGGGGCAACTAGCACATTTGATGGTACCTTCCAGTAGGCTTTCACATCTGTGACACTGTGCTTACGTACAGCATCTTCAATTTCATATAAAACACCTCCAACATGACTACAACACTCGCCCAATCACAATGAGCTGTAATTATTTTGCCATCCTTTTTTGCTATCACCCATGGGTTAAGTGGTGGTAAATTCAGCCTTCGTGAGTGCATCACCTAAAAAATAAAAAAGTGTAAGCGATAAAGTTGTATTCTGTTTTAGTCTGACTTTCAGTGGAAGCAACATATAAAAAAATATATACAAATCAACCAAAGTAAATTCCAAAGTTGCACTTTCAGCTGTCTAGTTAATTTTTTGAGACTATACTACTATGGTCTTTACTGTGGTAGTAGGCTGCTGAGTGTTCATTACTTTCAAGTTCATTATATTTTTATCTTAGGGGTGAGGAAAAATGATTTGGTGGAAAACCAACTGTTTAATTTCTAATATAACAGGATGATTACTTACTTGGGCAATAATCAATACAATTTCGGTATTCTCACAAGCTTCACTCCAATCCTTCTAATCCATTTACTTATGAACATATTGTATGAATCCAAAGTTTTATAGGCTTTAAAGTCTTCTCCTGTGTATGCACTCTTCTTATATACAAAATAGTTTATAATGTCATACATTGAAACTTTAGGAAAATCCTTCACAGCATCACTACAATCCCCAAATTTCAATAAATAAGGATCACATCCATT
The DNA here is from genome assembly GCA_963921935.1 of Galeruca laticollis. Taxonomy (NCBI): domain Eukaryota; kingdom Metazoa; phylum Arthropoda; class Insecta; order Coleoptera; family Chrysomelidae; genus Galeruca; species Galeruca laticollis. The sequence goes on from OY998175.1 coordinate 35,826,348, forward strand.
ACTTTCTCTAAATATCTCTTCTTGGCATCCATAGAGAAGGTGTTGAAATAATCACTTTTATCAGCTATCTCACAAACACTCTCGATGCAAGCAGGAAGAATAATGATTAAAATATCAATTTATGTTCCCCTCTTTCAGGTATACTAAAGGTAAACCGATAATCTCAGAATTGTAATTATAATTTCATTAAGTTGCGATTGTTGTTTATTCTAATATGGTTTGTTTGTCCAGCAGGCTGATTGACAGTTGTCATGTGATGTCACATGCCCTCGGCCTATTAATTGAACTTATTGTTTGTAAGGTTAAAACTTCTTTTTTTTACAGGATGTAAGCACTACGGCTTGAAAATGGACTGTACTTGAGCAATGTTATGCAGTTGGCGAATCGTCAACGAATACAATTTAAAGGGACTTACTAACATAAAACTAGTATTAAATTTGAACAGAAATTAATCCATGAGCGGCGCCTCTAATTTTATGGAAAAATAAGATGGTGCGAACACAAGACATTGTGAACAATTCCCGTTTTTGTTAGGTGAAGGCCATCAGTCAGAGGACGATTATTTTCTTTCGTTATTGACATTTCGGAGAGCATTGGTAGACAAAAATCTTCTTTATGCTGCTCGTGTGCAAAGCGTCACTTTTCCCACGAGCGCAGTTATGGCGAGTACCGCAAATCTAGCTGGTGAGAAAATGCTTGGCGTACGAGTTGTACATAATATTTAGTAAAACCATACTTTTAAGCAAAAGTTTTAGAATATTTACAAGGTTACATTTTTTTGAGATGTCCGTAGACCTATAACATTTAATTTTTGTTGGATTATTTTCAATTAATTTTTTTGTTAAAAATAAAACAACGTTTCAAAACATATATAATTTATTTAAATCAGTCATATATTATCACAGTTTTTATATCAAATACATTTGTGTGAGAATTAATAATCTATAATAAAATAAACAATCATCGAATGATGGAATAAATCACAGTTCAATGAAAATATGGCGTTCAATCGAACTACTGACTTATACAATATTAATTTCAGACTGAAAAAACGATAAATTTGACACTAATGGCATAAATTGGACAAAATAGCGAATTTGACACTAATCACAAATGATCAGTAGCGAGTTTGACACTAATGATACAAGTTGGGCAATATAGTGAGTTTGAAACTTATGACAGATGGTCAGCAGTAAATTTGACACTAATGACAGAAGTTGGGAAAAATAGCGAGTTTGACGCTATTGACAAATGATCTCAATAAATTTGACACTAATGACAGAAGTTGGGCAAAATAGCAAGTTTGTCGCTTAGGACAAATGATCTCAATAAATTTGACACTAATGACAGAAATTGGACAAAATAGCGAATTTGACAGTAATAAAAGATGTCAATTGTAAATTTGACACTAATGAAAGATGAAATATAAAGGGAGTCGCGCCGAGGAGTCACAATTTTGAAATGAGCCGTTCAGCTTGAAATTAGAACATACTCAGCTTTCCAACATCTGACGATGGTCATAGTTAGACTGAGGGAGGAGGTTTGATGCCGACAAACCCTACTTTTTGTTCGGTACGCAAACAACTGTTCAAAATGTATGTCGATGGACAGAAACGGGCTTGGTCACTTCATGTATTCTAAAAAGCAGTTGTCAACGATAAAGGGACGTAAGCGCTCATTTTAAGTCTTATGTGGTGGATTTAATGACGTATGGATTAGTTAGGTTAGGTTATATTGAAAGTAAAGAAAAATCGGGCGAAGAAGTAAAAAAATGTCGGGATCGAACCACGTAGCATTCCCTCAGGTAAGCATGTAATTTACTCGACTACTTATGTCGTAACGTCCTTTTACTTTGTTTCCTCAGCCTGAAATTGGCGTCCATTGATAACAAATTTGGTTTTCGCTAAATTAAAGTCTACCAAAAAATGTTATACTTTTCTTATGACTTTTTTACGTTTCCTTTTTATTGTGAAAAATTTATTCCAACATTCATAGTACGAATCACTATTTAAAAATTCAATAAGTAATGAAACCACCTTATAAGGTGTTAGTTAAAATATAAGTATAAGAGTTCTGTAACTCAAAATGGTTTTCTTATTTTTTTTTTTGAATAAAATTAGAAATTTTCCAAGAGTTGAGCTTTTTACGATAATCATTTTCTATAACCACTTTTCCACACCGTATCTTTCAAATAAGCCAATTGATCGCCAGCTATTAAATCCTCTACTATATCCGTAAAACCGAGTTCGCTCGCTATTCTATATTTCGTATGTACTGACAACAGTTGATATAATATCGCTTTCATGTTGTTCGCTTCGTGAATGTTGTGCGTCTTGGCTGAGAGGAATCTTCTGGATATGTCGTTAACTAACGAATCGGTAATCGGTAGATGTTTCGAGAAACTATCTAAGTAATTAGGGCGATTTTGTTTTACGAATTGCGCGTATAAAACAGCGCTCCATTCAGGGTGGTAGTTGTAGGATTCGGAGAGGATCAAACTTTGATCGAAACTGCAAGAGAAATAATTATTGTCGACATTTTTTTTTTAAAAATCGAAAGTGCTGAAAATTACGAGTTTAATATTGAAGATGATTGTTTGGTGATCGAAACAAGATACGGGAACATTGTTAGTGTAGTACTTATAGTACTTATTTAAAGCCATAATGTATTTTAAGCACATGTTATTTATTATTATTTTGATACTAATGGCAGAAATGGGAGAAAACAGCCAATTTGACACTAACGACAGAAATAGGCTAAAAGTAATGTCTGGTTTAGCTGCGAAAACAATGTTTAGAGGAAATTAAGTTTAAATATGGCTGTGAAAAAGTATGAATGTGAAAGTTATTCTCTCAAAAGGTAGTGTAACAAAAATGTTGAACAAGAAGGAGAAAGAAGAAAAAATAGAAAGTTTTCGAAGTTGGTGTAGTTATTTGTTGTTGAAGTTGAAGCATTAAATAATTTCCTAGCTTTAGAAGATATCTAAAAAAATTGAATACGTAAAAAGGATCAACATAAGTCCACTTACCTTAAATGGTGTGTAACCAATTCTTTAATCTGAGATTCGACCAAATTGAGCAGACAAAAAACGTTGGTGTTGCTAGGCAATCCTTTAAACAGAGATATCTGTAAAGCGATCAATTGGGCTTGTTTGACCGAATTCATGGCTTTCATTAATTTTTCTCCTTGTAGATGGAATTCGGTGGCGTGCGTGTAATATTCGAGCGCCTAAAATTTTAATAAACAAAATATACATCTGCGTAACCACTTCACGTCTGAAAATTAAGTTTAGTAGGGAAGCTGGAGTGAAAAATGTTGACCGAAAAACGAAATAGATGTTTGCCAAGAGGTCTTAAACTGTATCCCTTCGATATTCTGGAGTCTGGATGCCTACCCATACCTTAAATCTGGATATTGAAGCTACTTATGTGTAAATGACAGATGGTCATCAGTAAATTTGACACTAATGACGGAAATTTGAGCAAATAGCAATGACAGACAGTCGATAGTAAATTTGACACTACTGATTGAAACTGGACAAAATAGCGAGTTTGACACTAATGACATATGTTTAGTAGTAAATTTGAGACTAATAACAGATATTGGGCAAAATAACGATTTTGACACTAATGACAGATAGTCAATAGTAAATTTAACACTAATGACAGAAAATAGCGAGTATGGCCCTAATGACACAGAATTCCGGAACAGTTAGAACGTCCTAGATGAGGCCAATTTATATACAGTAATCCCTCGTCAACCGCGGGTTCTTCAACCGCGGTATTGATTATCCGCGGTTTTGCCTTGCGCAATCGTCTAGTCAAAATTAGAAGTTTCACTCGAATTAGCAGCGCGGTAAATTTTCGTCGATGCGAAAACTCTACAGTTTATCTATGCATTTTAATTTTCTGGGAATTGTTTTATTGCTTTTTGCAGCAAACAGTTGGCGGTTGGCGGCGAATATTCACAGTCGGCAGTTATATTACGCATCTAATTGATAGCTATTCAGTCGAAACAAGTGATTTAGAATAATTTTACCATTTTTGTGAGTTTAATTACTAACGTAGTTATATTTAGTAGTGAGTGCCCAAATTTTAAGAATAAATGGCGTCCACAGAGCGACGCTTTGTTAAAAGGAAGCGAAATGTGATGACTCTTGAGACGAAAATTCAATTGTTAGATTGCCTTGCGGCAGGGGAAACGTATGCGAGTGTCTCAAAAAAGTTAAAAGTGAATGAGTCCACAGTAAGAACAATAAAAAAAAGTGAGCAAGCAATTCGGGCTAGTGTTTCGTGTGGTGCTAGTACCAGCAGTAAAGTAACATGTTTCTCGCGACCTCAAATAATGGAAAAGATGGAAAGAGCTCTCGGAATTTGGATCGAAGATCAAACAAAAAAAAGAGTGCCTCTAAGCAGTAGAATTATTCAAGAAAAGGCTAAGCGTCTTTTCGAGAGTCTAAATACTAATGAAGAAACTGTAAGCTTTCAAGCTAGTAAGGGTTGGTTTGAAAATTTTAAAAAACGCTTTTCATTGCACAACGTAAAAATTACTGGGGAGTCAGCTTCTGCAGATCACGAGGCAGCTAACCGCTATCCAACCGAACTGAAACAACTCATTGAAAGCAAAGGATATCATCCCGATCAGGTATTTAACGCCGATGAGACAGGTTTATTTTGGAAGAGGATGCCTGCTCGAACATTTGTGTCTCAAACCGAAAGATCTGCTCCAGGATTTAAGGCTGCAAAGGATAGGCTTACTCTTCTGTTTTGCTGTAATGCTTCAGGTAACCATATGATAAAACCACTACTCATATACAAATCTATTAAACCACGTGCCTTAAAAAATAAGAACATGAATGATCTGCCAGTCTTTTGGAGAGCAAATAAAAAAGGATGGGTTACTGCAAAACTATTTACAGACTGGTTTCTTAACTGCTTCATACCCAGTGTTAAGCAATATTTGGCATCAAAATCGTTGCCATTCAAAGCTTTACTCCTCATCGATAATGCTCCCGGCCATCCTGAAACCTTAAAATTTTGTGATCCAAACATAGAACTTCAGTTCCTACCTCCTAACACTACATCACTAATACAACCTTTGGACCAGGGAATAATAGCAGCATTTAAAAAGTACTATGTCAAGCGAACGTTCAGTTATGTATTGAATAGCATGGAACAAAATCCTTCTCTCACTGTCACTGAGACTTGGAAATCGTTTAATATTGCCCATTGCATAACATTTATCAAAGAAGCGGTAGATGAGTTACGTCCGTCAACATTAAATGCCTGCTGGAGAAAGCTATGGCCAGATGTTGTTGCTGACACATCAGCAATTCCAAATCAAGCATCAGAAATTGATGACATTGTAAGAATTCTGCATCAGATTCATGGCGGGGGTTTTGATGAGCTACAACCAAGTGACGTTGAAGAAGTTCTAGCATTTGACGACAAGGAACTTTCAGAAACAGAACTGCTTGAAATTCTGGAGGATACATCTAAGGACGAAGGCGACACTACAGATAATGAAATTACCGACGAAGCAAAGACTAACACTATGACTTCTACAACCCTAACATTAACTAGTGTACAAAATATTTTAAGGATTGCACAGCAGTTGCAAGATGTAGTTTATGATGAAGACCCTTCACTAGAAAGGAGCCTAAAATTTTCAAATGGTTTGAATGGACTACTACAACCATATAGGGAAATCGAAAAGGATCTCAGAAAAAAAAATGAAACAACCAACAATTTTACATTATTTCCGTAAATAAGTCTATATTTTTAACCAAATAAATATATTATACATATACATAATAAATAATTATGTATTTTATTTGTCATTTATTAGATATTCGTACCCTGCATACATAGAGATTACACTTTTCTGTTTTCGAGTACATATACTGCAAAGACGTCCCTCGTCAACCGCGGTTTTGCCAACCGCGGTCCTCTATCCGGAACGCAACCCCCGCGATTGACAAGGGATTACTGTATTACTGAATTAAATGGAAATAAATCAACAAAATAATTGATTCCAACGAATATAAATAAAAAAAAATACAATCACTCACCTTATTAAGACACATATTGGTATCCTCGGTATTTGAGAAGAGAATAAACGGTTCAGTATCCGGATCGAGTTTATTATTTTGCATATCCAATTTGGTGATGGCTATCAAATTATTGATAACGTATTCGGCTTCCTTCTCCCAAATGGCGGCCACTTCGGAAAATAAAGTAAAATGCAAAGCGACTATCTTGTACAATTCCTTATTGTGGGGACAATACTTTTTCAAATACTCCAACAAAGCGGCCTTCAACGCGTTATCTTTTCGAGAACCTTTTCTGAGTAAAAATTCGAATTGGTCGTTTTCTCGAAGGATTTCAAAGATGTACGTCATTTCCGTGTATCTACCTACTCCAGTCAACAGTCTCACGATTAGTTTCCAACTTCTCAATTTCAACAGGTGGGAAACGACCATTTTGGATTTTCTCAAGATGAGGAAAATCCCTTCCATGTTACAATCGGCGGTGAAACAAGTATGGGAGAAGATCAGTAATTCGATTACGAGGGCTATTTGGTTTATTCTGAAATTTAAAGCGGCGACAACCTACGAAAACGATAGGAAAAAAAAACGGTAAGGTGAAATTAGTTTGATATGAATCGTTAAGTACCTGAGATTTGTGCGTCGCGCTGGCGAATGTGTATAACTTGTATCCCAATACCGAGCAACAGTTATCAGGAAGTAATTTCAAAATTAAATTGAAATCTTGATCCATGTTTATATCCCACATGGTGAAACCGTCTAACCAAGATTGCACGAATTTAGTAGCAGCCATTACGATCTCTTCACAAACCAAATCGGCTACCTAAAAACGTATCCCAAATTAAAGTCTACATCATTGGAGTTAAAAAAATTATAAGAATGTGTCTTTATTTACTTATTCAACATGCACTTTAGAACATTTACAACTATTCGTAAAAGATCACGTCAGACGCTATTGTAAAACATATGAGATAGAACATTCCACCTCCCCCTTTTTGGGGAGGGATGGGGAAGTCAAACCCTCTTTGATGATGTATAAGGGCACCCTGCCTTTTTTGGGGGTCCAGAAGTCGCTAAATATGAATGCTGGTCATTCCTATGCTAATTTCCTTCCTTGTTGGATTGATTTTTAGAGTTCATCTGTAAATACAAGCGTTTTTCTATATTTTTCAAAATCTTTAAAGTTTACAGTGTTTAGTAAAACGGTTCAATAGAGACAGTTCTCATTGAATTCCTTACCATACCGTCTCCTCCCATAACGGGAACAATCCCCTACGAGACTGAATATACTCGCAGACTAAAAGCGAAAATTCAAACCCTCAAAATAACGAAACCAGAAATCTTTACTAGTGAAAGTTTGATAAACAATAAGAACTTGCGTGTACGCAAAAGTATAGAGTCACTTAAAACATCGCCCAAAGCCACAAAACACAAAGGTACGTTCAAACACAAAATTATTAAAAAAAAGCCGGTCGAATCTCAAAAATTTCCATAGAGAAAAAAACATTAATCGAGTAAAAGTGACGCGAATACAGACACCAGCAGTGAACTAGGGCCATCAGCCAACACCAATGATAGTGTTTCTAAATCAAAATATAGTGAAGAAATCAATAGAATTAAAAATAAAACAAAACTTTTAAAAAATAAACGGTTTTACGGATTAAAACTAACTTTTCCGCATCTGTGGCCCTGAACAATGTTCTATCATAAAATTGTTACTTGTATACACTTCGAGGGATGTATCGTGCTAACAAACCGAAATTTCTCCACAAATAACCAAAAATTTTGTATATCTGGATTTAGAGGACCCGCTGTACTCGCTCTAGTCAACTAAAAATCAATAAGGTACATCTGTGAGACACCTTGAACAATATTCAATCCTAAAATTGATCAATCGTATACTCTCTGGAGGCTGTATCGTGCTAACAAACTGAAAATTCTCCAAAAATGACGAAAATTTGGTACTTCAAGTACCATAGCATCCGTTGTCCTGGCTTTACTGAGTTGAATATCAATAGGGTTCATCTTTGAGACGCTCTGAATAATATCCAATCATAAAATGAGTCACTTGTATATACTCCGGAGGCTGTACCGTGCTAACAAACTGAAACTTCTTCAAAAATGACAAAAATATCGTACTGTATCACTAGTTGTATTGGCTCCGTTGAGCTGGAAATCAATAGGGTTCATTAGTGAGAAGCCCTGAAAAATATTCAATCATAAAATTGGTGACTTGTTGAACTGCGCAGGCTGTATCGTGCTAACAAACTGAAATTTCTCAAAAAATTACAAAATGTCGTACTTCAAGTACCATAACCTTAACAACCGTTGTACTGACTCTGGTGAACTGAAAATCAATAGGGATCATCTGTGACATGTCCATAACAATATTCAATCATAAAATTGCTGACTTGTCGCACTCCGGAGACTGTATCGTGCTAACAAGACATGTAAGGAAAAGTGGCCGACGACGACATACACACAGGATTTTTTTTCTAAAAACCGTTTTTTCGTGTTGTTGTTGATGGAAAACGTAAAAATAACTCAAAAAAAAATTAACCAAAGTGCTAAACATCGCGAAAGAGTCCAGAACACGATAACAAGTGTCTGGAACACAGTGAGAACGACCAGGCTAATAAAGAAATTAAAAAGTGTATAGAACAAGATAAAAGAGCAATACGGATTCAGAAGCGGCCATAGTACGGTTGCTCAGATAATTAGAGTTATTAACTACATAAGGGAGGGCTTCCAGAATAAAAACAAATCCGTGATGGCAACGATTGACATACAAAAGGCTTCTGATTCCGTATGGCACGAGGGACTAATGCACATATTAATTAACCTAAAAATATCAGATTATTTAATCAAAATATTATTTTCGTATCTAACAAATAGAAAATTTTATTCCAAAATCAATAATAACATAGCTGGACCTTATATAATTTAAGCGGGAGTACCGCAAGGCTCGGTGTTATCACCTTTGCTATACTCCCTATTTATCCACGATCTCCCAACTTCCCCTCAACTATTAACTGCAATGTATGCCGATGACACTTGTTTTGTCGTCTCTGCACAGAATCCAGAACATGCACTCGAAGCAATACAAACACACATTAACACGATTATCATTCCATTACTACATCAACACAGATTAGTTATTAATGCCTCTAAAACAGAGTACATGTTACTCAAGAGAATAACTACAAGAAACACGTCTCTGCAGTCTCAGCTTTGTGTAGATGGGCACAATATTAAGCCTAGTAATACCCTAAAGTATTTAGGGTATACAATACAAGCAAACACAAATGCGAATGCTCATATTGTGCAACAGGTGCGCAAGGCTAAGGCTGCAATGAGCAAGTTATACCCACTTATATGCACACACAGTAACTTAACAGTTGGTGCAAAATAAGTGTCTTCGGATGGCAATTAAACATAACTGCTATCCTAAATTACCCAGAAATACTTGGTTGCATGACAAAGCCAATATACCCACTATCAGAGACTTCATAACGAAAATTTCAACAAACTTTTATAATTACTGTCTGCCAGATGATCTTCATAAGAATCTCAAAGACGCAAATCGCGCAGGAGACATCCGCGATAGTGAGTGTAGGCTTCTGCATGGCACGTTAAATACATAACAAGATTGATTTACTCCAAACGTATATTATCGCTCAACGTGTAAATAAATTCAAACAAATTAAATTACTCAAATTTGACATCTGACATGTTGCCAATCCAAAAACTGCTCCCCTAATCATTTTTGAAACTCTGTTTTTTAACAACTTCTAGGAGTCAAAAACTTTCTAAGGTACAAGGTTGTTGTAAACAGACAAAATTTATGGATAATGCATATAGCAAAGAGTCATGAAGATCTCACAGGACGCGAACAATAAGAAGAGAAACGGCCAGACCATCGGCGTTCACTGAGTAACTGTTTTTCTTATTATTGTAAAAGTGAAATGTAACATTGATAATAAAGAATATTTTTAACATAACATATGAATGCTGGAACCATAATTTTTAGTGGTTTTTCCGGATTTGAAGTGACTATAGGTGAGGTGAGTTTCAAATATTTTTAGTAAATCTGACTTCCCCAGTAGTGTAGATACAAAGTTGTGAAATAATTTTTTCGTAATTTTTGAACATCGAATTTTCGAAATTTTAATAAAATTTATACTATCCGGAAAATGGTTTGAAATTTTTTTGTATACTGTACGCTTTAACGACTAATGACAGAAATTGGGCAAAATAACGACTATGACAATAATGACAAATGGTGAGTGGTAAATTTGACATTAATGACAGAAATTGGACAAACTAGCGACGTTGACAATAATTATAAATATTAGACAAAATAGCGATTTTGATACCAATGATAGAAATTGGACAAAATAGCGAATATAACACTAATGACAAATGGTGAGTAGTTAATTTGACCCTAATGAGTAATTGGGAAAAATTGCGAGTTTGACACTAATGACAGAAACTGTAAAAAATGGCGAATTTGAAATTAATGAAAGAAATTGGACAAAATAGCGAGTGCGAGTTTAACACTAATAACAAATGGTGAGTGCTAAATTTAACACTTTTTGGTTAGTGGTGACACACACGTCAATGTTTAATAGCTTGAAATAAATCTGTAAAAATTTTAATAATCATAAAAGGGACTACTAATATTTACTTAAAAACATAATAATGAAATCCATTTCTGCATAGTGGAATTATTATTTTCGACTTTTCTCCAAAATTTACACAAAAGGGTGAAAAGTGAGGTTAGGCATCATGGATAACAAGTGTTCAAAATGTTTAGAATTAATTTCAGAGGATAAGTTGATACTCTGTAATAGCTGTTTGGTGCCCTTTCACCAGAATGAGAAATGCCTTGGTCTTGGAGCTTCTGAAATGAGAGCAATGATCGTCAGTAACAGATCGTTGATTTTTTTCTGTGCGGAATGTCGGCAGGCTTTCAAGAGTGTGCCCAAGTTAGTAGTGGATATGAAGGCGATGAAGGAAGAACTGGCTGAAACGAAAAGAGAGTTGAAGGAGGTGATTAAGGAACTACAAATGATGAACAAGCGAATAATTGAGGCGAATAAAAGTACTGCTTCAAATCCTCTACACATTGAGGAGTTTTAAGCAGAAGTAGAGGAGAGGAAGTATTGAGCAATGAATGTTATGATAGAAAATATTAAGGAATCGTCCAAAACCAACCATATAGAAAGATTAAATGAGGAGAAAGAAACCGTACTAAATATCCTCAAATATGTTACTCTGACAGACACGAACATAAGACTGCAAAGAATTGGCAAGTTTTCAAAAGATAAATGTAGACTTCTGAAAGTAACATTTAAAAACCCAGCTGATACAAAGGAAACACTCAAGATTAGTAGTAGACACTGAACAAAGTAAAGATATTTGGAGATCAAACTTCAAACTGTAAAACAAAAGGAATATTATAAAGTAGTGAAGAAAAGGCTTCAAGAAATCATAGCAACAGGAGACAACTTGAAAACTATCAAGTACATCAACTCTATCCCTAAAATAGTAGTGTAAAATATTTGAAGTGGAGAAAAAACCTGTGATTCCTAATATACAACTCAATCAGGATGTTGTTTATGTGAATGTTGGAAGTTTGGTGGCTCATAAGTTTGATGTTATTTTGAATATTGTAAGTTGTAACCCAGCACTGATAATTCTAAGTGAAGCGAGAACAACTTCAGATGTTATAGTAGCAGCAGGCACACTGGAGGGGTTGTTATATATATATAAGAGATAACATAGAATACAAGGTAAAAAATTCTTTGGTCAATGAACCTAACTACTGGATTCAGTTTGTTGAAATTAAAATCAATGGCGGGAAATGGTCAATAGGAGGCATTTATCATTTGCCGAATGAAAGTCATTCTGTTTTTGTGGACAGTCTGGAAAACATTCTTGAAAATTATTTCTATAACAAAAAATGTACTCTGATAGGAAGTAGACGGAGCACATTTCGAACACTTTCTATAAGAATCCATTGTTGATATTTGATTAATTAAATTTAAAAAAATAATTTCAATAATTTTGGTATTTATTTAATTGTTCCGTCAAAATTAATTTAAACCCAAACAAAATTAATATGGCTATGTTGCCAATGTCAATGCCTTTCAAACGAGATATCACTTGCCATAAGGTCCTATTTAAAATTATTGGCCAGAGTGGCACTGTGACGTCATCTATTACTATTACGTCACCTGTTACCATTCGTAGAGAAGTTTACAACACTTTATTTTCACCCTCCAAATTTTATTAATATAAGTGTAGCCGTTCAAAAGATACGAGGGGGGAAGGGGACTTTTGAATAGCACTGTATATTGTATATTAGGATTCCTAAATAAAGTCTACTACTACAAATACTAATGACAGAAATTGTACACAATAGTACGACAACAGTATGACACTAATGATAACATGGTGAATGGTAAATTTGACACCAATGACAGAAATTATACAAAATAGCGAGTTTGGTACTAATGACAAGTGGTGAGTAGTAAATTTGACCCTAATGAAAGAAATTGGTCAAAATGGCGAGTTTGACACTAATGATAGAAAATGAACAAAACAACGAGTTTGATACTAATGACAGAAATTGGACAAAATTGCAAGTTGGATGCTAATGACAGATGGTTAGTAGTAAATTTGGCACTAATGACAAAAACTGGGCAAAGTAGGGAGTTTTGATACTAATGACAGAAAATGGGCAAAATAGCGAGTTAGACATTAATGACAGATTGAAGAATATTAAAAAAATTGATTGGGTTTATTAAAATGATTAAGATCAATTTATATTTTGAAGAAATGAAATTGTGAAATGACATCAATTCGTCACATGACATCGTGACGTGATAGTTTGGAAAGGAAGAAACTTCATTTTATTGTAATAGAAATTCCCATTACCTAACCTAACAAACGTTGGATTTCGCTAACTTTTACCTAATTTCTGAAACCATTACGTCATACGAGAAGCCATGACAGTTCTATGCGTTTTAGCGTCATATGGAGACAATTACATAAATTAATACAATATTATTGTTAGTGGCAAACACGTGTAGACAAACTGTTAACACAATAATTATCATTTTTACCATATTTTATTTTACTTTACTTAGCATTCTTTTTCATTTTATTGTCTTATATATATATTTTTTTCAAAATAGTACGTTTTTCCTTTTGGGGAAATTCAAAATGTAATGGTGCCATTATCCTAACCAATTATTTAACCATAATTTTACCGCACATTGATAGTTTTTACATCTAACTTATACAATAATTCGAAATATCTTTTTTTATTTTATTTTTTATTTATTTTCGTCTTTATTTAATTTCTCTTTTTGATTTTCTTTCATTTTATATTTTTTCCGTCTTTATTTAATTTCCCTTTTTTTCACTTTTACTTTTTTTATTATTTTTTTTTTGTAAATTTTTTATTCTTTTTTCGTCTTTATTTAGTTTCTCTTTTTGTTTTTTACTTTTATTTTTTATTATTTCGATAATAAGATTCTTGAATTCTTAGATTTAAAATGTAAAATAGATAATTTTTGTTTTTCATTGAAATATTAATATTTTGGGTAAAATAGACCTTGAGACACACATATATACCGGTTTATCAAAAACAAAACGCAAAAACAAATTTTCTAAAATTTTTTTCAATTTTATAATATTAGCGCCCCTTATCCAGTTTTCCTCCAAATATTAACAAATAAATATAATTACCTGCTCCTTGGTCCACTTATAAACGGAGATGAAATCATGGACTATTTCCAATTTGTTTGAACAATTTTCCTCCAAGACAGCTTTCAACATTTTCATCGGATCATTGTTGGGGACGATCAATTTATATGGTATATCGATTTTGACACTGATTCTGTATGTCAAAAATATCGTTTGCGCTATTTCTAAGCCACATGTAACTCTTCCGGCGAACGAACTCAACATCGACAATATATCCTGATCTGGATCGTTGACGGCGTCAACGGGTCCGCCACAAGTACTCGACGGGGAAGCTGAATGATTTGATAAATGAAAAAATAATAATAATTCGACTAAGGGAGGGAGCGAAGAGGTTTTCAATTGAGAGTCATGGAGTTAAAACAAGTGAAAAGTTATATTTTTAAGAAGGAGGAATAACAAGGATGGGTGAAAGGACGTAAGGAAAAAGTAACGCTGAATAAAATTATGTAACTCTTGTTATAAGGTATATCTTAAGCGGACAAAGCGTATACCTTCAACAAGCATATTGATCGTATGTTTATTCTGACCCCGTTTCCAGATATTTTTCAGTTAAGACATTTTTGGAGGACAATAATACATTGAATTTGATACTAATGACATAAATCGGACAAAAGTGTGACTTTGACACTAATGACAATTAAAATCTAGTGACTGCAAATTTATGTTTAAAATTAGTTCGACACTAATGACAGATGAAGAAATTGAGCGAAAAGTAATAGTTTTGTCATAAATGGCAGAAATAAGTCAAAGTGGCGAGTTTAACCAGTAATTACAGATAACTGAATCAAGTTGAACTGAAAGTTTGACACTAATGACACTTCTGAAGACAATAATACATTTATAAACAAAAAACGTGTCTGCCAATAAGTATTAAAAATGGTTGAACTGAAATTTTTGAAATAATTTTTTATAAATTCATCAATAACAAACACCAGCAGCGTTCCTAAAACTAGATATTGATTAATATCATTTAGGTTATGTTTTCAAACGGTTGATTAATTTTTATAATAATACTTACGGGAGCTGTTTCCAGGATTTCTTGCAGACAAAAGTGGTTTTCTATGACTCAATCTCCCAATGGACGGTCCCCTCGACAAAAACAATTTGTGTTCGGGACTGATATGTTGGGGAAGTACCAAACCTTCGGCTAAACTGTAACATAATTTGAGAATATCCAAATGCGGATTTTTACAACCGAATATCTTTTCCAGTTTTAGGGCTAACCAAAAACGGTCGTTATCAAGTGCTTCGTTTATGATGGTATTCAGGATGTTTGTGGCTTCTGGTGAAATGAACTTATTGTGAGAGGGAATTTCTTCGAGCATCTTTAACATTTCATTGAAAAGCACATGTCGAAGAGTTTCTTCGGCGGTGATGTTGTCTAAAGTGCGCCATTTTTCCTCTATGGTTATATATACCAACCATTTATTTTTCTCTAGTTCGTTTTGGGAAGGTAGGTCGTTATTTTTAGACCAGCGATGCGCTAGTTTTGTTAATTCATATTGCTCTATACTGGAATAGGAAAGGAAAGTAAAGGTTTGACACTAATGACAGATTGTCAAAAAAAAATCAAAATAAATTTAACACTATTGACAGAAATTATGCAACTAGTAAGTTTGACACTAATGGCATTAACACTAATGACAGATAGTAGTAAATTAGACACTAATGACAAAAATTGTGAAAATAGTGAGTTTGACACTTATTAAGACATAGACAACGAAATAAATTTGACACTGACAGAATTTTGGGAAAATAATGTAGTGTAAAAAAAATCAATTGGGTTTATTAAAAAGATAAAGTAAATTTATATTTTCGAGGAATAAAATTGTAAAATGACAGCTATTAGTCACGTGACTTCGTGACGTTATAGTTTGGACAGAAAACAATTTCATTCTACTATGAGAGGATTTCCCATTACATAACCGCACAAACGGTTATTTTTGCAAATTCTTACTTCATTCTAGAAGACATGGCGTCAGAAACCATAACGGTTCTATGTGTTTTAGCGGAAAAATTCATAATGTAAAATAATGTTCGTTTTTCATTGAAATAATAATATTTTTGGTAAAATAGCCCTTAAAACACAAATATATACCGGTTTGTCCAGAAAAAACAGAAACCATGACAGTTCTATGCGTTTTAGCGGTAAATTTGACATTAATGACAGATGATCAAATTGAGTATTAAAGTTAGTATGACACTAATGACAGTGAGTTGGCAAAAAATGGCTTCGATAATTAATCAATTTTAGAAGTATCTGATTTGAGCTATAAATTTAGGAAACAAACATGGCTTGAACGATAAAATAAAATAAATGTTTTAATGTCGAGGATAAAATTAGAAATTCCTTATGACTTAGACTGAAAAGTTTAAAACGTTTAGCACTGCAGTTACAGTATTAAAAAAAGTTGTTCACATCTTTGAAATAAAAAATTTAGAAAATGTATTCGACTTGAACTATAAAATTAGAAAACGTTTACGAATCGAGCTACCGAATTAGAAAAAGAAGTAAACAGTAAATTAACATTATAAATACTCACGTTGTTCCTACTTTGGATATATACCCCAAGAAAAACTCGACAACACCTTCGGCGGACAACTTCCTCGATCCGAATTCTTCATCGCACTTAGTCCAAAATTCAACTCCTCTCACATCCTTAGATTCGAATTTGTGCCCCCACTGCCTTAACAGGATGTTATCTAAAGGCACATCTTTAATTTCGGCCACTTTTAAAGCGTCATCGAATCCAAAATTATCCAAAAAAGCGTTTATACACTGATCGAAAGCTGCGTCTTCGCCATTATCACTCAAAAACAAATCGATGTTGAACCTAACATCGCTATTCGAGTCGTAAATTATCTTCAAAACAGCTAGAAAACTGTCAAAGTTCGGACAATCGACGTATTTGTTTATATCGATCACATTTAACGTTCCTACAAGTCGGACCTGTTCGTGTAAGGATTGCACGTTGAATTGAATCGTGGAAGAAAGTAGTTCTAAGGACGTTTTTTTTACCCAAATTATATTGTTGGAATATGTTATGTCGTGATCAGTTTCCGGTATTAAACTGTATCTTCTACACTGACCTAAAGACGTCTTAAAAGCGTCTAATAAAGGAATAAGGATTGCGGCATCCTGGACTCCGTCGATACAGAGATTCAGAAATTCTAGGAAATACCTCAAAGGATTGGTCTGCAAGAAAATAATAAGAACATATCTAACAAGAATTCAATAATATAGTAAATATGAAAGAAAATTCCTTGAAATAATAATTTTATATTGGGAGCAAGTAACTTTATAATCCAAGGGGTAGAGCAGTAAAAGTAGGGTGTAATGGATGTTGTTTGATAACGCAAAAAATTTTATGCAGAAAGTTGCCGAATATTGTGTACAACAATAATCTATGTTTGCCTACTCCAAAAAGTGCTTGCTAAATGCTGTAGAACAACAAATGTACCGAAATATCGAAAAATGACCCATTTTTCGATACATTTGTGTCTAAAACTTTGAAACAAAGCCTTAAATAAAAAAAATTACTCTTTCTTTTTTGTGGGCCTGTATCTCCGGATCTACACAGTCAAATTTCGTCGTTTTGGGCTAAAATGAAAGTGCTTGCAAAGCAGTATTCAGATGGGAAACAATTTTTAAATTACATCGAACCGATGCTGTAAACGAGAAATTATTTATAATGGAAAAAATTTGACAAAATTTAAAAAAATTGTAAAAAATTATTAAAACGTAAAATGGATATTTTTATAATTGCTCATTGTTTGTTATGACACTAAATAACTGTTAAAAATTGCGTGCTCCTTTTTCAGCGTTGTTTAAACAAGGTACGCTCGATCAACTTTTTTATAATTTGTTAATTAATAATTGTGGCAGTGAAAAACAACGCGGTCGATCGTTACAAAAATTTTTGTGCGTAATTGTCATATGTTTAACTATTTTTTGTGAAAATTCGATAAATATTTATCAATTTTTACTTACCGAAAAAATTTCTCAAAGTTTACGTATGATTTTTTAATAATTTTTGCATATTATTCATGGAAAATTAAAGTTTTTCGATTCGCGATTCTCATAACCTTATAGGAAATCGTCAAATAAACAAAAAAGAAAGAGTAATTTTTTTTATTTAAGGCTTTGTTTCAAAGTATCGAAAAATGTTTAATTTTTCGATATTTCGGTACATTTTTTGTTGTTCTACAGCAGTGGTTCCCAACCTTTTCTGGACCACCGCCCTTATAGGAGAACAAAAATTTAAGCGCCTCCCCCCCCACCCCAGTCGCTGGTTAGTACAAAGTAGTTAATTTTATTTGAATATCATCTGTGCCATCCCAATTGATCTGTATTTAGCTTTAATTTAAGTTAATGTCTAAATTTTATTTTAGAGGAATGATGAAGTAGAAATTTATTAAACGATTACCAAATGTACAATAAAATTGTTTATTAAACTTTTAAATATAAACACAGAATCAATAAAAAATACAATCACAATAGAAATAAGAAATGCAATACAATAAGAAATACAAAATTAATAATAAAGAAAAAATCAATGAGACGGTTGAGGCTGGTGGAGTGTTACCAGTTTGTTAAAATCGGGTTCCAATTTCGTTAACATCAATCGCAGATCGCCACGTTCAGTGATGTGTAGTCTGTTCCTCTTCTTTGGCAGCAAATTAGTTACTGCACTGAATGCACGCTCAGCCATATAGGACGAAGGAAATGCAATTAACAACTTCTGTACTATTGTCCACAATCCAGGATAGAGAACTGGTATTGGTTTTTGGAGCCAGAACTCTTGATATCCACGTTTGAATTTTACTTTCAGTTCTTCGTTAGTTGTGAGTTCTAATAGCTCCTCTTCCAAATTTGATGAGCCTTCAGTATCTGTGTTTGCGAAAGGATCTATAATCCAACTTGGTATTTCCATGTTTAAAATATCTTGGAAACGCTCTGTAAAATCAACATGAAGAACTTCCAAGTGGTGGCAGTAAGTAAGTAAATCTTCCGGTTTTGTAGACACTGTTGATAATGTGGGAAAATGGTTGTACTCACCTCTACCAAGATTTCTTTTGAATATAAGAAGTTTTCCTGCAAAAGCAGCTATGACGTTTTTAGTTTTAATTAAATTTAAATCATCACCTTGCAATTGTAGATTAACTTGATTAAATACTTTAAACAGGTCCGTCAAATAAGCGATGTCATTTTTTGACGTAATCAGGTTTTCGCGCAATTGTTCGTTTTCTTCAAGAAATTCCAACACTGAGTCAAATAGATTGAAAAAACGATTCAGACAAACACCTTAGAGAGCCAACGTACTTCTGTGTGCAGCAGCAAGCGATTGTAGTCTTCATCATTTTCATTGCAAAGCTTATGAAACAAACGGTCATTCAATGAATTGCTTCTAATGATATTGATTGCTTTAATCACGTTATTGAGGGACGCATGCAGACGTTCATTTAATTTTTTTGCAACCAAATGCTGACGGTGAATAATAAAATGTACAGCGAGTACATTTGGCACTGCTTTTCTCAAATGTGCTATAAAACCCTTATGACGCCCGGTCATTGCTGGAGCACCATCAGTAGCAGCAGACAAAATATTGCTAATAGGAATTTCTTTCTCTTGAAAAAACTCTTGCATGATATTAAATATAGAATATCCCTTTGTATCAGATTCCAAATTCTTAGCAAATGATAACTCTCGATGAATTTTTTCTTCTTTTATAAATCGTACGTATGATAAGAGTAGATCTTCGTTACTTGGTAGAGTTGATTCATCGAGTTGAATGGAAAATTTGCAAGTCTTTAGGTAATCGCATAATGATATTTCAACGTCATTTGCCATTTCATCTATTCTTCTTTGCACTGAATTATTACTGAGAGGATTTTTTTTAATGATATAAAATGGTGTCTTATGATGGAGAACAGTTTTTAATATCTCTTCGACTGCCGGCAAAATTAATTCCTCGCCAATGGTGTGTGGTTTTCCTGACTTTGCGATTAACAATGAAACGTTATATGAGGCTCGTAGCCCATCATCGTCTCGTTTAGAAGACGATGCAAAAAGGTTTGATATAGTTGGCTGTTTTAAATATTGTTTTTCGAGTTCTTGAAAATACAATATATCTTTGTTCTTCTTATCAGGATGCATTTTATGTAAATGCTCTTGTAGCCTAGAATGTTTCATAGCTTCATTTGAAAAAACTTTTCGGCAAATTAAACACATAGGTAATGATTTGTTTGTAGAAGATTCCGCAAATCCATATTTTAAATATTCAATACTGTATTGCCGGCATTTCTTTTTTAATTTAGAAGTAGATTCAGCCATTTTCATACAAAAATTAAATTCTCAATAGATTTATAGATAGTAATGTTTATAAAATGACACACCACTCACGATTATTTACTACAGCAGAGCTTATGATTCACGACTATATATCGCGGCCAAGCACATACAACTAACTAACAAAAAATTCGTAGAGCTGTTGCTTTTATACGTTTCATTTCGTGCATGATTCAACTTGTCTGTGTGCGAACATGTCGAAACATGTTATTTTGTATGAACATCGCGCGTTCGCTTATCAACGTGCGAGGACAAGTCATATACTTCTATTCTGAACTAAAAAAAATTATTATAATTATTAGTATTATTATTAATGCTAATTAAAAACTGCTTATTAACCCTTATTAAATCATTTTTATTTCACCATTCCTCTTGACTGCTTATTATTTGCTTCTGAATCCGCTAATCCGCTACCGCCCCCCTAAAAGGCTACAGCGCCCACAGGGGGGCGATATCGCCCCCGTTGGGAACCAATTTTCTACAGCATTTAGCAAGCACTTTTTGGAGTAGGCAAACATAGATTATTGTTGTACACAATATTCGGCAACTTTCTGCATAAAAACTTTTGCGTTATCAAACAACATCCATTTCGATAGCTCTATCACCTGGACTATTATGCCTCAGAACAGAATGATGAAAAAGTTTGCCAATAATACAAAAAGTCTAACATTAAATGATATATATGAAAAGTGGCAACGTCGCTCTGAATGTAAAATATTAATTTTATTTATTCAATTCAAATATTTATTTAATAATAACATTGAATAGATGAGGCATGCTGAAAGTAGAAATAAAACAATTTAAATTGTTTAAAACTTCATTATATTCGAACTAATGTTCAATTTAAACCACCGAAATGCGTCACTAGTTATAACAAAGTTTTAAGCTAATTAAACTGTTTTATTTCATCGTTTAATAATAAATAAAATATAGGAACTTACTGGCATAAAAATTTTGAAACTTTGCAGCAAAGTCTTGGGAAATCTATTCTTCATACAATTTTTTAACAATGTTGACACTGATTGGGAATTTACGGCGATTAGTTCAAAATTCGTAAATACTTCATATAAACCAGTCGAGACTGCCAACCACGTCAACCAGTTTGTTAGTAATGAATCCGGCTAAAAAACATAACAAATAGACAGTAACGATTAAGAGTGCCCGCTTAATAGTACCAGATTAATTAAAAATTAATCCACCCATTAAACGCAATCCACTAAATTTAAATCTTTCATGTCGGATAAATTAATTCATATAAATCATCACATAGACATCTTGGTTTCACCAAGACCGCGTGATCAGAAGGCGGGTCTCTACATTCATGACTCGGAAGGAAGAAGGCACCGATGTAAGTGAGCAGTAGTGAACAAAAATAATAAAGTTAACACTTAAAGATATGTATTACTATTATTTATAATTTTGAGTGATACTAAAAATATTTTGTGACTCTTAGTTGTCTTCATAGACTATGAAGAAGAGACGGAATACGAAGGTATGAAGGTATGAGTACAAATGTATAGTATATAATTTTATTTTATCAAAACCGATTGATTATTTCAGATCTAGTGAATAGAAAACGAAAATTTCCCATTTCTTCTGATGGCTGTGCCCCAAATAAAAAAAAGAATACCGAAGATGGAACTGAATTGATTGCACCGTCTAATGATGTTGAAAGTGAAGATGAGCTAGAGGAAGCGAACGAGAACAATACCGATAGTGAAGAAGGAAAACAATGGGGTTGTAACTTACGAGAAAAACTAGAAGCCGTTTTAATATTCCGGCCACTTTGCAGGTGGAAATAATACCTACCTGATTGATTAACTAGATATTTTGTTGATCGTTTATCAAGAATAGTTAATTGTAATACCTAGGAGTTATTCGAAAAACAAAAACTTTCTCCCTCAATCTATGAATTATCGAACAAGTATATGGAACCAAAAGGGAAATCCTCATTACAGGAACCAGCCACTTAAAAATTTAATTAGTTTTAAAAATCTTTTCATAAGAAAGATTATGGAGCTTCCTAAAAACATTTAAAATCGCATAACAATCACCTAAAATAATTGATGCCGTTCTACAATGTTGACGTAAATAATTTACCTAACACCAAGACTAAAATGGCTTTGGGATAATGAATAAAAACCTCCATTTATGGGTAAGGTTGCATCTCCTATTCTGTTACAATAACACAACTTATATCAATTGTCAATGAGCAATTTACCCGATGTCGGGTTTAAAGTGTCGATCCAACACAGAGAAGGGAATTTTTGCGACATCCGGATCTGAATTACAAATGGTTTTTTCAGTAAACCACTGTCGCAAAATAAACATCTTACAATATTTTTGCCTTGTAATAAAAAGACGAATTCTTGAGAAAAAATCAGCAGTATATCTCTCGCCCGAGAAAACAGTGGTTTAAAATATCTTGTCCGAAACAGAGAAAAGGAAAAGCGAAATCGATGGGAGGAATACAAAAAGCCATGTCGGAAAGGAAACTACAACCAGGTGATCGGGAAGACCGAAGAGAGTGAAAAAGAGGAACCGGAAGGTGCAGGACGCTATATATATGTATATATATATATATATATATATATATATATATATACAGGGTGTCCCGGGACTAATGGGAAAAAAGTCAGGAGAGTATAATATGAGCCAAAATAATGTTAGTACTTCATATAAACTTTTACTATGCAGGCCCTCGTTTTCGAGTTATAGGCCTCCAAAGTTTTAATTTTGAATTTGGTTTTTATT
Organism: Galeruca laticollis; assembly: GCA_963921935.1. Taxonomy (NCBI): domain Eukaryota; kingdom Metazoa; phylum Arthropoda; class Insecta; order Coleoptera; family Chrysomelidae; genus Galeruca; species Galeruca laticollis. The sequence continues at coordinate 35,849,273 of OY998175.1, forward strand.
TTTATTTTTTGTACTAGTTATTTGATCTTTATAAAATTTACGGCAAAGCTATAATGTAAGTGTATGTTTATTTTGGTAAGGTAAACAGATTTACAGTAGTGCATTGAAGCCAGGGACGGACTACTCGCAATGGTTAGTGATGCAAAAATTTTGCAGGTATGGCACACCCTGTATGAAATTATCGAAATTCACTTCCCCACACATTAAGCTAACGAAAAGGTACTCCTGTTGGAATTCGATAAAATAAGCCGTTTGGCTAATATTTACAGTTTTATTAATGCACTATGTACAAATCTACCTAACTAACTTATTAATACGATGTCCAGAATTTACTTGCTTTTAATCAAAATTACGAACACAACATTATTAAACCATTAAGAAAACCTCAAAAAACACAAGTTATAAAACATTAGACTAAAACTAATTCCTAAACAACAACAAAAACTAACGTTATTCTAATAAATGTTCAATATGAGCTCCTCCCACTTCCACGCACATTCTAAGTCTACGAAGGTTGTTTCTTTGCACTTGAAAGAGCAATCCCACACTATTTCAAATAACATTGCAGTGTAACACAATTCTGTCTATTAAATCTTGCCTTGTTTGCACAGGTGTTGCGTATACCTTACTTTTGAGATAACCCTAGAGAAAGAAATCCATAGGATTAACGTCTCCTGATCGCGGTGGCCATTGAAAAGGGCCTCCACGACCAATCCATCTATTAGGAAGCCTTGTGTGTAAATGCTGTCGTACATCTAAACTGAAATGAGGAGGGGCCCCATCATGCATGAACCATAAATTCCTACGAGTTTGTAGTAGCACATCATCAAACAGGTTCCATAACTCATTTTGCAAAAACTCCAAATTACTCTGACCGGTCAAAGTACCGTCAATAAAGTATGGCTGTATCAAATGATTGCCAACTATTCCTGCCAAACATTAACCATGAATCTATGCTGGATCCTAGTTTGGATAATGCCATGTGGATTCACATCATCCCATAAATGCATATTATGAGAATTTATGATTCCATCTCTGGTGAAACCGGATTCGTTCGTAAAGAGAACGTTACTAATAAATGTGTTGTCGCAGAAACCACTGGCTATACTCAAGTCGTGCAGGATAATCAGCCACTGTCATACGGTGTACTTTTTTCATGTGAAAAGGATATAACAGCTGTTCTTTTAGGACGCGATGAACAACTGATTTCGAGACGTTATGTTCTCTTGATAATTTTCTAAAACTCGATGGTTCATTATCAACTGCATTTAACAAGTCTTGTTCAACTGCCACAGTATGTATGCTTCGTACTGGACCTTCTCCAGCTTTTTCTGGCGAAAATCTTCCTAAAATTTAAAATTATGTTTTGTATACATGGAAAATTACATTTACTTATTCATACCTGTTTCTCGTAACCTGAGATCAATACGCCCAAACATTCGTCTGTCTGGCAATGCTCTGTTTGCAAAATGTTCTTCATAAAGCCTTTTGGCCTCTAAACAGTTTCGAGAAGCCAGTCCATGCATTAGATGTTTATCTGCGTACTCAATAAAAGCCAATTCTGCTATTGTAACTGTTAAATTAAGGACTTATGAATTATTGACAAGTACTGACTACGAACTATTCTACACAACGTTTGACAACTAATCCTATGGTAACTTGATAAACGGTAAAAACACTTATAAAAAGTTTTTACCAACTTTCCAATTAATAAGTCGCTAATGTTTTTCATCTTCTGCTATCGTTAAATTATTTTTTTGTAGTACTCTAGCTAAATATTGGACATCTATTAAAAGTTAGTTTTACCTCGTTGTGTACTTATAAAAATGGTGAATGCGTAAACTGGTACGTAGTGCATTAATAAAACTGTAAATATTAGCCAAACGGCTTATTTTAACGAATTCCAACAAGAGTACCTTTTCGTTAGCTTAATGTGTGGGGAAGTGAATTTCGATAATTTCATACAGGGTGTGCCGTACCTGCAAAATTTTTGGATCACTAACCATAGCGAGTAGTCCGTCCCTGGCTTCAATGCACTACTGTAAATATGTGTACCTTACCAAAATAAACATACACATACATTATAGCTTTGCCGTAAATTTTATAAAGATCAAATAACTATTACAAAAAATACAAATAAAAACCAAATTCAAAATTAAAACTTTGGAGGCCTATAACTCGAAAACGAGGGCCTGCATAGTAAAAGTGTATATGAAGTACTAACATTATTTTAGCTCAGATTATACGCTCCTGACTTTTTTCCCATTAGTCCCGGGACACCCTGTATATTAAGAACATATTAAATGTGATAAGAGATGTAAGAGGATTATTCAAGTTGAAAAAAGACTTACACAAGTGCGGCAGCTTTCCATTCTATGAAGCAAGACACAGCTTGAGTTAAAAATTCTAAATGCTAAATGATGCAAAAGTATCACACTTTAAATAAAAATGTACCTGTAACTGTGATTTATGGAGAAATGTCGGAGTTGAGCAAGAACTCCAGAGACAACGCGAATTGGAAGCTGAAAATCCTCAAGAATCCGACGAAACCAAAAGCAGCAAAGACTGTAAAGTAGATATATATTCTCCAAATCCATATTTCCCCATTCCTTTTTTTGGTCTTTCCTGTGTCCTACTTTGGCATTAAAGTCTCCCATTATGGATTTGAAGTGACTATTGTCGTTGCTGAGCGCTTGGGTTATTTCATTATAGAATTCTCCTATTTCGTCATCACTATGGCTGCTTGTTGGGGCGTATACCTGAATAATCTGAATAGTATATCTTTTGGAGAGTCTTAGTGTTATGCTGGCTACTCTGTCTGAGGTGCTTGTTATCCCTATGATTCTATTTTTCCAGGTTTTCTTAATTAGGAATCCTACTCCGCTTGTTCTTCCTGTTGGTGTTTCTTGGTGGTATAGAAGATTCCCTGATTCAAGTTCTATGAGTTCATCATTTTTTCGTCTTACTTCGCTAATGCCCATGATATCCCACTTTATTTTTGCTGCCTCTGTTTCCAGTTCCATAATCCTAGCTTAATTAGAGAGTTTACGGCAGTTATAAGTTGCTAGGTGTAATGTAGTTAATGGGTAGTGGTTTAGACTCCGCAGATTCTTAGCACCCTCTGCCCTCGTGGCTGGTTCCCAGGGTCTACCCCTCCTAGAGCCTTTCGGGCTTACGGAGAATGAGGGACGTAACTTGTCCTTGTCATTTACTATATATTGTTGTAGCTAGAACGAGCATATAACATTCATAGAATCCCAATAAAGTATAAAATAATAATATCTATCAATAAAAGTAATTTGAAAATAAAGTACCAAAATTAATAAAATATCAATATAACAATATAATGAATTAAAATCAATGGGCATAATCGTAGAGAAAATAAATAAGAAAATAAAAAGAATTCATAAACAATTATTCATAAAACAGTTTTAAAATAATTCTGTATTTTAAAAAACAACCTTAGACAGATCTTAACAAGCAAACGAAGATCAATAAAATAACGTGACGCCACACGGAATATTAGACACCTAAAGCATCTGCTTATATTTAAAAAATAAATAGGATGGTAATAATAAAATCAACATTGCTACAATGATTGATTAATAAATGACATTTAGAATTAGTAAAAATATATATAAGATATGTTAGTTAATATTTAATCATAAAAGTTAATAGGAAACAAAATAATATATGTAGAAAACTGTAATTATAGGTAATGTTAAAAACCAAAACGAAATATAACAGTTGACGACAAGTATACCAACATAAAATGTAATTTGATATGAAATATAAGAATAAAAATAAATGATTACCGACCTAATTTATGTATATAAATGTAATAATATAAAACAAAATAAGAAATGAACTGTATCCATATGTATTATGTAAATATTTAGGTTGTAGGAAGTATAAAATTTGTATATTTGCATTGGCCAATCGGAAGATTTCAAATAATCAATAACATAAAAAAACAATGATAATAAGATGTTAGTGAATTAAATCAATGACGATAAGGTTATAGTGAATAAAAAACAACATTTAATAATGAGTTTAAGTCAGAAAAACAATAAAAACATTAATAAACAAAGTGACAGGTGAACAATAATCAAAGATTTTTCTAGAACATTGCCAGCTTCCGGTTATAAACGATAGAAAGGGTTTTGGCGGATAAAAAACCCGCGGTAGTCAGTCAAGCGTTGTTAATCAAGGAAGAAAGAAGTGATAGTATGTTATGCAGTTTTTCTTAGTAAATTTTCAAGTAATAAGTGTTGTATATATATATATATATATATATATATATATAAATAAGAAGTATAAAAGTAATTTATAATTAAAATAAGTGCAAAGACAAATTTGTGTTGAAACAAAGTCAAACCAAGTAGGAGAATTATCACCAGATAATTATAAGAAGGGAGATTGCCACCTGAAGCGGGAACGCGTCATGGATGGACACAATTGAAGGCGTCGCTTGGTTAAATATAACAAGGTCTGTGGTGTGTTTTAATTAATAATATTTGGTACCAAATAATGAAAAAGTGAAATTTAAATCATAAACACCTGGTAATAAAAGTTTTAAAATGATTATAATAAACCAGGAAACGTAAAAATTTGATATATGTATTAATTTCTGTCATGTTGAATTTTTCTCCAGTTACATATATATAAAACTTTCCACAAAACAACAAACCACAACTAATTTTCAGTTTTTATCACATGCACAATTGTTATAATACGTTAAAATAATTTTTTTAAAGATCGAAATTAAATAGATAAAATATTTCAAATATCCTCTCCATTTCACGAACCGATTAAAACTAAAGCAGTGTCTAAATATATTCAATAATCCTACTTAGAAGAACAAGAAGAAAAAAGTTACAATAGTTGAACAACTTTAGACGCAGGTGTTCATTTTTTCAAAGAAATATAATGTTTACAAACGATTATGCAAATTTATGCAAATGAGTCTGCAAAAGCCGTCTCAAAAAGAATGAATAGTTTTTAAAATATACATAAAGGTTGTGTGATGTGGAAAATTATATGTATATAAAAAAAATCCATATTTACAATTTATAGCATAAGAATTTTTCATAGTTAAGAAAAGGATAATAATTTATTTTTATATATAATAGGTATATGACTCCAATAATAAAATTAAAGCGCCAACTATATTTTATATATAATTAATATTGAAATTTTCAAATTTTTTTGTTCTATCTTTTAATAAATCATATAACATAAATTACATTGATTAATAATGTTGATTTTATTATGACTTTGCCCAGGACCCTACTGAGATATAGAGTAGTGTATAAATAAGAGCAGCCGAGGTAATAAAATTTAGGAATTAAATGAAACCACATGATATTAAATAGCATAATGAATAGGAGGAATTAAGAATAAAATATATATGAATTAGCTAGCCCAAGTGTATAATATTTCAATAGTAACACAACATTAATACATTTTTATATTCAATTTAAATTCACAATTAAAATATAACAATCCTTTTAACTATTTCAATTAGCACACTAAGTAGAATCATATTTAATTTGTCTCCGCAACATTGGGGAAAATAACATATAGTTTTCAATATATCATTTCATAAACAATTAGTCGCAAGCCAACTTGGTGCTATTGTTGCTATATCTACAATCAACCTATTTAATTATTTTAATTAACTCAGTAAGTAGTTTCATATACAATATATATATATATATATATATATATATATATATATATATATATATATATTATAATTAATAATCCTAAATTTTATTTTATATATGTAATTTAATTTTATATGAATGATGTATGAAACTTTATATCGGCTAGCTCATAATTTATCTTTTATATTGATGTAATTTTAATTTTTTATTTTATTTATAAGTCGGAAGCATGAATGAATCCTCTCTTTGGATTCTTGGCGCACACGGTATAAATATAATTAGATTTATATCTGTTTATTTAAGTATTTTAAAAATGATAGTTCAGAATATATTTTCTTATAGAAAGATGGAAATATGTTGATTCAAATAATTGTATGGAAAACATGACAGGAATAAAAAACACCAACACTTTATTGAAAAATTAATTTAATAAATTGTAATTATGAGAAACTTTGTATTCTTTTAAAAATATAAAATTATTGAATATCCCTACATACTATGCAATGCTGAATACACATTTATTATTCTCTCTTCTGCACTTGCGCATAAGTAACGCATGCGCTGATATACCTTATTAGGAACAGAAAATGCAATTCATTGTCGATGTAGTATAAACGGTAAACACCCTTCAGCGTGTATACAGTTGTGATAAAGTTTTAATGCGTTATATAAATTTAAACGAAACAATTACATATATAAGAACTCTTTTAAATAATGTGTGTAAAGTGTAAAGCAAATAGTAATTAGTTAGAACAGTTAAGCATGCATGAAAGATAAGAAAAATTGAAATTTATGTGAAAGTTTATGAAACATGTGAACATTGAAAATCGATTATTATTTAACAAGTAAGTACAAATATTCTTATGAACTATATTGCATGCATTTCCATGGAGGTAAAGTACTATGCATAGTAATAAATTGTTTTTTAGGCCTTTTCTTTTAAAATTTCATTATCAAAACGTTTTTGAATATACAATAGTTCACTGTTCGTTTAAATGGAATTCCCAAAAGTTTTAATTAAAATCCACAGACCTTATTACATAGTCCCAGGATGCGTCTACGACTTTCTTGCAGATCTCTAACTAAGAGATACACCTTCAGAACGGCTTGTTCTTCTCTACACGAGTTCACCAAACTTATTTAAGTGTTTCTATCACTATTTTGAGGAATTTTATTAACTTTTTCGGGAAATATTAACAAATTTAATCTGAGGTAATTTATCACACACCTCGCTTCTTCATCACCCCAAAAAACCATTCCATTGTTTTTTAAATCAACAAACTTTTCTGCTTCCTAAATACAAAGCTTGCTTTGCCTTGTTTTATTGTTACAAATTGTCACTTTCTATGTCTTTTATTGGAAAAACTGTAATTGTTTGATTTTAAAGTCCTGGAGGATTAACACATTTATACACTACGGTTCACTAAGTATTCAGGATTTTATATAAAGTTTTTTTTACAGAATACATTAGCTATTTTAGTCATTATCCCGTTTTTACGGTTCATTTATTTATATTTATTTTTACAAAATCTATAACCTAAATTATTAATTCATATAGATGTAATTGTTTAATTTTTAATTCTTAAATTTTTAATGTATTGGTCTTACATAAACTATTCCTTATTATTGATTTTATTGTTATTGTCCAATACAAAATAAATAACTCATAAATTTAAGTTGGTAATGAAATTACTAGATTTCATTACTTCCTGTTTATAATCCATTGTTTTAAACTATGTTTGGGCTGTGTTCCATATATCATTTCTCATGAAGCTTTCAACCCTTTCTTTAAAATTGTTAATTCTCATTATAAACATCTGCAAATGTTGCTAAATAATTATTGAAATAGATATTAATTGATATTATTTCAGGTTTGACGTTTAAATGGAATTTTATTTCTGCTGAAATTCATATGGCTGTGTTCAGATCAATATGGAACTGATTGACATTAGTGTAAATCTGGAACTTGTTGTGCAGGTAACTTTTAATACTTATTTAAATAATGCTGTGTTTAGAATTTCTATTCATAGTTCTTTTATTAATCAATCATATTTATATCTGATATTATATTCATGCATATTTCCTTCTTTCTATTGATTTCATATCTGAATTGACAGTAACTTTTATAAAATGGTTGTGTCTACTGATACACCTTCCTGAATAATAGATCCTTTTTTTTATGTTTATTTATATACAATTGTTTCTAGAACTAGTAGACTAGTTCTATATATATATACATATATATATATATATATATATATATATATATATATATATATATATATATATATATTATTAATTATTATTGATGTATATGTTTTTCTGTATAATTTTAAGTTTTACCTACGAATCTCCTTTATTTTTTATGTTTTATAATTTTCTTATCCGGCTAGCTATAATTATTATTGAAATTCTTGTTCTCAAGTTGCGGTTCCCTCAATGTAACATTTATCATTAAAATAAAAAAAATGTGTATGAATGATTTTAATATATCAAATGCATATTGTCAATATATAAATTAAGCTTTATAAACCTCACCTCAATATATTATCAGTATTCCTCTGCAACTCAATATTAAGTACCATTTAGATGTTATTTGTAAATATTCAATAAATACTATTTTTATTACCCTCAAGTTGATTTCTTTAAAGTGAATTACTTACCGTACTGACCCTGTATTACAAGTAAAATTTCTACATCTCGACTCGACAACGAGGAATGATGGTCATGCGCGTTGGTAGCTTCTCTCTCTCTCTAATTCTAATGATTAGGATGTCAACATCAACATGTGCTTCTAAATTCTAAATGTGTTCTAAATCTTGGTTATGTATTTCTCTATATGGATTAATATTGTGCTGTTTGGAATATTATATAAGGTAAGCTTCCTATTTTATACTAATTTCAACAATCCTATCTAAATATATAAAAACCCTTAAAACTATGAAATACACAACTAACAAATAAATGCGAATTCAGCTGATTTATGAGTGTTCGATTGTAGGTTAATTCTGATTCATAATATAAATAAAATTCACCAAGTCTTTGTATGGGACAAAATAACATCAGAGCTGCATACAGATGTTATATACACTTCAGTGGAAAATGAAATGTTTCTTTCTTTACTTGGAATAAGTAATATGGCAGTTGATATAATTTCCAGTCAATAAATATGATAAATATCTTACCACTTTCTGGTTTAAAATTACATAGGATGTCTCTCACAGGTTAGTTTTCTTCACTATACTAATTTTCTGGTTTTATTTTTAACTTTTTATTTTTAATTTACTACTTTTTACAAAAATTCCAATTTCATGACTTCTCCTCCAGTCTTTTCATCTCATCCTTCTTCCCAACAACGCCGTTTTTCAATTTTTTTGTCAACAAACATTTGTGTTTTATTCCTGTCATTGTAAAGATAATGTCACATGTTTATTCGCGGCTACTATCTATCACTTCACCAATTAAAATTAAGGATTTATTTGTTTAGATACGATTATTTACACTATATGCAAACATTGTATTAAAGTTTAAACTATTTGTATAGGTTTATGAAGATAATTCTGATATTTCATATTTGCTATTGCTTCTAAATTTTTATATATATGTATATATATATATATATATATATATACATATATATATATATATATATATATATATATATATATATATATATATATATATATATATAAGCAAAAGGTGATGATTATCAGGTATGCGGTCAGTATAAGAATTAAAACTCAATATTCCCATTCTCAATATTTCGCCATTGTTTAATAGCTTCATCAGGAGACACTACAATAATTAGAATAGAAATAAAATAACAATGAAACGAACATAAACACTTACAGACATGGTGTACATCAAATTTTATTGACTCTTAAAATCTGTAAGTGTTTATGTTCGTTTCATTGTTATTTTATTTCTATTTTAATTATTGTAGTGTTTCCTGATGAAGCTATTAAACAATGGCGAAATATTGAGAATGGGAATATAGAGTTTTAATTCTTATACTGACCGCATACCTGATAATCATCACCTATTGCTTAGATTAATAGTACGGTCGATAATTACCACAGAAACATCTGTATTGATTTTCTAATTTAAATATATATATATATAACAACAATGAGATTCATGGATAATTCACGCAAAAAGAAAAAGGGCTACTGAAACAGAGTGGTAACCGCAGACATGCATGTTTCTAGCTCATTTGCCGTCCTCAGTACGGTATAACCAAATAAGGATGTTGATCGAAACATGGGAAAACACAAAACAACGGGTTTCAACAGGGAAATCAAACGCACATTTGCGACTTCAAATGGAAGATCCCCAGTTTTCGGGACAACAACAACAATTTTATTCCTCTATATACATTCTATTTAAAGACAGTGCTTTTTTCCTAGATGAGCCATAAACTGAATAAATAATAATAATAAATTAATAAATAACATAACCATACCTACTACACTCATTGACCGCTTCCCGTTAAAAATCCAATACTCCGTCCGTGACAGTAATATTTTGGACTTATAATCTTTACGACAATAACAATGGCAGCCCTACTCAACTTGTTTAATAAATGACCAGTCAGATATACCCAAACTTGTTAGAACCACCCGGTATAGTTAAACTGAGATTTGCATATATAATGTTATATCATATGATGGAAACGAAATTATACACGCGGCGTACAGGACCCTACTTGCGTGTATACTTTTATATGCACATGGTAGTCAACGTGTAAACACCTCTTGCCGTTTAATGTTTTTCAAAGCGATAGGATGAAATAAGTATAAAAATTGAGCCCCTTCTAGGTTACAATTGACCTGTTAATGCATTTTTTCCAAATCTGAACATAACTCGACTTGGGGCACTCTATATAAAAAGCTAAATATCTCGAAAACGAGAAGATACTGATAAACGGCTTATAAAACAAAATTGACCTAAAATTAAGCGTAAAATCCAAAAATATTCAAATATACAAGGTGTTCCATATACAATAACCAAATTATGATGATCCCAAAAAGACATTATTAGATTTTAGTACATAACGCAATACGCGACGGAAATAGAGAAATTGGCAGAGAAGCTACAGGCAGCATATGTGTCAGAAGGGATGCCAGAACGTCTAGCTGAAAAATACACCAAAGAAGCAACGATTAAGGCAGTAACTACGAATGCCACAACGGATGCAACAAAAACAATCATAGCAGCGGGAAGCTTTGAAACCATGCAAGAAGTATTATCTAAGCTAGTATCAGTAAAAGGCATAGTAAGCCAACAAAAAGTTTTACACATGAAGGACAATAGGAATTTCTTCAGGAAATCAGATTTTGACTGGAGGAACAATCATAGAAGGAAACAACAGAGGATTTCACAACGGCAACCCCTCAGGAAGAACATTCAGACAGTTTAATCAAGGAAATGGTTACGGCAGATACGCAGATTTCAATAAGGAGAGGAAATTCAATAGGATCGGCAATTACAATAATCGGATCAATAATAACGTAAGAATATGCGAAATAGAACGAAAAATTGAAGAAATGAGTAGACAAATAGCACAGTTAAAGAGAGAAAACTACGAATTAAGGATGGAAAATAAGGAACTCAAGGAAAAATAGAATTTTTGCAAGGAAACATGATACAGACCTAGAAAAATTTTAGAGAGAAGAATTTGATATTACATGGTATAGAAGAAGGAAATGAAGAAGATGAGGAACAATTAGAAAGTAAATTAGAAGATGTAATGAAAAAGGTTAATAGCACAGTAGATGTTAAATCAGATATTTTGAAATGTAAAAGAATAGGAAATTAAAACAGTAAAAAAAATAGGACAGTACTAATAATGATGAAAGACGTGAATAAGAAAGTAGAAACTTTGGAAGGAGCGAATAAATTAAAAGATATATATTGATGAAGATTACCCAAAAGATATACTGGAACAGAGAAAACAACTAATAAGATATACTGGAACAGAGAAAACAGCTAATAAGATATATGAAACACGCGACAGAAAGTGGAGCAAAAGCTAAGATAATCGATAATACATTAATGATAAATGACAACGTATATAGTCTAAAAGAACTAGAAGAAAGGCAGAATCAATTGGAAATACATACAGGATGGAATAAATCAACATTTAAGGAAATAACGGTACTAATCGGAAAACTTTGAATAAAATTTTCAGCGATAACAGTTTTAATCAACTAAGAGGTAAATAAATTGTCTAGGAAAAATTTGAAATTTGATTGATTTGGAATAATACGATTTTGAAATACAGTATGTTAAAGGTATAGCGAACTACGCGGATAGCATATCGAGAATATCCATAGAAGAACTTGAGGATTTATACATAAATAATTCACATGTCTTGGCAATCACAAGAGCACAAACACGCAAGGAGAACGCTCAGTCAGGAAAAGATCTAAAGAATAACGAGGAAACAGAGGAAGAACGAATAGAAAAACCTTCAGTAATAAAAGTTTTAAATAATCTAGAGGCACATAAATTATCAATTTTACACTTTGAAAATAACCGTATCTCGCTAAGGATGAGCATTCGGATCAAAAATAAATTGAAATTTAGTGAAGCCTTATTTACCGGAATACACAACTTCGACTTAGGACGAACGTTGGAAAATCTTGAGGAGCTGTCGGTAAAATTTGAAGTAAAAAGAATGAAGATATACGCGAGTGATTATATATTCAAAAAGTGCACAATAGAAGAAGGGAATAAAATGTTAAAAAATATACAAGTATGTATATGCGAAGTACCAAAAACAGTACAGCAGAAAGAAGAGATCCAAAAGATATCACAATGATCCAATGTTTGGAGGACATGTCGGAAACAATAGATTATTAAAGAAACTGAGAGCAAACTTTAGATGGAAAAACATGGAGAAAGATGTAAGGAAGTATGTAAAGAATTGCCACGAATGCCAAGTGAATAATGCAAAACCTAGTCATAAAGAGAAATTTGTCATCACAGACACATCTATAAAACCATTTGATATCATTTATATAGACACAATAGTCCTTTTGTAGAAATTAACAACGGGAATCGTTATCGTATAATAATATTATGCAAATTAACAAAATATGCGGTTATGATACCGGTCATTAACAAAGAGGCAACCACAGTAGCAAAAGCTATATTTGACAACTTTATACCAAACTATGAATTGATGAAAGAGATAAGGACAGATCAGGGAAGGGAATATAAGAATGAAATAATGAAGAACTTAGCGGAACTTTTAAAAATAAAACACAATTTTTCAACGGCATACCACCATGAAGCGATAGGCAGTTGTGAAAAACTACACAGAACGTTTAATGAGTACATAAGAAACTTTATTAAAGATTCTAGAGATAACTGGTGCGAATTTGTGAAAATGTTTGCATATTGTTATAATACAACACCAAACACGTATCACAGATACACTCTTTTTGAGTTGTTATATGGTAGAAAATCCGACATACCAGAATTTTTAAATGTAGAAATAGAACCATGTTACAATCTTGAAAGGTATGATAAAGAGTTGAAATATAAGTTACAGTACGCGAATGAAAGAGCCAAGCAGTTTTTGATAAAAAATAAGTTAATTAGAGTGAATAAAAGCGAAAAGGAATCTTCACCCGTAAACTTTAGGGTAGGGGATTCAGTTATTTTGAGAAATGAGGAAAGAAATAAGTTTGATCCACATTATTTAGATCCGTTCAAAATAACGGAAGTAAAAGGAGTAAACTGTGAGATCATATCTCTTAACAATAAAAAACAAATCGGTTGTATAAATACCATAACGAAAATATTTGTAAACAAGTGAAGTGAGACAGTAAACAAACAAACAGTGTTTAAAAACAACAAGGCAATTAGTGAGAACTATTAACGTTATAGGTAGTATCGAAAATTTATCGAGGATAATTTTTGTCTACCAAGAGGGGATGATGTTATGATCCTAAAAAGACATTATTAGATTTCAGTAGACATTATTCAAAAAGACATTATAAGATTTCAGTAAACATTAATTTCAAATATTGCTAGCAGCCAGTGAACTGGAAGGCCATTGGCAAGGTGTAGTAAAATCAATAACAAACACGTCCGTTTTATAAATAATGTGTCAACAAGGTCGAGAAACAGATCGTTGACTGAGTTAGTCTAACAATTTTCTATATACAGGGTGATTCATTGCTAATTGGAAATAATTTAATAGTAGAATCCTGACTTCAAAGTATGAAAATTTAACCCAAAACACCTAAATAAAATTTAGCTGCTTACTGAGTTACAGGGTGTTTTGTTTAAAAATTTAAAAACTTTGCGCTCAGTACTTTAAAACAGTTTTACCTATTCATTTCATATTTGGCAGAAAGTGTAGACACTGTACACACTACCAAATTAAAATAAAAAAACGTTTCTGGCTACTACCAGAGGCGTACGACAGGGGCAAGTGACAGGTTAATCGTTCCCAAAATCTACGCCACTGGCGGAATAGGAATTTTAGCACAATTTTTTGATTCTCAAATACTTTTCACGTAAATAAAGTACTCCTTTTTCATAACGATAAAGTCAATATTTCTCGAGATATTTCAAGTTAAACACGAAGCTGCCCAATTTTGATGTGTAATAACTATGTCGATGTTTTGAACCAGTGAATTGCATTAAATACGCAAATGAAATTGGTAAATTAATTTCAGAATATAATAAGCATCCTCTGTAAATTATCAATAAATCACAATAATATCTTATCTAAATTAAAAATAAAACAGGTAGAGTACAATAGTTTCACGAAAAAGTAGCTGAATAGTGTAAATCGACCAACCACATGGCAGAACAATCGGGTGGACATGATCCACCCAACTCTCAAGGGGGACCTAACTCAAGTTCAAGAAGAAAATCAGCTTTACAAGACCTAAAATACAACAAATATGATACAGGCCCATTTAAGATTATGATGAAGCACTCAGAACATAACCTACACTCAGTAGAATTAGGCAAACTATTCATGAAAAACATATTGAAGGAATAAAAAACATAGAAAAAAAGGCAAAAACAGAGTTGCTATCACTTTCAAAACATCAACTGAAGCTAACAATTTCAAAAACAATGAGTCAATAGCAAAACTGGGATATAAAACTTTTATTCCGGCTACGTTAATATCCTGTAAAGGAGTCGTAAAAGGTGTAGGGGTTAACATCACTGAAGAAGAGGTCATATAAAAATCAAATGAAGAATCTGAAAATGTATATAAAGTCTTAGAAGTTAGACGTCTGAACAGAAGAGTCGAAGACAAAACTAACTATACAATCAGCTATGTGCCAACTGGCACATATATCTTTAGATTCCAGGGCAAATCATTCCCAAGGTACATTAATATATACTCCAATAAAATAGAAGTAAGAACATATATTCGGCCCATAACTCTATGCAGAAATTGTTACAGATTTAACCACACTGCTAAACAATCACATAGCAAAAGCAGATGTCAAAAATGCGGACAGGATAACCATGAGGAGGAGAAATGTAATGAATTCCCTAATCTAAAAAAATTGTTTTTATTGTAGGCAACCCCACTTGATAACCGAACAACTAAAAAACCCAGATGCATGTGATGAACTTCTTAGGCAAAAGAGAATAAATGAAATCATGAGCTTCGAAAACGTGTCATACTTCGATGCAAACAAAGAGGTACCAAGGAAACACAACGAAAATATAGACAATTAGACAGCAAGTATAGTACCTAATTTAAATAACTTCCCAC
Source organism: Galeruca laticollis (assembly GCA_963921935.1). NCBI lineage: Eukaryota > Metazoa > Arthropoda > Insecta > Coleoptera > Chrysomelidae > Galeruca > Galeruca laticollis. Next base: position 35,864,699 of record OY998175.1, read on the forward strand.
CAATAGCGAGAAAAGCAGTAAGTAATGAACTTTATCAATTTCTCAACGAGCAATGACTAGTCACCCAAATAACAGTAAACGTTACAAAGACGTAGCTTCCGGCAGTAAAAGGAAATGTCCAAGCAGCCCTCCATATGATAAACAGACACACGTTAAATATCTCCTAAACCTTCCTCTATATCCCAACTCACCAATAAAAATCAACAATAAATACAATTCTAACTTAATCCCAGAAACAGACAAAAAAGCCACTCCCAATAGCCAGCACAACTCTTCAAACTTAATATCGCCATCCAAAAATATAAGCCCGTCACTAAATATCTAAGAGATTGTAAATCTCACCGACTACTTTTCTAATCCAGCCACCCCAGTAGAAGAACTCATCAGTTATTCTCAAACCCTCAACTCTGCACTTGAAAAAAACCCCAACTTCTCAAAGCCCTATACAAAGAACAGGCTCCATGTCAGATGACATGGAAATGTACTAAATTAATTTCAAATCGCATTCAAAATCCTACAATAGAACATCCGAAGTACAAACTCTAATAGTCACAACTTAGAAATTTTAATACATAGGGAAAATCCTGACATTGTCATGTTACAAGAAACATTTTTAAAACATAACAGAACATGGAAAATTAAAAATTATAATATATTTAGAATAGATTCAATTGTAGGTCATAATGGTATAGCTAAACTAACTAAACATAATATAACAGCTTCACTGTATCATCTTAATTTAAGAAACAAACCAAATGGAATCCAAATTCAAAGTATTAAAATAACTAATCACCTTATCATAAATATTTACAACCCAAATAACGTAAAACTTAATAAATTATTTTTAAAGGAAATATCTCAGAATAGAGATAATATTGAAAACATAATAAAGGAGGGATTTCAATTAAAAAAATTTAGTATGGGGCAACAATAAAAATGATCACAATGGAAAACTTCTCGTAGAAGTGTTGCTGGACGATAACTTTATTTGCATGAACGATGGATCAGCCACAAGAATCAGCCTTCCAGGACAAGCAATAAGCATTACGGACCTAACATTCTGCACATTTCAATTAGGCTTAATGGGCGAATGGGCCACTCTTCCCCTAGATAAGGGTAATAGTGATCATTTCCCTATCATTGTAAAATTCAGGGAGACAAATATGGAAGTACACAATCACAACAGTACATATCCTAATACACATGGTATAAAAACACAGGCATACAATATAAAAAAAATAGATTGGAGAAAATATGAATCAATATGTCAACAGATAGCTCAACAAACTAGTGACACTTCATATGAGAATATCATTAATACAATTGATAAAGCCACAGATACTTTAACGCCAAAAAAGGGTTACAAAATGAACAAAGTAAATAAACAACCTACTATATGGTGGGATTAAGAATGCTCGATTCTAGTTAAAAACCGAAGGATGGCCATCCAGAAATACTTACAAGACAGCTCTATCACTAACTATATAAATATGAACAGAACAATAGCGTTAACAAAAAAGATACTAAGAAATAAAAAAAGAACTAGCTTCAGAAACGTTTGTGCAGGTCTAAATAGAGATAGCAATCTAAGTAAAACATGGAGAATAATAAAAAGATTTTATAATGTAAACACTAACCAGTGCAAGAACAACTTTATTGAGAATAACTTACGACAATTTTGTTGACATTATGACAATCCCAGATATCAATTTCATTCCAAATTTTACTCTAAATTCAGATGTAAAAGAACGAATCCCCTTCTCAATCGACGAGCTAAACACAATTCTAAATCTCAGAAGCAAAGACACTGCCCCTGGTGCTGACGCAATCACCTACTCACAACTGAAATTTTTACCAAAAATTATGAAAATTCAATTACTAAAACATTTCAATGGTATACTATTTGGGGACCCAATACCAAAAGATTGGGAAATACAAATAATTTGCCCTATTCTGAAACCCTACAAAGATCCCTCACAATTATTCAACTATAGATTCATAGAACTACAATCCTGTGTGATGAAAACATTTGAAAATTTGATTAAAAACAGAATTGAATTTAAAGCCGAATCAGAGGGAATTATAAGTGAAAATCAAACAGGTTTTAGAAAAGGCCGCGGAATCACAGACAACCTAATTATAGTTCAAAATAGAATAATTAATGCCTTTAAAAATAATAACACCGTAATTATAGTTTACCTAGATATTAAAGCCGCATATGACAATGTTAGGATACCCATTTTAACCAATAAATTATCTAAAATTAAAATCACAGGAAATCATAAATGTAATTAACAGGTTATTTTCAAGAAAAATTATCATTCGAGACAACATCTCAAAAAAGGGAGAGCTAATCAAAGGATTGCCACAGGGGTCATCACTAAGTCCTTTGTTATACAATATATATAGAAACGACATTTTCAACTTGGCAGCTAACGGCGTTAAAATGTTGGCGTATGCAGATGACATAATTTTGATCACAGAAGGAAAAAAAACGACCGATATGGGAAGATCCATAAATGAAACACTCCAAAATCTTGAATGCTGGATGAAAGAACACTATCTAGAACTTTCAACTGAGAAATCACATGCAGTAGCATACAGCCAAAGAAAAATCAAACAAATATTACCAGAACTGAGATATAATAACGACACCATTCGATATGAGAAAAAATCTAAATACCTAGGAGTGGTACTAGATGAGAAAATGAAACTCGTCAACCACATCGATAACATAACTGCCAAGGCACAAAAGGGTATAGACATTATGAGGTCAATATCAGGCCCCTGGTGGGGAGCTGATCCGAAAGTTTTAATGATGATATATAAAGGACTAGTAAGGTCACACTTAGATTTTGGAATGATTTTAACATTCAACACCACACAGCAAAATTTAAACCGTCTAGACAGGGTACAATATAGGGCTTTGAGAATCATACTGGGCGCAATGAAAAGTTCACCCATACCCTCACTTTTAGCAGAAACGGGAGAACTTCCTCTCAAATGGAGAAGAATTTGGCTTGCCGAGAAATACATTCTCAAACATAGTTCATTAACTAATAGTACAATTTTTAAATCCCTACTAAACCTATAAAAATCAGCACCAAATAAAAAATTATATCAACTTTCCAATTTTAGAAGGGCTAGATAAAGCATTAGTTGTATATCAAAAAATTAAAAAATTCGAAAACCTGCCATGCGTCCTGTCAGAATATGAATCCCAATTTTATAATATACCCATTGTATCTTTAGGGCTGAATAAACACTCTCCCTACAACCTTACCTTCCCTGCAACAATATCTGAAGAAAGAAACAACAGTCAAATCTTCTACACAGATGGATCCAAAAACAAACTAAACAGAATAGGAATATATAATGATCATAAGGGAAGCCAATTTAAAGTGGCATCAAGAATTGCTAACGATCACAGTATTTGTTCTGCAGAAATGCTCGCTATTGCAGTGGCCGCTGAAAGGATCTTACAAAAACAAATCCCCAAAGAACTGATACTTTCAGATTACTATAGTGCCATCCAGAAAATACAAAAAAGAGGACTACTGTACGCAGCAGACTCTATACAATTAAAGGCTAGACAAACAATTTGGACTGCATATAAGGAAAACATTATAATTGAACTAGGATGGATACCAAGCCACACAGGTATCAAAGGCAACGAAATTGCTGATAAACTTGCCAAAGAAAGTTTAACAAAAGACGACATCACATTTAAACTAGTAGAATATAAAAACACTACCAAACATCAAAAATGATATCAAGCTACTTTGGGAAGAGGAATGGAAAGAAATCAGCAAAATAAAAGGAAAACAATTATTTAACCTAATGAATAAACTACCTTCTAAACCATGGTTCTATGAAATAAATCTGGACAGACAAAAAATATCCACAATTTGTAGAATGAGAATAGGACATTGCTGTACACAACATCTAAACAAAATTGGAGTTAGTGAGTCCCCCTTATGTGAATGTGGTAAAATTGGAAATCTCCAACACATACTATTAGAGTGCAATATTAACACACCTGTGCGAGATAAATTCTACTTTGAAATGCTTCAATGCTTACAACCTTCTCAATCTGTGTTAAACTTAGAGTGCATGCTTAGTAACCCTAGTGCAAGTAGTGCTTCAATAATCTGTAGCTTCCTTAAAAGACTAGGATATAAAATGTAATGAAAAAAAAAATAATTAAAATTTTAAATTTCAAGGCTGGGAGGAGTTATGGTTGATGACCAGACACGCGAAAGCGTAACTTTTTGCAGAGAATAAGAAAAAAGAAGAGTGCTATCTGGGCAAATAATCCATAAGGATTGAGCCCAAAAAAAGTCAAAGAAGAAGAAGAAGAAAACAATTGTCAATTTTTTAGAATGTTCAACAATTTTTATTATATTGTGGAATTAACTAGAAACCGTGAGTTTCATTTAAAACACTAATATAATATGAGTAGATTCCACCAAGTGAGGGTCGAGACAGTTAATTTTATTATTTTCTTCCTAATAACAAACGACAAAAGTACGTATTAAAAGTAAGGTTATGTGTACCAAACCACAGATAATACCAAACATGCAATAATTTTACGATTGCGCACATTCATTTTCAGATAAAATAAAATATCGAAGATAAAAGTTGACCAACTTTTATTTTATTTTATCTCTTATTTGTTATTTCCTGTATAAACGCAATATGGATTTTCCATAAGGTCAACTTTATATTTTATTTCTTATTTTATTTTATTTTCTGTATAAACCCATCTTAAGCGTTTCCCGAGGATGAATGGTTCGATAGTTCAAGAAATACCTACGAGGGGCACTTGCTAAGTAACCACCACAATCAATTTCCGGTATAAAAGTCAAAATAAATAATTTATTTACAAACTTACCTCATAAGTTGTAGCGAAAATAGCTAACACCGGATTCTTGTACAACTGACATGCTTGTAACAAAGCTCTCGGCGGATCCGTACTGCTATGACATCTTATTAACGTCTGCAACAACGTTGTTTTCGTATTCGAAACGTCGATTTCCAAAAAATCGGATCCTCCCGAACTGGAACTGCTACCGTAGCTCGATCTCGAAGGTACACTATAAACCGAACCGCCCGGATTCAAGTTTTCCAAACTTTTCCTGACACCAATTCTTGACAAATAGTGATTCCGAGAATCCCTCTCGCCCATCAGGACGTTATGTTCGATGTTTATATCGTGAACGACGCTGTGGTGGAGATGTTCGAGCATATTAGGATTCCTGAACGACTGTACGAGCGGTTTGATCTGTTCGGCGGGGTAATTTTTCAACTGGGCAAAAATTAGAAAAGGCAACCACATGTTGTGAGCACCGCAAGATTTCAGGAACATTTCTGGTAACTTAAGATCGAAACAGATCGTGAAATTAACGACGATATCGTAGGATTTTACGGCTTTGATGAAATGAGATCCGTTGACGAGGCTTTCGAAATCGATATCTTTGATAATTATAGGTTCTAATAAAGAAAGTATCTCAGTAGGATTACTTTCTATATTCAAAAACGCTTCTTGTATTGTATTCATATCTACACCGTCTTCTAGTAAAATTTTAACGACGTTTACGGTTATTTTTATAAAGTTGGAGTTAACACCGATCATTTCTAAAAAAGCCACGCAACTTGATATCATTTCGACGTTCGTAACGTTCCGAAGAACATTTTTAAATACCTTCCGTTGCAATATTTTAATATCGGCTTTGAAATCTTCGTATTGGTTTAAAAGATATATTTTAGACGCTATGCTCGGTCTGTATTGTTTCACGTAATAAAGATAATTAATATTCTTTGAATAACCGAATTTTTTTAGTAAATAAGGTGCGGTGAAATCCGGTAAAGGAACATTTTCGAATTGGAAAAAATACAGCTTTTCTACGTTGAGGCCATAATGTTTTTGTAAAAATTCGTAAAATAATAATTTATCTTGTCCAACAACTGTTTTTCGATCCGTTATTGTAGTTAAAGAAGGTATTTGTTCTAATAAACTTTCAACTGATTCAGTTAACGTCATTTCATCTAATTTTAACGTTTTTTCTTTAATTATAACTTCCATGGATAAATCTTTTGTGAAAAATATAAGCGATAGTAAAAGCAGTGGATTCATTTTCAAATAATCTTCCAAACTTTTCGATAAAAACATAGATACTTTAAAAATATTATTTCTTAACTGTACTTCGTTAATGTTTCCTGTCAGCTGTCTAAAATTTAATAAAAGTTCTAAATGTCGATTCCCTTTAACTGTATCTTCGTTGATATCAAAATTTTCTATGCAACTACTCATAACGTGAATGAATCTATTATCCACGCAATAACCAACCAACTGATCCAAGAAAGTTTTTTCCGATAAATTGCAAGATTTGTCCCTCAATATCTTATAAATGTTGATTAAATTGTTTGAATTGTAGAATCTCGATAAAATATTCATAAAAGTTTGTTTATCTTTATCGCAAAAAACGCCGAATCGGCATAAATCATTGAGGATGAAAGTGGAGCAATGTGGTAGTATTTCGGGGGAATTTAAATAATTTATCATGTCGTCAGTAATGCGAAATTTTTTGAATACTCTGATTAAATTTTCGGGTATTTCTGTAGCGTCGTAACGTTTATAGTTGATATGATTCCAAGAATATAAAAGTTTTATATCGTGGTATGCTAGCAGTTGTTTCCATACAGCTTCTGCCGTCAGAAATGGAATCAATTTTTCATCTGAAAATAGAAACGGGATTTATTTTACATATTTCTTAAATCACAGATATATCAACGTTAAGAATAGTTGTGACAACAATATTTAATATTCTTATAGTAGTACAGTAAATGGGGGGTTTTTGCAAAGAAAAATAAACACCCGGTCCGATTGACCTGAAATTTGGAGGGTAACTATAAAATACCATAAAAAGCAAAGTTGATATAGTGCCGTAGTGCGCTTTTGCCCAGGGGAAGGAAACCACCCCTTCTCGAGGGTGGAAAATAAAATGTTGAAAATAACTTCGGAAATCAATAGAGGGGTTAATTTTAAGCAAAAAGTTCCATATAAACATTTTTTGTAAAGTCAATATTTACTGAGTTATTCTTGGTTGAAAATGCTCGTTTTTATTAAATAAATTACGTTTTTTATTAAAAAAATCACGTTTTTTAACAGTTTTTGTTGTATAAGTCAACAATTTGACATGCTACGGATAAACATGTCGGAACTAAAATACAGCTTACAAAAAAAAGGAAAAGATTGAGAGGTTTATGTAATGATGTTGGTCAAAAGAGTCCTCTGTCACCAGCGTAATAACTAGTGGTCAGTTAGGGTATACAGCCCTCCGTTACCAGTGTAGTACAACCTTTTGAATTCCTATTGCCTTAAATTTTTGCAGCGTGCTGTCACCAGTGCCTTACGGCACAATTTAGGGCCAGGAATCCCCCTGTGGGTAACCTCGGTGGAGGTGGTTTCCTGGCACGAGAGGGCAAGGTCTCCGTGGGGCCTCTTGGGCTTATACAATGTGCCAAGCATGAGTTCTAAGGCAGGTTCGCGTCGTTCAAACTTGCTGGTCCGAGGTTAGAGGTTGTTGATAAAGGAAACAGTCTGGGTGGATAAATATGTACATATATATTACAACCAGTAATTAATTAGATCCAATAATACAGCCCTGGTTTGGACAAAATAAAAGTTACTCGGAGGAGACTGCCCCAGTATTATACACAAGAAATTTAATTAGGGAAAAACGTCTTTCCTAATCTGGAAGTAGTTTCCCGTTATTATGACAACAGTAAAGGATGTCTTGCATATGATTATCCCTGTATATGAAATGAGACAAACAAAATAAATCTGACTCGGGCAAAACGTCTTCCAAATTTCTGAAAGGGGTCTTTCCTGATTATGACATAATTGAAAGATAAAATACGATATCTCGTACAGTTGAATATCCTGTACAATAAAAGAAAATAATTATCAAACAAAACTTTCGAAATCTGACGATATAAATACGATATCTTGTGCAGTTGAATATCCTGTATAATATAAGAAAATAATTATCAAACAAAACTTTCGAAATCTGACTGTATAAATACGATATCTCTTACATATGAATATCCCTATATAATTAGATCGATTTCAAATCAGACTAATTCCTAAATATGTTAGGAGAGGGGCTCAAACGTCAATAGTGCACTTAATATGACCAGAAAATGTACCTTTTTGGGACACCCAGTCAAATCAAATAAAATGTCAATACGGTATTTGTTCAAAAAAATAATTACACGACAGAAAAAAAATTACGTTTTTGAAATATCACGAGTCACAACTACACAATATTACTGTTGACGTAGGGCCGTCGAAGTGGCAGGCCTTACAGTACCTGGCCACTCGATGAGGGTTACTACCTCACTGCCTCTGTTACCAATTTTCCTGCTATTTATTTTAGAATCTTTTTTATTTTTGCCCTTGTCTCATGTTTTTTATTTTCGTAACCGAAGGTTAATTTTCAATTTCTTTATACTAATTTGCAAGGTTTGACTATATTTTTGATAAACAAAACATGGCAAAACACTCGATGTATTGTTTATCGACCTTGCCGGTTATGTAAAATTGTTTGTATAAAATTCTTTCCTGGCGTAGGTCAACAATTGTTTTTTTTATATTAATTAGATTCGACTTATTTTATTATCAAGAAAATTATATCTATATAGGGTGTCCTTAAAATTTCCCATGTCATATCTCGTGTTTATTACACATAGGTGCAATTATTACAGAGATACGGCGGCTAGAAAAAAAAATTTTTTTTAGTCACTAAATTACATGCATTTAACGTTAAATAAATAAAAAAGTTGAAGTTTTCAAAGAAAGTATACCGTTTATTTTTCAAAGTACTTCAAAAAATCTTTAAAATGAATCCAGTTTGAAGTCATTAGCATAAAAATTAACGAAGTTCTGATGAAAATAAAATCGAATTTTCACTTTTTCTGAAAAAAAATCAGCACTTAAGCTTCTGAATTTTTTGATAAAAATAAAATTTAGAGTACATATTTTTGAAAATAGAAATGTTAAAATGAAAAAAAAATTCAAATTTTAAGAAAAATTTGATATTTTTGAAAATATTGAAGATACGAAAAATATTCAAAAGAGGAAAATGTAGCTTATTTTTTACAGAATATTTTGGTTTTTTTTTCATTTCTATACGATAAAAATTGACAGAGTTATGGCTAGTAGAAGTTTTCTCTTGAGGGAAATAGTCACGTGTCTGAAGCCTCTTAACCTCAAAAATCTTGAAAACTACCCGTTAAAAAATATTTAAATTTACAGAGCTTATAGCTTTTAAAATTACCTTTAAAATGAGACTCGGATCATTATAATAGCTTTAAAATTTCATAATAATATTTTATATTTATATAATTTTTTTGTTTTTAATTTTTTTCCCTATGGACTATTACTTTTATTAAAGCAAGGGTGAATCTCAAGAAATACAATGCAATAACTTAAGCTATCAAAAAGTTAAGAATAAATAATATTTAGTTGTCTTATGTGTATAAAATTATTTCAATTTCTCAAAAACTATTTTTTTCTATACATTTAATTAGGGGTGGTTATTAGGGGTAGTTTTTAAGGGTTGAATGATTGTAATTAAATATATATTATACTGTAAAACATTAAAAACATTTTTATTTAAAATTTATGCGCTATTCAAAAATTTTAAGCTGAAAAAATCATTTATTTTTCGACAATAAGGGTGGTTTTTAAGGGTTGAAAGAGTGAAACTATTGTTTAATTTTAACTCACAACATACAAATATATTTATTATACGTATTTAAATTGATTTAGATCGATGTAATATATGTTTTTATGGTTTTTCTATTTTTTTAGCATAAGGGGTGGTTTTTACCCCCTAAAATAAAAAGCGCACCTCAAGAGCATATCAACTTTGATCTAGAGGGTGAATATAACTTATTTCCAAATTTCCATCAAAATAGGAGCGGGTGTAAAGAATTCGGAGGTTATACCTTATTTTTCTCCCCATTTACTGTACTATAGGGACATCCATTGTATTAAACCCCTTACGTCTACATGCGGGGCTCTGCAGCGGTGGACCGTAATGACCCTAGCTTCTCGTGGGACCTATTATGGACAGAGAAAGTAAAACTTCCACCGGAAAAGTAGTGGAGAAAACCTCCACCTCTTCATCCAGGCACCTCACAGGGGAAAAAAGACCAAACGGCACAAAGGTCGTATGTCGTTCGACCTCCCAAAACTGGCATAGACGACCCACTGAGAAAAGGCATCAGTGGAGCAGGGGTGCGGAAATACCTGCGATTCCTCAATCAGGCAATATCCCCTGAAGAGGCCAGGAAGCAGGTTATTCAGCGTCCAGCCCCCCGAAGGAACCACCAACACGGAAGGTAAAGCTGAAAAGAGGGCCGGAGTATATCACTCCTCCGCAGCGACCAAAAACAGCTGCAACGGTAACCGGGCAAGCCACTGGTTACGCAGCAGCTGTTGAAACAGAGAAGGCTTTCAGGGTGGGAATAATACCCAAGAATTATCCTGGGGTCATCCTGAAAACAGATAAGCTCTCCACCGTGGAAGACACTCTGGTGGAAGATATGTACCAGAGCAAGGAGAAGGGTATCCATTTCCGTTGTAGAATGATACTGGTGGACTGTGGGTCCCAAGAATCGGCAGATTGACTCATGAGGTCAGCGCTGAAATTAAACTCTTGTGAAGAACCCGAATTGGTGGCTCGAAGAGGAGCCGGTCAGCAAAACGATGTTCTTCCCAAGAAGCCACAACATGAAATTGGAGAAGATCCTCCAACTTATCGAGGTTCAGAACTCTAACCTCACTACTTGAGCTTGGAAGATCCTGAACTCTGAAAAAGAGGGACAGGGAACTTTCCTCACGATTGGGATCGATTACCAATTTGGGGAGGCTCTGAAGGCAGGAGGTTACGCGCTAAACTTCCGTTTTGGGGCTGGGAACCCCGCGGAGGATCCAAAGAACATGGAGATACTCTCCACATCCGGAACCTCTGGAAAAAGAAAAAGGCGAAAGCTTGATCTTGAGTCAGCTCGAGATCTCCGGCTCTGCTGGGGTGACTAGGGATGCGGAGATCGCCTCTGAATCCCGGGAAACTGGGCGGAGCAGCCTGGAGGTCGAGGGTCTGACTAGAGATCAAGAAACCTGTTCGAACTCCGAGGAAGATATTGCCATGGTGGTCGAGGAGGGTCAGGGAGAGATAAAGGAGGGGGATGAATAGAGGCTGAGTAACTCGGCCTCTCTCATCCATAATAATTCACCTTCACGTTTAAGAATGTAGCTCAGATTAACTTGCATCACTCGAAGGGAGCTACAGCCGTGATTACAAGGTTGCTCGCTAAACTACAACTGGATATTGTACTGATCCAAGAACCATGGATCAGCAAAGAAGGCCAAATCAGAGGTTTGGCATGCAAGGATTGTAAATTGATTTATGATTAAAGGCAAGTATCTCTGCGTGCCTGTGTAGTCATAAGAAATAACATAAAATATGTATTTGTTTCAGAATACGTGTCTTCCAATCATGGTTCACCTCAACATTGGGGGTATCGACCGAGACATTGTCATTGCCTACTTCGCTGGAGATGGGCCGATGACACCGCCAGAAAAAGTACAAGAGCTAGTGAGACACTGCAATACGTACACAATACCGTGTGGGGAAGCACTAACAACGACGCCAAAGATGAGTGTTTATTAGAATATCTCTTAGCAAATAACCTTGAGACCTTAAACGTGGGTCAACCCTCCCTTTTGTCTCAAAAGCAAGAGACGAGATCCTGGACGTAACAATTGTTAATGTTGCTGCTAGGAAAAATGTAAAATATTGGAGAGTGATGAGCCATGAGCCAGCCACCGCTTTCCGACCATAGGATCATCGAATTTAGGATAGAGGGAGATACTACCTCGACTCCTACAATCCGAAATCCTAAATATACTCTACAAAACCAATCTAAGGGACAATTTGGAACATGTCAAAGTAAATGGGGTACATCACCCGTACTACGACCTGGAACAAAGAGTCGAACATATCAGTGAGGCAATAATGGAAGCTTGTTATTCCAATTGCCCACTGTCAAAAGCTAGTTCAGAAAAGGATGCTCCTTGGTGGAATGAGAACTTGACAAACCTCAGAAAAGAGGTCTGTCGGTTCTTTAATAGAGCCAAACGTGACAGTAATTGGCAGGGGAACTAACCCCACAATGTCGCTGAAAAAGCCAGACGGATCATACACGGAAGGTGAAGAGGAACAATCGATTCTTCTACTTAGAACCCACTTTCCCGCAAGGAAGATTGGGACATTGCTAAGAAAATAATTACCAGACAACGGTTCGAATGGGCAATAAGTACCTTTCAACCATATAAATCAACAGGAGTGGATGGAATATTTCTGGACTTCTGCAGCAAGAAACAGTCTAGCAGTGGGTCTAATACCTAGAAAATGGAGAAGGGCAAGGATAACCTTCATAACGATGAAGAAAGTAGTGGATAACTACATAAGAACAGAAAATCTGGAGAATATACCACTTCATAAATGTCAGCATGGTCCTGGATAAAAATGTGAAAATTTTTATATTTAGTAAATGTATGGGAAAAATAATCAAATACCTTGTATTTTGACTCGGGAATTCCATTTTTGATGTCCGTTTTCCGAAATTCTCGTCATTAAAGATATTAAAAAATATTTTCCAAATTTTTTTCATATAAGCTATTTGAAACAGAAATTTTGGTTGAAAACTAATAGTTTCTTTCGAATTGTTATGACTCATAACCTCTAATAACAAATTCTTATGAAAATCGCGTCATAACTACTATTTTTAAAACTAGCAAATATTACGATTTTTGACGTTTTTATTTTTTCTAAGCCTGTCACATACATCTTAAAGAGAAATTGATTTGCTCATTGTATTTCTCGTCCCCGAAAACCCCTTTCCCTAGATTTTCATCCAAATCGCAGCATAACAATTACCGACCCCCCTCGAGCTCACCCTTAATGGGTCCTGGCGAAAATTTCAAGTTACGTTTTGACAGCTAAAAACTTCGTTTTGGAGAATTTTCAATGTCTGTATCGTTTTCCTGAGCCAATTTTCCACCCCCGTACCAAATTTCGTATCAATCGGAGCATGTTGAAAATTTGCCCTTATAAGCCGGTTCTGCAACTGCGTTAAACGGCAACATGAGCTGGGTATTTGAAGGGGAAGGAAAAATCGTAGAAAAAAAATTAAAAAACTGTCGTGTAGAGGATCAAAAATGATGAACATTGGCGTAGAAATTGAACCCCCCAAATAATGTGAGGAGGGGGGGCGGCAATTTTCAATAAAATAAATGTTGGCCGTGTACTTGATGGTGGGTTAGATAGTCCATAATTGATACTTCATGAAAAAAATATGCCCCCTATGGGTAAAGCATGCCCTCCTAACTACATTGAAATTAATGAATAAATACATTTTTTTGCGAGATATCGAAAAAATTTTAGGGACTAAAAATGTAGAGGGCGCTTAAACACGTAGATAGAAATTTTTTTAATTTTTTTGCCCCCATAAAAGTAGTATCATTTACCTATACTCGATAGTCGAAATTGTGTAAAGTGACGTCATCGGTTATCTACCGATTTAAAGTGAACTCCATGAGCGTATCATAGTTTAAGGGTGCGAATACTGAAATATCTGGAATTTCAATTTTTAACATTTGAAATAATAACTTATCACAAGTTGTTCATAAGTAAGTTAAAACAAAATAAAAAAATGTTTAAAAGTCAATTCCAACTTACTACTACTAAAACTAAAAAAAAGTTGTTTGTCAAGACCAAAATAAATTACCAATAAGTATAGGTATGTTGCGAGGTCACTTGTAAAATGTCTGACTAACTGGAAGCGGTATCACTCCCTGACGACTCCTTAGAATCATCGCTTTCTCCTCCTATATCGATAATGAGTGGTTCCGTCATTACTTCTACACATATGTCTAAATCCCAAAACTTTATTTCTTCTTTTAATACGTGTTGAATACATTTACGCCAACTCTCAGCAGTAACGGTATGCAGCGCCTCGTCAAACAGTTTCTGAACGTCAGCCATTTTGAATGTACTGTTTTTTCTCGCAAAATAATTTTTCACTTGGGCCCAAACCAGCTCGATGGGGTTTAACTCACAGTGGTAGGGAGGAAGTCTAACAACTGAGACGTTGAAATCTTTCGCCATTTCATCGACAACGTACTTAATATAACTGCTTTTATGTTTCCGTACGAGAGATAATAATTCAACTTTTAGCATTGCCTCGTTGTGCGGAATGCTTTTACTCTCTAACTAATCAATTATAACCCTCTTGCGGCTAGCTGAAGTAGGTATTTGCTCCAGTCGACGAGAGTGGTATGAAGCATTATCCATAACTATCACTGTACCAGGAGTTACCTTTGTTAAAATTGATCTAAACCATGTTTCAAACCGGTTACCATCCATCTCTTCATGGTAATCGACAGTTTTTTTGGACTGAAAACTTAGTAATCCACCTTCTACAAATCCTTCCTCGCTGCCAATGTGAGTGATAATCAGTCGACGTCCTTTCCCAGAGGGAGCTTTTAAACCGGAAGAGAAACCCTCCATAAAGGCTTGTCGATTGCTTCGTATATTCATGTCTTGCCACACTTTTGACACAGTGTGGCCTTCATTTAACCATGTTTCGTCAAGATAATATATGTGCCGTCCTTCGTTACGAAACTGTCGTATCTGTTTTAAATAATTTCTCCTCCATTCCACAATGTCATTTCGTTCAATTAAGGCACTGTTTCTACTTCTTGTTTGGTAACGAAAATTCATTAATTTTAAAGTTCGTCTCAAAACTTTATCACTGATGTTTGGTAAAGTATCATCAGCTTCTATTACCTTGCTCAATTTAGCTACCGAGGGGATTTCATTCCTAAAATAAAAAGAATGTATTTCCCTACGTATAGCATTCCGTGTTTGGTCGTCCAAAACAATTTTCTTTCTTCCCCTACTTTCCGGTTTACAGTTTTCACCTCGTTCTCTTGTCAAAGATCCGTCCCGCGATTTCTTTAGAATATTGTATATAGTACTCTCAGAAACTTTAGTTAAATAACTGCACTTAATCACAGCGTCACTAACACCCAACTGTTTGTCCATGGCACGCAGTCCTTCGTACACATTTAATATGAGGACTTTTTCTTCCCGAATTAAATTGTTACGACGCCGTTTTTTATCGCCAACACCGCTACACTCCGCCATTATTGTCACTAAATATACCGATATAAATATTACAATAAATACCAATAATAACCGATTTATCACACAAAACCACATGAAGAGAATAAACACCTCACATAACTGTTTACTATCACTGTCTCATTCGCGTAGCTCGATCTATCTATCTTGTTCTCAAAGCCGGAACATTGAAGCGACCCTCCAACATTGTCAAATCGGCGAGTTTTTCACAACAAACTTTGCGTTCAAGAAATATACATAAACACTTTATTTCACATTTCAAGTAAACTAATTATTATTAGTCTGCTTGAAATTTGAAATAAATATATTAAATTGGTATTGACTTAATTACATTGCATCTTTTGTACCTGAAATATTGACACAATGGATTTGAAGTGTATTTATAAAATACAGCATTTCTCTCTAGAATACATATGGCAACTGCGCTTTAACCAAAGTGTTGATTAGATAGCTCTGACTCACTTTACACAATTTCGACTATCGAGTATAAAAATTTCGAAAATTCGATATTCAAAAATTTCTAAATAATTTTTTGACAACCCTGAATATACTAAAGAAAAGTTTTTTCTCAATCGATTGGTATACATACATAGTTTAAACATTGTATCGAAAATGAGGTTTTTTCGACCATTGTATGCCTATGCCTAATTATACCAAGTCGGACTTCCACCCTCAATTCGAGGTCACTCTAGGGGCCTTATTGGGAGGGGGGGTGTCCTAAAAATATTTTAAACCCACGACACTTCAAATCCGGCAGATCCCCGAAAATGGCGATTCCATCATCAATATTTAGCGATACTTGGACCCCCAAAAAAGGGGGGGAAAGAGTGACAAAACAACTTACACTGACATATTTTCAAGTCAAAAAACGAAAAAAAAAATTACTTTTCGATTAACCCCTGTATATTTTCATCCATAGACCTCCTATTTTTATGAACCCTATGCTCCGGTCGTAATTTTCTCTTCCAGATGCAATTTTTATTTTTCAGCTAGCTCAAATAATAAAAAAATAGTTCAGGAAAATGTAACCCCGCTAAAGATCGTCCTCCACGCCACTGTGCATGAACCATATCGGTAGACACAGAGGACATTGCACTTTTAAAACATATTTATTGCAAACAAATTTTCAATATTTAGGTTAAAAACAGAAAAAATTTTGACATGTTTCAATAAAAAAAAAGTACAAGAGATCCGATTTATTTTTTAAGCCATTCGATAGAGGAAAGAAATATCTTCAAAACTGAACATATTTGGTATTATCAATTCCTAATTTGTGGACAATTTACAGGATTGAAATTGAACAAAACATTTTTGTGACAAATCACAATAAAAAAAATTGTAGTACTACACCTATGGAATGGTAAGACTGAAATTGGTGAAAATCGAAAGGGGAGTGTTCATACTATTATAAAAAAAATACAGCAACTTTCCACTGATAACACAAACCAAGTTATAAATTCTCAAAGTTGAATTTTTTAAAAGGATTGAAAATTAAAAACAAATCGATTTTGTTGAAATTATGATCACAGGGGTGACACGAGAATTTCAAAAAAATTGTCAGCTGTTCGGAAAAAATATTATTTTGGGTGAGAAATTGAGGAAAATTCATTAAAATGGGTTTTTTACAAACATTTTTAGTCCAAATATGACCCACTATATTAACCACAAATATAAATTGGAAGGTACCAAATATGATTAATAATCAAAAAGCATCTTTTCTCTATCGAATGATGTAAAAATAACTTTTATAGTTTCGGAATTATAAAATTTCTTATGGAGGCATGTTAAAAAAATTTGTAATTCTGAGTCAGTCGAGTTTACAGGGAATATATGAGAAAAATTATGCAGAATTATGTATTTTCTGTCGTAGAACCAAAAAAAGATGTCAGTTTTTTATTTTGATGTAAAGTTATCTGGTAGGTAAATTTTATTTTCGTAAATTTTCCTCAATTCTCATAAGAAATTAAGGCTACAATAGATCATTGATTTTTTTACACCAATTCAATTATAACGAGCATTGAACTTTACATTGTTACGAAGTACTTGTAATAGAGAGCGGGGATTTTAAATTTGATATAAAATACAGAATGATTCATTAATAAAAACAACTTTGATACGTTACAGTGTTATTTTTAAATACTTTTAAAAGTTAAGCCTACAAACTTTGTAGATAACTTTTTTTGAATAATAATAGATATAAAATATTTTGTCACAAACGTATATAAAAAAAATAATGTTAATCAATGAAAGTGAACCAAATATCAATCACGAGTAAATAAATCACTATTCAAAAGAAATATATTAAATGTAACTTACTGTAACTCCTTAAAAATAATTTAACTGCAATTTTGGATTTCCAGTTAGCGTCCTGGTTCTTCAAACCATCGATGCTGTTTTTATCCAATTTCCACTTGGACATTACCAAGCTGTGGTTTAAAATAATTTCCAGAAAATTCCACAAGTTTACCAATTCTACGTCTAATTTATTTTGACTTTTTAAATGATTTCCTATATAATCTCGTAATTCCCGATTTACTGTGCTACAAAATATTCTCGACAACTCTTCATGGGGATTGATTCCTATGTTATTTAATATATGAGAAACTCTGAATATTTGTTTACGATTTAGAAGGTCGTTTACCCACGTAAGTACCTAAAATTGATTCAAATAACAGCGGTTTAAAAAAATAGTTAATAGTTACATACTTCATTTCTATAAAAAATTTCTGCTTCTTTCAAATCGACTTTTTTTCTTTGTGAAATAAATAATGCTACTAAATCCTTCGCAATGCCTTTTGCAGCTGCTTCCCTTGCAACTTCTCTATCTCCTTTACAACACCACCCCTTCCATAATCCAATATTTTCGGGTTTTAAATTCGGAGGTGGTGTTGGTTTCTGAAATATTAAATTATATTAACTCTTACCAAAACTCTGCTAATTTGAAATTATTCTACCTCGTAATTTTCTACACTCGACTCCATACCATTTAATTTAAAGTTCAACTAGACACGTTTGTTCTCTATCTGCAAATGCATTGTTCATTAGTCCATAGGGCATATTTATTAACTGATAAAGGTTTTTAAGTAAACAAAAACCGTGTTTTTCGAAGAAATTTTGATTACAAAAAATGTTTACAATCATAGAATTAAGGCAGCATAACAAATATTATAAAACTTGTTGGTGTCGCCATCTGCCATTGTGGAAGAAACTGTTGACAAGTAAAATTAAAGAGATAATTAGCAAATTTTTTTAAAATGCTGCCTGTCTATATTTTCATGTATAATATCTTAACTTGAAATAAAATTTGATAATTGACAAACATCGATCGGTGTACTATGTTCTATCATAATATGAGTTATTTGTCAATTTAGTCAAAGATCACTCAGGCCGAATAGCCCTGGCAGCTGAGGCCTTAAAGAAAGAAAAGAAGAAAACTGAATACATACTATGACGTAGTTTGGATCTGTAGTATGTCATCATCATTTTGATAGGAGGATGTCAAATGTCAACATCGTCATTCTATATTATTTTCATTATTTATATTACTAATATAATATAAAATGTTCATCAGTTATAGACAGAGAAAAAATATCTATTCACAATTTGGAATTCTTTACCTTTTTGTAGAAGATTAATAATTTCTACTGTATCATTGATACTATATAACTCTTCGTTTACAAATACTTTGTATACATTCATTATTCTGACTTACTTTTTCAAGAAAGTTCCATTGTTATTAACTTTTAACCTCAATAACAACGACAAAATGACAGATCATTGTTTCAAACCACACGTTAACTACCTCGGCCAGGTGGTTTGAGATGTTAGTTAAATGTGACATCATTGCTTGGAATATGTATCGAGGAAATTAGAGTAGTTCACTTTTTTCTAACCAGGTTAGCGTGGTTCGTCTCGAGGAAATATCCCTATAGATGAATTAAAAGTAACCTATTTGCGTTCTTACATCATTGATTTAAATAGATACTTTTAGCTTGGCATAAGGTTTTACATTACAACAACAAAAAATATAATTATTGAAACCTTACAAGTAAAACAAAAACTTTGCCATTCTTCAACTTAAAACAAATTGAATGAAATACATCATTTATAATAATACTGAGCTACCTAAAACTGCAATATTCAGACACCTAATGTTAATAGTTATTAATTAATTTTCATACGAATCATTTATGATGGACGCATTGCCTGCTTTCAGCGATTGGTAAAAGGTATGATATTGGGGGCGGATGATTTCTATTTCACGAAGAGATTGTGAGTCGTTATACTTCTCCAGTGAAATTGTATGTGACCCACGGTAAGCTTTGTGAATGAATATGTCATTGATAGAATCTCTCCCACCCCTTCTGATAACTCGTCAAGATCGTATTTAAAATATATCAATCCTGGCGTGTCTTTTCTGAATTGAATATGTCTCATTTAACCAGTTTACCCTGTTACCTTCAGTGTATAACTTTATTTTTTATTAATATTTTTCTGAGAGCCGCTATGTTCAAAAAATCATCAGTATCCATTTCTATACCATTAAAAGGTTGCTTTCTGCTAGCTGACTTCAAAATAGCATAGAACGATGCCGAGTGAAAAATTTCAACATTTTTTTTGCATGTTCTATTACACCATGAACATTATCCACCTCCATTTAACGTAAAAACTGATTCGTTATTTTGGCTCTCAAGAAATATAATAGAATAATTTTACATCAAACATGAATTAGCACGTGGCACCAGCCTACTGTTACGTTGTTCTGCTACAAAATTTTTGATGTAATTTGAAGTAACTTAGTGCTAATAACTCATTATGGCATTTTTTCTGTTACGTCGTTCTGGTTCTTACCCCTCGATATTAAGTTTATTCCTAACCTTGCAATGGAAGAAACACAAAGCGACATTTGGAACGAAATAGATATTATCACAGAAGAAGTTGAAAATAACAGAGACGAATTAATTACACCGGATATTGAAGATATTTTTAAACCGATAACTGTTACCACGTCAAAATCTCCTAGTCTGGACCTGGACAATATTTCACTCATAGTTCACCCAGACTCTGACATAGAACAAGAAAACGAAGGACAAACTATTCACTCAAATTTGTATTTGATTTCAACCACTATCTTCAAGCCAGAAATGTACTTGACGAATTAAACTTATCCCTTCAACTATCTAGAAGAAGCAGTCACATTTTCCAGACTAAACACCATTCAAAATAGTGTCTTGAGGAAAGATGAATTAGAATTGTTAGTGACAAAAATGCTAGAACACCACAGTGAAGATCTTCTCTTATATACAAAAGAAGAGGAAATTCTTAATTATTACGATATAATAAGCGTAGACGTTTACTACACGAACCACACTACATTATTTATCCGACACTTTCCCATTTTATATCCTAAGACCTTCACATACAACCACCTATTCCCAATACATACACAAAATTCTACCATAATTATTCCTCCAGAACCGTACCTTTTGGTCAACGAAGATACCTCCGAAGTTTCATGCAAAACAACCAGTGCCGAATACTTTGTAACGAAGTTCAAATTTGGACCGCGATCCGATTGTAGAATTTATGTTTTCCCCTACCGCGGAATACAGAGTAAGGAGCGCGCAAGTTGAACTAGCGTAGAGAGTTGGAAAGCAGGTAGGTGCTTGCGACGAGGATCGAGAGTTCGATAGTAGCACCGAATACTACTCTACGAATAGAAGGGCATCTGCCTGTTAAACGTCTTCAGCCCTATGCGACATCAACTCGCTGCGGTTGTGTTGCGAAGTATTTAAATATACGTATTGCCATCTACCCGTGAATCGTAAAAGCACTCCTTGCCACAATGGAGAGCAGGCAGCTACAGTCTAGTAAAATTTAAGTCAAATATCAGATTAGTTTAAAATCAGATTGACATATTTCTTTACCTTATTTTAACATTAAATTAAGAAAGTAATAAATATATCATGATTTTAAAGAAATCTGATAATTAAAATCTTTATGAGAGCAAAGCAATAGCTGTGTTTGTTTATACATAGACACAAACTTTTTGTTTATAATAATAGTATAGTATTTAACAAGAGGTAATGTTAACTTGATGAATTACAAACTTCATCTGCGGGAGTTATATGACCATTACCGTAAGTTGAATACTATACTTTATCCACGACTATAACAATAAATACAAAGATGGAAGGAAGTACAGAGAAAGAACTTTATTCACAAATCTTAATAGTTACCTATAACAATGCTATAAAAATTTTAGTTGTAATTACTCATTTTGTTTATTAATCAAATTAACTGTAAATTTTCAACAACCAATAAAGTAAATATGTGTGGGACCAAGGAATGCAAGTTTATTCTTATGTTTGTTGATGTAGGTACTAACTGGATGGCGTTTTAGTGCCGTTATATCCTCTCAGCATTGCTCAAAAGCTATGGATAATTAATATATAATTTAATAGGAGTGGAAAAAGACTAGTATAAGGATGACAAAATATTATGTGTATATTTACAAAAACTTTTGATACATTATAGGAAATGTAACTGTTACTACACAAAAGCATCTCATTGTATTATATTATAATACGAATACAGTTCTTAGTGCCGATAAACAAAGAATACACCAACTAATAGCTATAATTCAAATAAAACATGGCAACATATGGGAAACTTTTATTGACAGTTTTACGAAAAAAAGTTATTCTTTATGAAAATCTCTGCTTTTGGAAATAATAATATTCAAGTATTTACATTTGACAAATTGCAAAAGATTAGTAGGAATATTTTGACCACTTCAATTTCAACTTAAATTTTGCAAATTTTAGTTGTGAAATACGTCAACTTTTATCTTATTTAATGAGTCAACACACCTCAAATGTTTATTTGTTGATTTGAAATATTTTAGCGATTAACTTAAATAAGTAATACCAAAAACAGAATAATGTATTTTCTACTATAATACACAAAAATAAACGAAATAATTTGAAATGTAGGCGTCTCTGACAATGACATTTCTCTTTCCAAAAGTCAGT